>JBAMHX010000016.1:11646827-11659839 GCA_037177515.1 Pseudomugil tenellus | reverse complement strand
TATATATATAGTATACATGTAACATGTATCATATCAGCGTAGCTGGTGTGTAATTGCATGTATGAGGAAAACCTACATCATTATGTGCATAATTGTTCATCAACCTTGTCTGGTGTATGATACATGTACCTGAAAGGTATTTATTGCTTTTGGTCTTTGGTTATACTAGCCTCACAGGAGAACTAGACATACCCTCTCTTTTCCCTAGGACTCCAGGAGGGAGAATTTGATCATTAGTGGGAGTGCTTCTGCATACTAACAAATGGCCAAAGCTTTTCACAGAGCTCGCAGCCTTAGACTTTGTGTTTGGGCTTCTGTGGACACACAAAGGGCATAGAGCTTCAAAAGATATTTACAGAAAATGAAAAAAAAACCAAGTTCTTCTCTATTCATTTTGCTTTATATAGCTCCATCTGCAGTGCCAACAGTCCATCTGATGGCAGCCACAGCAAGCACCATGAGTCTGTCCTGGCTTCCTCCAGAGAAACCCAATGGAATCATTTTGGATTATGAGATTAAGTACCACGAGAAGGTGAGGAGCAACGTTAGTGAACACCACTAATTCAATCCAATTCCATTTAGTAGTATGGTCTCAGTTTCATCTGTTTCTGTAAATGTAGAAAACAATGCCTCTGTAGATAAACAAATGGTTGCTGTGATACAAGTCAACACTTAGATCCTTGTGGGAGATTTATCCTTGACTTATAGCCATTTTCCCAAATTTCTCCTTATCTCCCCTCTTTCCCTCCCCACCCAATCCATACATTGGAAAATCTCTGATTTTTTTACATTCCCAGAGAGTTCCAGCTGTATTTGCCTTGGGGGATAACAACGGCACTCAGCGTGTTTCTGATCTGTTTGTTGTCCTCTACGATCAGATTAATATAACCTTTACACGCAATGTAGAAGATCAGAAAAGGGGCGATAATGAATGAAGGCAGCTGTTTGTTAATGGCTTATTTACTACTCTTTTGGTGCACAGGATCAGGGTGAGGCCATCGCCCACACCATGACTGCCCAACGAAGCAATGCCCGCATTGAAGGTCTCAAGCCCGGAACCCCCTATGTCATACAAGTCCGTGCCCGAACAGTTGCTGGTTATGGGCGGTATAGCAGCCCAGCAGATTTCAGCACCAACCTACAAAGTATGTTCCTTCCCCATCTTATTTATTATTCAGAGCCAAATTAGGATATTTGTTGCTTAACATCATTGACTATTACAGTAGGCTTATTAAAATGTGACTAATCAGCTTTTCATAAAAGAAAATCTGAAATCCACCAATTCCATACTAGTCAAGGTATTAACAATACCCTTCCTCAATATTATGCTAATCATTCAGCAATATAGAAAGGTAAAAATTCTTTCTCCAGTCTTTGTAAAAAGATTGCATTTATTAGTCCCAGATGCTCTCCATTCTACATATTGCAGCCTAATTACAACAGAGAAATGTTTTTACTACTGTAAACATTCCATGTAAGCATACAACTCTACAATGAAATTTGTAGGCATCACAGCATTTGGCTTTTCATTGGACAGCACTTGTTTTCAGTGTATGTTTTTGACTAAATCTTAATATAAAAATTATTTGTGTGTTGCATCCAAAGCTGATCCACCAAAGCCATGGCAAGAGCAGCTTCCACTCATCGTTGGATCAGCCACGGCTACCTTGGTCTTCATCATCGCAGTTGTGGTCATTGCGATTGTTTGCCTCAGGTAAGAATATAACTCCTACGAGATTATAATAAGAAGCATGAACAATTTGTAGATAACAATGTGGTACAACACATATATAATATGTTGAAGCAGCAGGGACTTTAATTAGCATTTTATGCATAATGTTTTTCTTCAAGTTGAATAAAACGAAGATAACTTCAAATGTCAACTTTGTTTGCATGTCCTCTAAACCACCCCAGAACAGTCTCAGTGGATGGCTGTGCCACCTGTGATTCTGCTGAATGCCAGATTAGCCTTTTGAAACTGAATAGTAAACAGCTTTGGTCAAAATGCTAGTTTACTCACTGGACACAGCATGGCATAGCAGCTGTTGGGCCTGATAGGCCTGCCCTCATGGCCCAGCACTCAGAATCCACTGTGTGATTGCATGACCGCTAAGAGTCCAGATGCGCCCCTTGTCCGCTGAGCACAAATGACTCGAAAGATGCAAACAGCCACTCACACTTTTCAGAAAATCTGATAGGGCATCAGCTAGGTCTAACCACACTCGTTTATCCTTATACAACTCATTTGTCAGGCAGCAAATGCAGTGTGTGTGTGTACATATGTGTGAAAGGTTGGCGCCCACTGCTGACTGGCGCCCACTGGGCTCTCTCTACAAGCCAGTTCAGGCAGTGGCTGACAAGCGTGGGCATCGGTCACGCTAGACTGAATAATAATCTCCCTGATCCCCCTCCTCTCCTTCTCCCTCCTGCCTATCCGCACTCTTCTATTTTCACACCACTACATTGTGTCTCTCTCTGGATCTTGGCTTAGTCGCTACTGACTGCCATAGAAGAAGAAGGAGAAAATAGTAATAATACAGAACACAGAGCTTATGCATATACCAGAACAAAATTAGAATTTGAAATAAGATGCAAATCACCATTGGGCTTTTTTTTTACCCCAGTTACTGGTTAGACAACAAAAGAAGCACATTAACATGTAATTTCAACAACCCAGCCCCTTTTTTTCTGGCTCCCACCCCCACTACAGTGCAGAGGGGACCTATGCTGGAAGGTGAACCTATACAAACTGAAGCATACACACAATCTAAAAAGGACATAGATAAATGGAAAAAAAAAAAGAAAACCTGGAATGACACCAAAAGAATAGGATTCCAAGTAATTGCAGTGTGATTCAGACTGAATTGGGTGGAAAAATATGACATAGAAGTCGAGGCAGCTTGCTGTTTGAGTCTTCCTTTGTCTCAGCTCCTCATTTTGATTGTACTGAGATTGGATAGCTTCCACTTGCTGCTACAAACAATGGTATGATATCTTTTTGTTTAGACTTGCATTACAGTCCCTGAGTATGAATCATCATTTTACTAGGCACTGATACAATCTTTATTAGCATATCCCTTTCTTTCAGTGTAAAGAGACTAAATATATTCACCAAGCCAAACCATGGTTTGACTTTATCTCATGCAACAACCAGGAATTATAAGGGATCAGCTTTCTCTTTTTGGCAGTTTTTGTTCTCCACTGAAGCTGTGTGACTGAGTTTGTGTTTTTATCTTTTTCAACAGAAAACAGAGAAATGGTTCAGAGTCGGAGTACACAGAGAAACTGCAGCAGTACAGTAAGTTTCTTTGCCAAGATGACATTTATTTTTACTTTATATCATATTTCATCAACAGTATTTCTTTACTTTAGTGTGAAAATTACTGATAAAGAACATCTATAACAAAACTAGCTTTATCCTTTGAATAGAATAAAATAGTTATAGAAAAAATTGGAGATTCTTGTGCCGATCCTTGTATTGTATTGTTCAGACCTTGCTTGGCAGCATAGATTCACTTTCCTGTTCTTGCTACTGAATCCCCAATAGTAACACCAGGAATGAAGGTCTACATTGATCCCTTCACGTATGAGGACCCCAATGAGGCAGTGCGCGAGTTTGCAAAGGAGATTGACGTGTCCTGCGTGAAGATCGAGGAGGTCATTGGCGCAGGTAACCCACCAAAGCTCCTGAGCTACAGGGGGAAGACTGCTAGTCACCTCCAGGCCATACCGCTAGAGGACTTCACACCAAGCGGTACTTTCACTCAATTCATCCCTAGCCCTCTTCCTCCTCCCTCCCCTCAATTCGTCACTGCTTAGAAAACCCCTTTTCTAGTCTTACAGATGTCTCCAGCACTATTCTATGTTCAGATGTCCTCCCCAAGTTAGTGTGACTCACAGTATTTGCACCCTTCATATACAATATGCATTTAGAATAGTTGTAATACCTTTTGTATGGTGGATTATCATTTTACCCATGTCCTTTAAAGGGACCCAATCCTGGAACGAGAGCAAACCGGTGTATGGAAATTGATTTAGTTTAAGTCTGACACAACAATTATTTCTAGAAGATTAAAAATCTTCTTGAATCTAATAGAACCAGATTTTGGACAAAGCAAAACTACAGTCCCATGCAGACAGGATTTATTCCTCAAGGGAAGATTTTAATCCTGTCTGAGCGCATGTATGTTAGTGTTCTATTATCTTCTTCAGAGCTAATTACAGTCCTGACTCATTTTTTGGCACTGCCATTGACCCTACACTCTTTAGCTAAACTAGTCTGTGTTTTTGAGAAGTAAACTTAGGCATTTTGTCAGAGTTACCTGTTTACGGGTCATGAATTTCAGCGGTCACATTTAATTAAGTGCAAAATCTTACTTGGTCATTGAAATACAGTTGCCATAGAAAGTCCATGTGCTGTAGAGATTCAGGAAATTATCCAAATTTTTATTATTCTCAGTATAAGCTTTGACAATGTGTTGGATTAAACAAAGCAATTTCTTATTCCAATGGGCAATGACAATAATCAATCTGTCTGAATGGGGCCTACTATAATACATTGTCTTTTGTCCAGGATTGACAGTCTCTGAACATGTCAACATTTCACTTTCTTGAAAACCTCTTAATTAATAAAAGGGGCTTCTGATAGATATGTACAAATGACCCAGTTCCTAACACTTACACCTCCTTCACAATGTGGTTGTCTTTACCTTTTTTTTTAGAACACTACCTTCCATGATGTTGTAGCCAGTGAAATATTTTGTGTATTTAATATATTGAAAGTAATATCTCTTAATATCTGCTTAAAAGCTGCAGGACTATGCCATGTCAAGTTGATTTTTTTAGTATGTCTATCTGAGTGAAAACTGAAGACATTGTGATGGCAGAGATGGGAATCCCCTATTGCTGCTTCTGCTACTACCATTGCTACTGCTACTACTACTACGACAGCTCCTCTACTGCTGAGGCTACTACTTGAAACCCGTCGCTTCCCAGCATTCGTCTTTAAAGTGACAAACCCTCAACCCCTTTCTTTCCTGTCCCATCCCCTTCCCTTCCCCATTCCTCAATCCATCCCTTATCCTTCCTTTACCATCCCTCCCAACCCTACTTGCCGAACTTGGTCACCTTTGCACCCACATTGACACACATCACTGTCATTGCTTATTTTTTCTTGTGTTCTTGCACACGCTTGGTATAGAATCTAAGCATATAGCATCTACAACCCCCAAACCTCCAAAGCTTTTGTCTCCACCCATCTCGTCCTCCTCTGGTTGCCGCTTCTCCTGCCCCTCTGAAGCTTAGCACCACTTCCTTAATCCAAGACCCCTTTCCCCCTATGTTCCTTCAGCCTCACTCATCCTGTCACCTTATTTCACACATTTTTTAAAATAACTTTTTAACATTATTTTTCCCCAACACCACATCTTATCTCGTGCCGCTCACTCTCCATGTTTTTATTTTTGTAAGTTTATTGTTTAACCTAACAGTACAAAATTATTGTACGCTCCCTGTCAAACCACCGCCCCTTAAAACTGGCCTAGAGTCCTGGCTTCTCTAGCAGTTCTCCCCTGACCCAACCCTCCTGCTCACCTTCCCTGGCTCCTTGGTTCTAACCAGTTAACTGTACCCTCTCCCCTCTTTTCCCCCACTCTCCTCCACTCTTCCATCATGCCTCTTTTCCATCTCTCCTCTTCCTCTTTTTCTGTTTCTCTGGCTGTCTCACCTGGGCTCTCACAGGAGAGTTTGGGGAGGTATGCCGTGGTCGCCTCAAGCTACCTGGACGCAGGGAAATCATTGTGGCCATCAAGACTCTCAAAGTGGGCTATACTGACCGCCAGAGGCGAGACTTCTTGTCTGAAGCTTCCATCATGGGCCAGTTTGACCATCCCAACATTATCCGTCTGGAAGGTGTGGTCACTAAGAGTCGGCCAGTGATGATCGTGACTGAATTCATGGAAAACGGGGCACTAGACTCTTTTCTCAGGGTGAGTAAAAACAGATGCAAACAAACACAAATCTTGCGAGAATGTTGTAACTCTTTTATTAGCTACACCTTTATGAAATATGTATCTGCGATTTTATCAATAATGCAAGACTACTTAGCAAATAAACCCACCTATATCTGCTTGATCTTTTTTTTTTTTTACTATTTCAATTTCTTTGGAGCCTTAAAAGGTTTTTTTTCAGCTCAGCTACAGAGCCTATAGTGGATATCTGACAAATGCAGCATTCAGGCTGTTTGTGACATTTACAAAGAGTTCAGTTTCCAATGAATCACTGTCTCAGTCACATCATACATTGTCTGGAAAAGAAAGGGAGCAATGCAAGAATATATAGAGTAAGGAGCAGTGGGGGATGGGTTTACAGTAAAAAAAGAGATATTACAGTGTGATAAGATGGCAGATGAAAGACATCAGTATAAAAATTTGTGCAAACACAGTAAGAAACAGCGGAAATAGAAAGGCATGTATACAAAGATAAACAAGTAAAAAAGGATAACATATTTTTCAGTGAACACCTCTCCTTGATCGACAATCAAGTTAAGCCTATTTTCCATTTTGTTTTTCTTTTTCAGCTCAACGATGGGCAGTTCACAGTGATTCAGCTAGTTGGCATGTTGCGTGGTATTGCAGCAGGCATGAAGTATCTGTCGGACATGAACTACGTGCACAGAGACTTGGCTGCCCGTAACATCTTGGTTAACAGTAATCTCGTGTGTAAGGTGTCAGACTTTGGCCTGTCTCGTTTCCTGGAAGATGACCCTACAGATCCCACCTATACTAGCTCACTGGTGAGTCAGTGTGTATATTTAGTGTGTGTTTTTGTTTGTGTTTTCATGTCTTAAATACATATTTAAAATAAGTATGTGTTACTTTTTTACCATCAAAATATCACCATTATTTTAGTTTCAGCATGAATTAAATCTATTCTAGCATGATTTCACTATTCTGAATAGAAATGCAGCACATGAGTATGAAACAACTTTGAAAAATGAAGTCTAAACTCTATATTAAAACATGTAAAAATTGGAGAATATGCTACACTTTTACACAGCAGTACTCCACTGTGGGAATTTGCTGTTGCTGTGATTTTTCTGAGTTACATCTGCTGTTGAATCAGGGCATTTTGCTATGACCTCCTGATGAAACGTTTTTGCTAATTTCTACTGAATTAGCAAAATCCGGGAAAAAGGTCAGATATTAATTATGGATTCAGAATTACATTTAAGATGTTAGAAAGTGAAATTTTGTTGGAAACTCTTTTGTGAGTTTAGATTAAAATTTCACTTTTCTTTCTGAGCATCTCAGCTGCGAATTTTAAACTGAGAGAAAAGTTCCTAAAATCTAACTTCTGTTTAGTTAGGAAAAAAAATAGTAAAACAAAAACACCCAGATTAATATCAAGAAAACTGAGGCCTAACAAGTCTCCTGGTGACAGGAAGCACTAGTGTTAATTTCTAACTGTGTTCTGCACTTTGAGAAACCCTGCCGGTGTGAGAAATCAATCATCTAACCCACAATTCACTTTGCCTTGTAGTTACAAGAAGGGACTCTAAAATGATGCTGATATGTTGTTTGCAACACAG
This sequence comes from Pseudomugil tenellus, assembly GCA_037177515.1. Taxonomy (NCBI): domain Eukaryota; kingdom Metazoa; phylum Chordata; class Actinopteri; order Atheriniformes; family Pseudomugilidae; genus Pseudomugil; species Pseudomugil tenellus. The sequence continues at coordinate 11,652,251 of JBAMHX010000016.1, read as the reverse complement.
GAAAAAAATCTTATAGCTTCCTATGTTTGTAGTTGTTTGTTCATTTTTGCCTCGGCGTTGACTAACCTTGTGTGTATGTGGTGTTTAGGTTCTGACAGCATGCACCCATGTGTTGTACATCAATGTTTCCCTTGGACTTTTTTTCTCACCCTCTCTCTCCCCCTCTTGTATGTGTGTGGCTCCGTGTCTGTGCTCCATCCCTCCAGTATTTCATGCTCACCTACTCATTCGCATATCCACAGGGAGGAAAAATCCCCATCCGTTGGACGGCCCCTGAGGCTATTGCCTACAGGAAATTTACCTCAGCCAGTGATGTGTGGAGCTACGGTATTGTCATGTGGGAAGTAATGTCATACGGTGAGCGGCCGTATTGGGACATGAGCAATCAAGATGTAAGTGGATGAGGTTATTTTTTCTATGAAACTTGTAAATTCCAACATACAAATAAATATACTGTTTTTTATGTGATGCACATTTATTTGCAAATGAACATGTTCTAAGAGTTTTTAATGACTCTTGTGGCCGTGTTCTGCTCATATCCACTAGCAACTGCATCTCACTATAGACTGTATTTAATTGTTCCACCTAAAGCTCTTTCTCTCTTTTATCTCTTATGTTAACATCAATCCCTCCTCCCTCACTTGCCGTTTTCATCGACTTACCTCTCGCCTTCCTTGGGTTGTCCATTCTCCCACTATATCCAGTTTTTACTTAGAAGTAGACTGTGTTTTCTCTGTTGTCCTCCCTCAGGTGATAAATGCTGTTGAGCAAGATTATCGACTGCCCCCACCCATGGACTGCCCTACAGCCCTACACCAGCTCATGTTGGACTGCTGGGTGAAAGAAAGAAACCTGCGACCCAAATTCACCCAGATTGTGGCCACGCTGGATAAGCTAATTCGCAATGCTGCCAGCCTTAAAGTAGTCACCAACAGCACACAGTCTACAGGGTAAGTCTTATTTATTATATGATTTGGAAGATGCAACTATTGATTAAAGTTCAGTAACAACAGGTGAAGAGATTTTTAAAAGCAGTCACTTGGTTGAATAGGAAACAAAGAAGCATCACAGCTACTTCTAGTTTTTCAGTTTCATGTTTAGAGGTTTATAATTACTTCTACTTTTCTACTTATTTATATTAGTGCTGATAGGTTTCATAAAATCACCTATGGTTTTATCGACTAATATACTGGAGCAGATCTTGTAGACTTCTGGAATAAATATAAGTTTATTTAAAACTTTAATTTGCCCTATCAGCGGTGGAGTACTGGTCAATAATTTAATTCAGACCAGAGTCAGTGTTGCACAAAAGCATTCAGGTTTTAATGTGTTTGTGAGTCACTCCAACTCATATGCAACAGTCTTTTAATGCCTCTAAAGTGCAGAATTCTTTCCATACAAGTCTTTACTCCTCACAAATGCCTGCTAAGCCATTATGCAAATGAAAATTACCATCGCTCAATACAGCCCTTAAAGCAGTTCAGCCACCAGCTGGGAGCTCAATCAATCATGTCACATCTACATTAAGCTGATTTATCTTTATTTGAAACTTGTTTCTTGGAAAGAATGCAGAGGCTGCAGAGTTGGAGCATCCAGTAAAAGGGGTGACCTACCTTTCTGTTCCTAGATCAGGGTCTTTCTGTCTTGAGGGAGGACCAGAGACAATCCTGGGTTGGGCTCCGGAGGGAAACCAGGGTCTCGGTTGGCCACCAGTGACGTTCTTAGAAGATTAAGCTTGCGGTTAATTAGCTCGATTAAGGCGATGCAAAAAAGAGATGGGAGCTCCTTTTAATTAGCCACTAACGAGATTTTAAACGGGCCAGCAGAGAAGTGGCCTCCTGTCGACAAACCCAACAAGGAAGGAGTAAGGGGATGGTTGGCTGTAGGTTGCTTACATTGACATGATGTCCTTCGGTGAGTGGTATGTTGACTTATTACATGTACCTGATAGGAATTGTGTGTTTAAAGGAAACCTATCAGTAAAAGGTTTGATGATACAAGAGCTTCCATCATTAGAACTTTGAGTCATTTCCATTTTTGCCTTTGTTTGAGTTTCTGCTGTGAATAGAGAGCTTCACACTTGAAAAATGAACCATATCAAATCCCTGAAGTTCTTACCATGTAAAACTGTGAGTAAACACTTTGGAAAAACTTTGATGGTCTGTGTTAGTACCACCGCAGTTTCTCATGAATTTCGGCTTGGCCTGTAGCAATCCTACCAGCAAGCTAGTAGGATTATCCAACTCTCCTGCTGTGTCTGTGCTTATGACTCACATGTGGCTAGCAATAGCTTGGACCTTTACTAAGCCAACTTAAGAGAAGAAGGACTAACAATACTCAATTAAGAGAGGCCAGAGTCTGGCACTAATGGCAGCCTGAGGCCTAGGGCTCAGAAGCACATGCCTTATTAAAAATCACTCCATCTACACCACTCAATGGAACCTCTGTATCACTGTTATTAACTCTCCTTCCACGCTTTTTCTCTTTTCTCCCTTCTTTCTCTCCCCATTCCTCTTTTAATTGTTAATGAATCTAATGCCATCAAAAAGGATGACAGGGATCAGCAGAGCAGAGAGGACAGGAGACAGTGGTGCTCTTTCTCTGGGCTCAGTCCCTTAACTGTGCCTTCTCCTTTACCTTCCTCACCTCCTCATCATTCTCTCCACCACCACCTCCACTCTTGTTCATCCACTTTACTTCACTGAGTTGCTACACAATCTTATTAAAACTCCCAAGGTGGCCTCTTTATCTACAGCATTGATCAGTCATGTTTGTTTTTATTTATTTAATTTTTGGAGAGCCCTTTTTAATGTGTGAACAGATGTGCAAGCAAGTGTCAGTTAGGCAAAAAAAAAGCATTTCCAGACCCGGAAAAGACTACCAGTACTTAAAGAATTATAACACAGCTGAACGCATTCACTTTCAATGAAATACAGTTTGCTGTCACAGTAGGTAAAAAAAGACACACATTTCAGTATGTCGCACAATTACTTGTTTCTCACATTCAACTGCATGCGAGCAACATCTGTGTTTATATTCCACAGATATTTCTCACTTTTTGTGATGAACATGTCTGTCCACCTCTTTGAAATTGCCCTGCCAGCACACTTTTCTCAACTCTCTGTTGCTCAAGAAAGATTGTTTATTTCAACACTACAGAGAATATACTGTAAAAACAGTGATTAGGCACAAAATGACACAGGAAGTAAAGCCTGGTGGTTAAGCTTCAGTTAGATGGTACAAATCTGTTTCAAAGTGATCAGAAAAACCACATGAAATCTGATCTCTCAAGATCAAATTTATTCTATAATTGTAGTTAGTTGAAAAAGTGCAGATGGGTTTATCATCCAGAGGTTGAAGTTTGTTGATTTGTTACCATATTGTCTGCTTAGTTGGGACAGGCTGACATTGAAATAAGAAGAACATGAATCAAAAATACATCTGTGATTTCATTAGAGCAACCATTGGAAACAGCACTTCTTCAGTAATTACATCAGTGACATAACCGGAAATGTTTATTTTACCTTCATAATTAAAAAAAAGCGTACTGTTTCAACTGTTATCATAATATCAAATTATCATACCCTTTAGAAATCTGATCTGGTCACAAATGACAAAAAATGGGTAGTTGTTGGATTTGATATCTGCTCAGCCAACATACACCACCATGCCTCACCAGCTGCAGCGCCAATATCCAGCACCCAAGCCTCCGGCCAGTCTCTCCACAGTCATAAAAGTATGTTTCCAAACCCAGCTCACACGTTCCCTTCCCACGTTGCACACAACTCCTTACACTTGGTATGGAGTAGAGTGGAGGAGAGGGGGAGAAAAGAGAAGGAGAGGCAGAGAAACGGAGAGGTGGCGCTAAGTGGGGGATGTCATGGGGTGAGGTTGGCCTGTAGAGGCAGTAGAGTGACGACCTTAACCCTCTCTCTCTCTGTATCTCTTTCTCTCTCCTTCCTCTCCCCTCCTCCCCAATGTAGGGTGTCCCAGCCCTTGCTAGATCGCTGTGTGCCAGACTATACCACTTTCACCACTGTGGGAGACTGGCTGGATGCCATCAAGATGAGCCGCTACCGTGACAACTTTGTCAACGCCGGATTTGCTTCCTTTGACCTGGTGGCCCAGATGACAGCAGAGTGAGTGAAGCTAATCAGGCCTGAAATGATTGACTGGGCTGAGTTTGAGAGTCAAAGTAGAGTTACATGAATTGACCTTGAAAGATTAAAAATTCTTGTGGATAAATTAAACACGATGTGAAAGAGTGGGCTGTGGAATATTGAAAGAAAGACAAACTAAAAGCTTACAGAATAACACACTTTACCTTGTTGGCATATTAAACTGATATTCTTGTACAAATAAAATCATGCCTTATGGACACACAGTCCAATATTATGCCTTTTAAAGTTATGATTTATAACATTTTTGGGCAAATATTATAACTATTAACAATTACAGAGTGTTCTTTATAAGACTGGGTTCAAATTACATCAGAAAATCAAAAATACACAGTATAGCTGGGTATTGCGAACTGGATCTGATTCCTCTACCTATGATCTCCAGCTGATGACGTATTCACATTTGTCTTGTTTACAAACAGGAAATAATCTAATGAAAGTTGTGGAAATCGGAGGCCAGTGATGATCAAATAAATGAATTAGGATTATAATGATAAATAAATCATTCTCATTAGCTGCATAATAGGCAGGGGAGGTAGGGGTAATTTATTTCAATTTGGCTAGGCTGACAGGTGTGGTGTACTGTGGCTCTCTGTTGCCCTTAATGGCCAGTAATTTCTCTAATGGCGTCCATTTATTATCATTTTATCCTCTGATACTTCAGTAATAGGGACGGCAAAATATGAAGCAAAAAAAATGCACCATGTTTTTTGTGTATTGTACCCTAGTGCATTATTATCAACTGTGTGTGTGTGTTTGGAAAACCTTAAACAATGTCTTTGAGCTTAGGCTGAATAGAGCCCCAAAGTCATTGTATAATGTCTGCATTCAGTGCGTCATCCAGTATTTGCATGTGTGAGACTGAATTGGGAGGGTGCAGATAGTGGCAGAGGCCAAACAACCAGCTTATTTCTGCCTAAAAAATGTCCCCTCTCTCCTCGAAACCAACTGGTAAAATTAAAAAAGAGATGCAAAAATATCCTTGTGTTTTATTTGACAATATAATGGCCATGATTATTAGATTATGCCATTTGACAGAAAATAAAGATAGTATGTTTCAAACCAGTATTTATAACATTAACAGTTATGTCAAGAATACAACATTATTGCCTAGGATTTAAAAAAATATTATAGCTATTTATGTGGATTTCGGAGGGTTAATTACAGTACTAAAGAATGTTGTGCAACATTGGCAGACTTAAAACTGATGTGCCGACACAACAATAAAATTGAATAAAAGCATCTA
>JBAMHX010000016.1:11615578-11631872 GCA_037177515.1 Pseudomugil tenellus | reverse complement strand
ATTTAAAAAAGGCTATAATCACCAAGTATTGGAATAAAAGTGTGCTACCTATATGTTCAATTATAATTAATTACTAAGTCTACATGGTGTAGGTCATAAAAATGGTAACAATTTTCTAGAGGTTGTTGAAATCAGATAAAAGTAACGTATGCAAACAGTATTACCACAGAATATTAAGAGTAACTTATATTGCTTGGACCTTTAGGGAGTTTCAGAAACTGACAATGAAGCCAAAGGAACAATATCAAATCTGTAGTTGTTGCTAAAGTTGTTGTTAGTTAGTGGTTAGTTGTTGCTCAAAGTACACCTGGAGTGCAGTAAACAGCTCTCATTAGATCTTCCTGGAAGATCTCATAAGATATGTCTGCTTGAGAGAGCGTGGCAAGCCAGGACTGGAACTGCAGAGATGAGGGAGAAGCTGCTTGGTGCTAATCCAGCCCCTGACAGTAGTTTTCACTTTCTCCATTTACACATTCAGGCTATTTATGTGAGCAATTATTCAACTATTTACTTCTTTGTTATTGTTAAATTGGAAAAAAAAACAGTCATTGATTTTACAAAAATACACATTTGTGGGACAAAGACTTACATATTTATTAGAATTATTGAAGTTAGCCAAAATATATGACTCTTATTGTAAACAGGTGTGAGACTGTGTGAAATGTAAGAACAGAAATAAGTGATCTGGAAATGTCATCAAACACAAAAAAGAATAAAATGCTAAAATGCATTTTACTGTTGAATAAAAATAACAGACAATCTTACATTTGTAATCTGCAAGGCATCTGAAAAGAGATGCGACCGGCATAACAAACAGCTGGAAAAGTGACACTGAAAGGAGACAACTGGAAGAATTTGTAATAACTAATTAGGTTAATTAAAGTCTTTTTAACAGGATTGGCTGTGAAAAGAGCTCCTTCAAGAGGTTCAGCAATTGGTAAAAATACAAAATTTAGAAATTGTGAAGATTTTTTTTTAAAAAAAGCAATTAATTGTGGAATATTTATTTTATTCATGAATTGTCTACAAGCCCTGCCTGGTGCATAATATTATCAAAGACTGATAAAATATCTAAAAACAAAGTATAACTGTATAAAGCAAAAGTTGCTGAGCTACTTCTTGAGCAAAAATGTGACATTCTTCTCTAAACTGTCCAATAATTGGTCTTTTCACATTGCATACATTTACAAAGATGTTACACAATGAAAAACATGTTTGTGTTCCAGAGTTGTCTTGCATGTCTTGCTGCCATCAATTCAGATTGAGCTCATACTGCTGTTCAATACCAAATATTTTTTTTAACATGCCTAAAGGTGCATGTTATGAGTCTATTCAATCTTGTTAAAGTTGGAACCTGGGCAAGCGTGGTTGGGTCAGACACAAGTTAACACTTTTGGCCTGACTTTATCAGTGGGAGAACATCTTGAGGTCATAGCAAAACTCAGAGCACAGCTTTATAGGTCAACACACTGCCTAGCATCCATGGGACTACAGGATATGTTGTGCCCTTTCACCCCAGGGTGCTCTGTTCTGTGGAACACAAGCCTTGTCTGCTCCAGACACACATGATAGTAGTTACTGTTTTGGCCTCTTTGAGGTGACATGAGGTTAAATACTAATAGATCATGAAAATGGTTTGCTGATTTGGGTGAAACTGGGTTCATGAAATATCTACAATAAAACCAGCCAAGAAAAAATGCAATGTCAAATATTATGATCAAGAAAACAAAACATGTAGCTTTTCAATTAAATTTTGCAAAGTTGTTTGACTTACTATTTACTGCAGAAAACAACCCATCTGCTTTTATCCAGCTGACTTATTCACTTTTTCTTATAATCATGTTTCAATAAACTATCCTGAGCTGCATTTGACTCTGTGAGAAGTTATATTCTTCAGACACTTTGATTGCAACTTTGATTCATCATGATAACCAATACTGTATAAGAGCTAATTCCCATCAAAAATAAATCAATGATTTACTATGACAACAAAGCACGAACCACAACTAATTAATCTTTGAAGCTCTGTGGTATTTTCCATACAATATTGTTTTATTCACTTTCTCAAAGGCTGGTACATTATCTAAAGCCATTACCTACCCCTTTTCAATTCAAGCTTACTTTGCCCCAAAGTGGAATAAAACACGATTAATGATTTCAATTACTCTGACCCTGCTTGCCGTTTACACCGCCTGAAGTCTGTGTGAGGGAGCTGCGCTGTGTAAAAGCTGATGGCGAAGGACATTTACTGTGGGAATGATTCAGTGAGGAGCTGGCAGTTTGTGCTGGCTCATCAGAGGGGGGACAGAGTTTGTCTTTGTCTGGGGCTTTCCTATTGCTCAGCACAGAAACTTCATAGTTGATTAATGACACTGATGCTGCTGAAGTGTCATTCTCTATTTTTTCTTTAATTATCTCAGGATGGGATACCTTCATGTTGAAGTGTTTAGAGAAAAGTATACCTTAAAATCAAAACATTCCAAACACCAAACACCATTCCAAACACCCCCCCACCCCAAGAAAACTTTACAGATGGGCAAAACCAGAGCATCAGGAAACATAATAATGTTGAAGGTGATTATGGACACATGTGGAGGGAATGTAACATTATTTAAATTAAAGCGTATGGGAAAAAAAACTAAGCAAAAAAATAAAAAACATCCTTGGACAAAACAACATTGACTGATTCTGTTTCTGATCTAGTTTCCACGTGATGCTTCAGTTAGTGAGGGTAATAAAAAAAATATTTGGATTTAACAATGCATTTCTGACTTACTTTCCTGAAAAAATCAAATTAAATTAGGTTTTTGGACATGACATTTACTTTGTGACATAGTCCTAAATATAGCTAAACATAAGGGGGAAAAAGGCTCATAAGACTTTATACATCTTTTCAGAAACAGGAATGATTGCCTGTTTTCACAGTGTATGTTAGTGGGGCTTCTAAAACTGTGGTCAACACTAAAAGATAGAAAAGAGGGCGAAGTGTAGCTTAACTGGTTTAGCAAGCACCAATGCGAAGTGCCAGAAGTCCTCATGGATAATGATTTGTTTTGCCAATATCCACTATATTGTTGCTTTAGTTTTGGGAGTACAGACATAGAGAATACTCTTGCCTGTCATCACACTTCATCTGTCACTCAATAAAGCTAAGTGAATATTTTCAAGGCTCCTGAGGACCAGACACTACAGTATCAAAATATGTTTACATACACACATTGTAAAGTAATCATAGTAATGTAGACTACTTGCCTTCATCAGCTTTACACTACCTGGTTTTCATTGAAAAGGATTTCTTGGTAAATGCAGAACTTATAAACATGTCTGAGCTGGACCTTAATCTTGTTCGTCCAATTTTCACTGAGCATTTTTTACATTATCTTGATACTACAAACAAACTTCACACGCTTTGGACCTAATCTGACTCGAGTAGTGTGGAAACAACCTGACAAGCCCCAAACTAAGGTGTCATTTGTTGTTTCCTGTGATCTTTACTCTACTATGTCATTGGAAGTGAATAGATTTTGCGACCTAGTTCAATTGTCATGATCATAGAATTCTGGCTTGTCATTTGGCATCAGTCTAAGTATCACTGTGTTGAACAAATCTCACAACAAGGAAAAAAAGCAGGTGTCTCTCTTTATGCTACACTTCAAAGAACTCCAGCAGCCTTTGAAGCCAGTGTGCCTGTGCCTATGTGCAACAGATAGAGGCAATCCCATTTTGGTATAATTCCTCCTTTTCAAATACCAACTGCTGAGCAAATAGGAGGAGAAAAAGAGATAGAAATACAAAACAAAATGTGTTAAGTGGATTCTTTCGTCGCCTGTAATCTCTGTGTGCTGCTGAAACGCCTCTGGAACTCAGTTGTGAGGTCGGACAGTAACAATGTCCCTTTCAGTGGGCGATAAAAGAGTTTCAAGTCATTCTGTATTCTCTGTGGGCCTTTGTGTCCCTTATCCACTTATTCAAATCAGTATAAACGGCAGTGTGTCATATTAGCAGGCAGAGCAAAGGAATCGAAAAATGCTTTGATATGTATGAAAACAAAAGTGAAAAGACTAGCAGAGAGACCAACATGAACATGCAGGCCCGATCCACTGATCCTCTCTGAGGTTGCTTTGTGACATTCCTGCTCTGGTAGAGGTTACAGAGAGCATGTCTATGTGTGTGTGTGCATGTGTGTTGGGGATGGGTACATATAGTTGTCTGGCCATGCATATGTGCTCTTTGGAACGGTACACTTAGAAGTGAGACCTTTTTATCTGCCTCATACACTGCCTTCCTCACAGACAGACACCTCACTCCAGATAAAGCAAAAGGAATTCTGGGAGTATCAGTCCGCCAGACTGGGGCCTAGATTGACGCAGCCAACTTGGAGTGACAGATGAAGTGAGGAAAGAGAGAGGGAGTCTCCAGGAGCAGCATCAGGAGGCTGCAAATGTCAGCACCATATCCATCATCCTTGCATATTAGTGAATGCAATATAACTACGAGGGATAATCGTTAATTAGCTAGGGCATGAACTCGCCTTGAAAGAAACTGAACATTCCAAGGTCTTCCCACCCTCTTTTTGCTTTCATTTCCCCCCTCTTTTCCCAGCGGCTGTATCTCTCTTTTTACATGAGCAACGATAACCGTGACCCTTCTTCACCCACCCGTCCAATGTTATCATCTGAAAAGACAAAAGAGGAGGGTAGGGGAGAGGAGGGGAAGGGGGAAAAGGCTATTTAAAGTTCTGAGAATTTTGCTAAACAGGATTAGCACGAGGTGAAAAAGGGGTAAACAGTAACATGCTGCATGGGGGGCCAGTGGGATGGGAGTTTGCTCCAAGGGGTTGGGTGAAGAAGACAATGGTTAGATTAGCCATCTGTGGGGCTTCTGGTGCCCGGCGTCATTAACCGGCTTAAGGCCCCACAGTAACACCAGACACCCTCCTTCCCCCATGCATTAAGTATCGAGCTTTCTAAGATCTGCGTTAGCATGGGGATGGGGGAGATAGTCGTGACAAAGTAGTGTCTGATGAAACTGATAATCACATATACAAACATACACATATGCACACGCACACATGCATAAGAACACTAATGCATGTTTACACACATCTGCTGTTACATTTAAGCTTTGCCATCTCACAGGCACACTCACAGTAATGCACCCCCACCATCTCTGGACCTTTCAGTTCAGGCGAACAGAATTTGACATTTGCTTTGTTTCCTTTTTTGTCTCCTCAGTAGATTGGTTTCACTTTGCATATCAGTGCTAATCAGTTGGAGGAGACACATGACATGCACTGGGATCTCATTCAAGTATTTTTATATAGCAATGGAGAAGAATTGTGATGCAGAAAATGTAGTCTGTTAACACGGGTTATATATATGTTGTCCTACTTCAAAAAGGTTCAATTAGATGTGCACCCATTGCCCGAAGGAAGTTCTGTCATATTTCCCTCCTAACATTTAGTTTATTTTCTATTTGTGTCATGATTACTTTGATATGTTTCTTGACTTATTCAGTATTTACAGTATTTCTTTATGGTTTCCCGGGTGATTGATTGCTTTAAAATGTAAAATGGTGAGAATGACAAAAAGATTTAATTGATGCACAAAGGTTGACACTTGATATGCTATTTAGAGGTAAATTGATCATAATCTTATTACTGACTATAAATCATTCATGGCAGCACAGGTGACATCTCACCATGCAGACTCATTAGGGCATACCCCCGTCAAGTCTTTATGTTCTAACACTGACATAAATGTATGGACCTGTATATGGGGTGGAAATGCATGTGGAGCACAATGACTGTGATGCTGCTCCAATGATAGCGTAATTTGTAAAGCTTAATGGCAGTTGGTGCCATTTTCTACTAACATTTAAAGTTTATTACATATGAAAGGTTAGCAACAGAGATAATAGAAAATATTACATTTGCATGACGTTTAGTCACAATGATAATTGCTGGAAATAAAAGGTTTTATAACCTTTACAGCATAAACAGTGATGAAGTTGTGGGATTGAGCCATATAAAAGATAATATTTAAATTTTGTAAAGTAAGTTAAACCATAATACATGGACTTATCATCAGCATATTATAATCTAATTTACATTTAGTATGTACCTAGTATACCTAGTATACATTTATTTTTTGTACATTTTTATTTTTATTTTTTATTTTTTTATTTTACAAAGCTTAATCCTTCATTCTTGTCCCACTGGGGGAAAGTGCTATTTGGTTTACTGCACAGAAGAATGTTTCCAGCAACTTTGTTTTGTTAGCCATAACCAGTCACCTCCTACCATCTGGCTCTCACGCAGTGGTTATCTAAGGAGGTCAAGGTTTGGCCAGCATGTATGTGTACTCCTCTTTTATGTTTTGCAACAGGACACCCAGGTGTGATCTCTGATGCTTTGTGCATGCCACTCCCACTGACATCTCAATTCTCAATACTTGCTAAAAGATGGCCCACATAGCAGGTAAAGCATACTGTAGGTGTTGTTTTGTTTAACTGTAAGTGAGCTGTCCCATAAGCAAAGGGGAAACAAGGAAAACTGCCACTAAGGAAGAGATAGATATAATTAGATTGGAGGAATTCCATGTGCTACATATGGTCTCATTTTGGGTGAGACTAAAAAATATAACTTTAAAGTAATTAAAATTTTTAGGTTTTATAGCAGTATTTTAGTCTAATAGTCTAAATTACTATATGTTTTCTCTCTCTTTGTTGATGTCATGTATTACACATAAGAAAATTTAAATGGCATCAATGTTCAGTGACAGGCTACATGTGATTGAGACCCCCGCTCCTTCACACACACACACACCTCCCAAGCTGGCTATTGTTGCCTACCTGATTTGCTTCTGGTGAATTTAAACTGGAGGGCTGTTTGCTTTGGACTGATTAGTACCTTTGTCTCCATTAGCCTTTCTGATGGAGTCACGCAAACTGAAGTGGCACTTTGTGATGACGGCCATGTGCAAACGAGATCCCGATTAATGGATCATAGAATTGTTCATTAGCACTCCACCTGCCAGAGCAGCGCTTGAAAAATGCAAATTACTTGTTGTTATTTCTCCCCTTCCCCCAACCACCTTTCAAGTGCAATGTGAAGTGCAGCTGCACCGTTGGTAACGTTTGGGTGTGAGGAACTGAATTAGGATGGACAGCTCAGACCCATTTCCACTAAAAAAAAGTGCTTCTTCCTGGCAAACACCAAAGCTCTCCAGTCTTTGTGTCTGGCCAGTTAATCATGTAGATGCTCAAATCTTATGAATGTATTTGGGTGTCCTTCAGTCGCGCCCAGCTGAATTATTAAATATTTGTCCTTGACAACCTTATATGATATGAATTGTTTAAGGCATGGCTCTACAGGGATGAGAGTCAACTAGATTCATTATTCATTCCCTCTAACATTTCTCCACTATCCTATTCTCTAACTTAGATCCTTGCCAAAGACTAAAGCTAAACCCACCATAAATAAACCACATTAGAATTGGATTTTTGTATTCAGTGGGTTAGGGAATTTACTATTCCTACTTTCCTCATATGACCACAGACATTACGATAGACCTTTGCAAAAATGTAAACTTGCAATCACGGGGTGAATTTCATCTACACATTTTCAGCTGAAATGAACTCTCAGAATGTGTTTACTTAAGTGATGTAAAAAATCTGAAGCATATGCAACACTGAATAACTAACCAGGAAAACAAACAATTCATTTCATATTCTGTTGCTTATAAATAAGTACAGCTTGTTATTTAAAAAATACCAGTAAAAGAGACCATTATTTTTATTTGGTTCAAAGTGAATATTTATAGAAAATATACCAGAAAAATATACCAGATTTGCAGTAAATGCATTTTTAGTTTGAAAAGTTTGCTTCAAATGAGTTATTATATTGAAACCCAACACATTTCACTCAAGTTCTTTATACACCCACAAATCTGACCTTTGTGGCTAGCTATGGCCATGACTATTTGCTGGATACTTCCACAGTACTGATATGGTGTTACTTCATCTACTATTTCAATCCATCTGGGAGTGATGGAGAAGGCTCTGTGGGGGATTGCAGAGATTAGGTGGCCTCCAAGATTAGGGCTGACAGGGCGCCAAAGCTCATCCCATCTCCCCTGTGGGTATTTGCAAAGTGCTTGGCTTGCCCACAGGTGGCTAATATGCCATGAGAAGGGCCTCCTTCTCATGTTGAGAGACTTGCTGGATAATCAATCAAACAAACAGATAAAGAAGTGTGTATACACAGGTGTGTTCAGACAGCAATATCACCTACTGGAATGTACATTGGCAAAAACACTTCTAGACACGCATTTCACAAGGCTAGTCAATGGTACAAAAGAGCTTCTAAGCACCGTAACTGAAGTTTTCATGTGTTTTTCTTAAAAATGGCTACAGGTGGTTTGACACAGCTGCATTGTCAGACTAAAGATATGGCTTTGTTTCATATGTATTACTTATCTAAATGATTTCACAAGCTAGAATTTTTAATTTTGAGTCAATAATAATATTTTCATAAAACAGTTTGACAGTGGAAATCTATTTTTTTAAGGAACAACTGAACACTACTCATTTCTTTGTGATTGAAAGATTTAACTTAAAATATTACAGTCACACAGCAGCTGAGATGACCATTGCCTATGGCTTGCCAGTATATTTTTATGATTTACAATATGTTCTCTATATTTAAATTTAAACAGCGAATTTAAGTGCAAATGCTGTGTGAGATTAATGACTGACAACATAACTGCTTATAGATTGTACTGTTCAAAGAGGAAACGCTATAATTTATTTTAAAACCAGCTTTCGAAACCCCATTGAGAGGCAGTTGTCAGATTTTGCCGAAGGTACTCTTAGTCTTTTTTATGATTTTTCACACAGCACGCACTTAAAGTCATCATCTCTAATGGAATGATGGTACTTACTTAGCATCCAGAGAGAGTGTTGTGCTGCTTTCAGTGCTTCTTATTCTTAGTATATAAAACAAATGGAGCATTGTATAAGTTCATGCAGAGTGGTAAAGTTGCATTAGCCACCCACGGTTTCCCTCTTGTGCCACAGTTGCATGCTCGTATAGCTGGTCCAGGTACATGCTGATTATTATTCAATCTTATTTATACTGTTGGTACCTAAACTGGTACCAAAATGTTCCTTTTTCACTCTTGCCAAAGCCCATAAACTTCCTCATTTGGAGAATGGGTTTAAGCCTTTTGGCCAAATAATGAAAAGCTAATGTTCATGTATAAATGTGCCCTCTGGTGCATCTTGTTTTCCAAACAATAATATGTCCATGTGTAGGATATGCCTTTGCGTAAATTTATGAATCTACCACAGACATGTCTGCTGATGAAACTTATGAGGTAGAAATGAAGCACATGTTATATGTTGCCACTATTGTCCAGTAATTGTTTTTTAGTGCTTCTCTTCCTCTTGGGGGCTTGTTCATATATGCAATTAATTTTATCCAGTGTTTTCATGTCAAATAGAAAGTTTGGCTATTCATCATCTTGAGTAAATGCAGTTTCAGATTTACTTGGCTTCTTAATCCATTACAAAGTGAGTTTACAATGACTGTAGGAATGAATAAAGCAAAGAGAAGGGAAAGCTGTGATGTGGGAATATATTTTAGTACAAAAGGACAATATGCAGGTGAGAATTACATCAGATGATTAAATAAGACAGTTCTAAACTCCTCTTTGAAAGGAAAAGTAAGAGTAAATAGATCTGGAAAGCCAAAATCTTACAACCAGTACACCACACCCAAAGTTTAGTCAGCTTCTCAAATGATGATGATAAAAAAGATCTCAGGGCTTCAATACAATTAAATGAATAATGATTCTTTATTGATCACAGTATCGACTCAACAAAGACTCCTGTCATTTGCAAAAATACATTCAGCATGATGTAATCATCTTCAACACTGAAAGCACTCAGTTATTGCACATGGAATTTTTACTTTCTTTTGTCATGCGTGTGAAAGTGTAGCTTTACATAGTTTTCTATCCACTATCCCTCAACAAAAAGAAAGTCCAGGAAAAGCACTTTCATTTCAAATTGTTAAAAAATATTTGGCTGATTGAGGCAAAGTGGTTCATTGAGTGGGAGTTTCTACTGTGGATTTGTATTGTTGTGGGATCAAGTCCAGCTTATTTCCCTCATTTGCAAAGCTCTGCTGTTTTCCTTCTTTGAAGGATACCAAACGAGAAAAAAAAGACTAAAAGGGCAACGTTTGCCAGGCACTGACTGACAGCTCTCAAGTGCCTATGAGCAAGAACTCCACCCAATCCATTAGGATTTCTGAAAGTGATGTTGTTGTTTTTTTCTGCAAAGGGAACATATTCTCATGACTGATTAATCTGGGCATGGATGCCAAAATTTGTCCAGTAACTGCCCCAAAACTGCAATAAACACAAAAAATTTTGAGCACAGATTCTAAAGTTGCAGTCAAACTATGAAGACAGCTTCACACTTCATACTGATTGTTCATGGAAACTAACTGTTATTCCATTAAACCTGACCTAAAAGTGCTGACTACATTGTTCTTTGTGTGGTTTATTTCCACAAGCAACCAGTATAAAATGCCTCTACTGAAAAATCTTCTCAAGTTTATACAGCTTTTTTTTAGAGATCCCTAATATACATTGCTAGTTGCTACTCATGAATAAATCAATCCTATAAGAATTTGCCAAGCACTGTTGTCAAACTTTGGGAGCAGATGTGTCTCAGTGTAAATAGGTGAAGCAGAGAGGAATGTAGAGTATTCATATTTTTAAAATGCCAATCCATCAGCGACATCTCCAATCAGGCCAATAACCATTTCACTGCAGATTTAAAGTAAGTATAATATAGAGACATGTGGTGTCATTTATTTTATTTATTTATTTTTTATTTTAAAAAAGGGACAATGTACAATTTTTGACATAAAAGTTGCCATTCGATGCATTGTACCAGAGTTAGCCTTAGGCTAATTTACTTCCCCTGGCAGGGAATATTACAACTAACATGAAATTTAACAGACAAAACAAAAACAGCATGGAGTTAAAATTCATGCACAATATTTACATATAATGAAACCCACCTGTACTACCATTTACTAAAAATCAAACAAACAAATCTAGTAGCATGGGATGTGGGCCTTAAAAAGAATAAAATTCTATAAAATTATTTAAAATTACTGGTGATTACATTGCTGATTTATTTTTAAAAGTTTATCTACAGTACTTCTATTTTAAAATGTCTAATAGAAGTGCATGTTTTGACAGCATCAGGTAAACTGTTCCACTGTTTAGTAGACTTAATAGAAAATTGTGATTGACCAAAAGCTGAGTAGCAAAAGGGCACAGTGAAGTCATATGAGGAGGTTCTTGTAAATTTAAAAGAGCTTTTAGAACAATAATAAACAAAGTCCAAGAAGCAGCTAGGAGCCACGTCATTGAGATACACTGCGTTCAGGAAGAAAATCAATCTTTCCTTTCACTGCACCAATGTTCTGCACATTACAATTTTCTTGCTAGGAATTTAAACCTATATTCAATTGATATTTTACCAAACATTATGACACCTGTAATGGACTGATGACCTATCCAGTGTGTACCTCACCTCTTACCCATTTTCTGGGATAGGCTCCAGTCAGTGACCCTTCATTGGATTGTGGTACAGATGAATGGGTGGCTAGAATGTTTGACACAAAAGTGCATATAGAAAGCATAATTTTCACAAGCCAATATATACTGCTTGCAAATAGAGCAAAGCCTCTTATTGGATAATTACTGCATGAGCTATTATCTTTCAGCTGGAACAACATTGCCAACCCCAACTGATGCAACAAGTAGTTTCTCATTTTCAAAACCAACCAATTTATAAAAACACATCCTGTGGTCATGTAAAAATGTTAGTCTGTTTAAGAAGGGTCAAAAGCACTGGCATGCATTACACAGAGAAAATATCTTGGGGAACCTCCTAAAGTGGATTAAGAACTGTGCAAAACATTTTTTTAAACTGGAAGAATATTTGAGAACCATCATTTTCCAGGAAAAAAAATGTGGTCTGAAAAAAATCCAAATGATCATAAACATGAAATTAAAGAAAAAACAACTGTAGACTTCAGGGCTATGTTTAATAGTGAAAGTAAGAGCATTTCCACACAAACAATGCAAAAGGAACTCGAGGAACTGGCACTGTGTAACCACAAGACAACCACTGATCAGCAAGGCTAACGCTGAGAAAATTAAGCCTCAATTTGCTGCAGTGCAAATATATTGGACTCAGGAGTCATGAAAGGAGGAAGTCATGTGTTTTGATGAGTTCAAATTTACCCTGTTCCAGGGTGATCAAAATGATATCATCTTACTACCTGAGCCTAGACCTTTGCCACAATAAGAATCTTTGGGATGTGGTCAGACTTTCACATCATCAAAAAGAGATCTTGGGGAAAAAGTAATGCAGCACTGGAGATAAATAAATCATGTGACTTTGCCATGATCAAAGCTAAAGGAAAGATAATGCAAGTTGCAACTATCCTCCACAAGCATACTGCATTTTATTCATTGGGCTACATTTTTCAGATCTATCACAGGACAGAGTAATAGAAGTAATAAACTGCCCCATTCCAGCTAGAAAGAAAGAAGACATGATAGCATCTCTGATTTCCTGAGGTTGTATTCACAGAAAAAGTGAAAAGAATAAACTATGAAACATTTTTTCCTCCCTCTTACCTACAGATTTCTCACTTTAAATGAGACTGAAGTGAAAAGTCAATAACAGTCACAAATGATCCAACAGAGGTTACCTTTATATATGCAAGTAAAAAACATGCAATAAAATAAGCAAGCTTTTAACTTGAGTTGTGCATTAAACCCAGAGTGTTGCCAAACCTGCAAGTCCTTTTCTCCTGAATCAGGTATTGTACAATCACCTTGCACAGTTTGCTACCCCTGTACAACACATCAACAGGTACATCTGTTCCACGCTTGTCGAGTAAGTTACTAATTATTGGGACCCATGCATTACTTTTTGTCTTTGACTGGGGATCAGTATTAACTCAGCTTTATGAAAGTTAAACCCTGAGAGCAGTTGTGCCTTGGATGTAAATAAGAAAAGCAGAAAGGGTGTATTTCTATTTCTAATGTTCAAGTGATATATTTGCCCATAAGAAATGTTCTTGCAATCTAGCAGGCCTAGATAATCATAGGAAGAATAATGATGGTAATAACCATTACAGGGCTGTCTGATAGGCCCCATGGTGATACTTGTTTACTGTTATTAGTCAGTGGCCTACCCCATGCTGCATGATGTACATTAATATTGTGTGCGTCTGTTAACGAGGGAAATGATACAGAATGGGTTAAATATGTATTCCCGATAGCCACTTCCAGATTAGAGTGCCAAACTATTAATGTGATGTTCTGGTTTCTTTTACCCTATCCGGTGATATTAATAAATAGATTACATTGATGTTCCCTTTAAATATAGCAAATTCCAACTAATTTATGTATTTTTTTATGTCTGTGCTATTCAAATGATATCAGTTTGTGATCTTTTACAATAGTATACTCACTGTATCTGCATGACCTACCCAATAACGTATTGGACTTATTGGAATTATTAGACTCATTAGTGATAGTAACAAGTTTTCTTGGTCCCAAGGATCGTTCTAACAATAGCTAAAAATCCACAAAAAGTTATCTATACAGCTTATTTTCAGCTATCCTGCTGAAAATAGGATTCTCAGCACAAGTGCTTTATGAGTTGTATTTATTTTACTGTAGGCTGTTCAAGTACAAACTGGGGAATTCAACTGAGAAAAGACAGGTTGTTCAGTGATGTGACAGTGGCGATTAACAGCAATTACAAACAATGATTTGGTTAAGAATTAAGGAAACTGGGCTTTTGACATATTCACCGACTGGAAATCTAGACAACAAACAGGACAAAGTTAAACACACAGAGGCTTTGCATAGGGTGGGTCTACTGAAAATAGGTTGGGCCAGCTTTTTCCAGAGCAAAACGATTACTTGTCAGAAAATAAGACATCTGACAAGAATATCTCAAATCTACAATAAACTGAAATAACAATCCAAACTTTACATTTTTTTGTTTGAATGTTTCAGATGTTTTCAAAATGATTATTTAAAAATTAAAATAATAAAAGGGGGAATAGGGTATAACTGTGTCAGGGCGGGCCTGGCCCTGGGCCAGTCAGAGAAGTTGGTGGGCCTAAGCACACCCTGGCCAATATATGGCTCCGCCCATGGCTGAAACTCAAAATGAGCACAGCTTTGAAAACATTTAGCAACTATGTAACTTTAACTACTGCAAACAACATTAAAAAAATGATACAAGATTGTCAGCGTTTAGTTGAATCAAATAACTGCAGCAGTTATAGGTATTTATCCTCTTTAGCTGGGATGGATGAGGTGAACCTATTAGCACATGCTAATTTTAAAGAAAAGTGCAAAAGTGGGCGCAACTTAAATTTTCTTTTGAGTAAGAATGAAGGCTCTGAAAATTGGCAACAGTAATTCAGGACAAAACCAATTGATTTTATCTGACTCCAAGAAAGCAGGCAGCTTATACTCAATCCTGTGTTGTAGACTGACTTTTGTGGTCCATTCAAAAATAATAAACTTGCCTGATTATTTTGGAAGGATGTGATCAGAAATCTTGGTCTATTACATCTTAGAGGACATAAAGTAAAAACATAATTCATGTTTTTGTGAGGCTTCCACCTCCAATGGGAGAGGATTTAACTGTCAAACTATAAATACCTTATTTTTTGAGTCATAATGGTATCAATCTTTTTCTGACTTTAATATGCAGTGAGGTGTGTCTGCATGTGCATGAACACCTAATTGTGTTTTTATAGTTTTGGTCTTTTTTCTTTGGATTGAAGCCATCCATCAATCTGTCAACTTCCCTGCCCACCATATCACCTCTTTTCCCTCTTGCATTCCTGCCATCCTTCTCTTTTATCTCACAGTTCTCGTTTACTCTCACCAATCCCGCTTATCCTCTTTCATTCCTGTCAACTACTCACAGTTCCCTTTTAGGAATTCAATGTTGTGGTTGTCAACAACAACAACAAAAAAAAGCTTCTGCTTAACACTGCACGCATGATACATGCTTTTTTATATAGCAGGAGTCAAGATTTCATGAAGCCTGTTATGCCATCAGGAAGTAATATATGCATTTGTGCAAGACAACTTTTCATCCAAGCATAAAAGAGACATTGCATTTGCAAAAATGTCGCCTCTTTATACACATAAGCACACCAGCTAAGGCCATTTCCTCTGCTCCTTAGGGCACCTACTGGAAGGAACTAGCTGAGGTCAGTGTAATTGTAGTGCCCTTGATCAATGCTCATTTGCTTCTTTGGCTGCTGTCTCTCACTCTCCCTCCTTCTTTTCTCTGTACCAAACTCCTGCCAGCTATCATTCATGCATCATTCATACAGAGTGTAAAGAGAAGCTCAGCAACTCTAACCTCCAGGCCATGGCCTACCTTACAGTGCCCTTTGTAAGCTTTCTTTCATGGCTGTATGTGTAATGTATTCATTTTCTGGGTATAGTGGTGTCATCTGAGTGTGCAGGATTTGACCATCATCAGATAAAGCCTAGTGTGACTCAAAATGAGTTGTGTTTGAGGTGGAAGATCATCTCACCTAACAAAGATTTACCACAGGTAATGCAAATTACAAAGCCAACTCATTTTGCATAATATTTACTTTTTGTCAATTTCTTTGACAAATTTGGACATTAATTGTCATTGATGGATTGAGTTTATTTAAACATATTATCCTTGGAAACATGGTTAAAGGATAGCATCACATAAAGTAAAAAAAAACAAATTGTGGCAGCTATCTAGATGCTAAATTATTTAATAACCATAGATAACATGGTTGTTCATTTTTGAATGAAATACAGTGGAGCAGCCTTGGCAGTCAGTTATGTCATGTTACAATTTTTGTTCCATCAAGTTGAATTCACGCCACTATTCTGAATCTCTGTGTGAGACGAGACAAATACCAACATCACTGAATAAATGTAAGGACAGTAAAACTGGATGAATATTTTCATATTCAAACAACAGCCTTTTCAGCACTTTCTTGTTCAAAGCAGTGAAATCCAAATAAAAAGAAAAGTTAAGATTGAATGATGTATGATTGTGTGTTGGGATTTGCAAAATGGTAATCTAGAGTTACCTTGTATGGAGACCCGTATGATTCATAATTAAATAAATGAATACAACATTTTGAAATAAATATATGACCATGAAATAG
>JBAMHX010000016.1:11587582-11597599 GCA_037177515.1 Pseudomugil tenellus | reverse complement strand
GGGGGGGGGGGGGGGGGGGGGGGGGGGGGGGGGGGGGGGGGGGGGGGGGGGGGGGGGGGGGGGGGGGGGTGGGTGGTTTTTTTTTTTTTTTTTTTTTTTTTTTTTTTTTTTTTTTTTTTGCCTGAAGACACATCAGGAAAGTGCTCAGTCTGGACTAATTATGCTCAGATTACTGTCAAACTCAGGGACAGGTTTCCAAGCTTTTTCAATGTTTCACAGACAATGTTTCTTTCAGCAAGAGTGAAGACAGACCAGCTGGTGGTGTTGCCAATTCAAAAGGGAGCAGAGTTTAAGCTGCCAGCAGGGACACATAAATTAGCATCCTGAAAGAAGCCACTTAGATTTATTTTACATCTGGGAGAGTAAAACTCGACAGGGGTCACTGTTCTCAAAATTAGCAATCTCAAATACAGACACCATCCTCCAACTAAGAGCAATGTCTGCACAGCACATGAGTAGGATTCTTGGCAGAACATTATTGCTTGATTTAAAGAAACCTAGTCTTCCCCAGAAGCCTCCTGTAGGCAAATTCAGGGTCGATTGTTGATCAATAAGGTTTGTTGGCAGTTGTTGACTTTATCTTGTTTAGCTGCACGATTAAGTTGCATTTTGCGGCCTAAATTGGCTCTTATTTGCACTGAGAAGTGTGACTAGAACAAGGTAAAATGAACACAAAATAAAAGTCTTCACTATAAAAAATATTCTGGCTTTACTAAGGTAACTTTAAGTCACAGTCAAATCAATAATAGTAGTTATTCTGTAGCAGGATGCAGAAGGTTGTAGCCTATATCACCTGAACTGGACCAGTCATGATAAACCCTGGGGGGAAAGATTGAAGACAGACAACTATACATGGTTAGTAATGTAACTTGCTCAGTCATTCTGGGCCAGCTTGCCCAAGCAACTTTTTAAAGTAGTATTTCCTCGTGTAGGACATGATGACAACGCTGTCTCGCAACATAGACGAATCCTATTAAATAGAATCCTATTAAATGGAAAAGTCTTGCAACAGGCAATGGCATTTAATTACCACCTCAGAGTGAGGGCTCCCTTGAGCCAACTATCTTCATAAAAACAAGGCCTATGCCGTTGTCAGCGACGGCTAGGGGTATATCCCCGAAAGCCCCCAATCCTCCAATTTCCCATTTCTTGAATAGATTCAATACAATAACATAAAGCCGCAAATGTTTAGTACCAAACTACACCTGGTGTAAAACCTTTGAACCAGCCCAGTGTGACATCAAGACAGGATTCATCCTGGAGTTATGACATTTTATTTGCACTTAATTTGAGCTCAATCAGATGAGATATAGACAAAAATCTGATTTTACATGCATGAAGTGCCACTTGGTGGGGAAATCATAAATCCAATAATCGGGAAATTCAATACAGGTCTTATGACCTAAACAGGTATACTGAGTATCAAAATCCAATTCAAAATCCAATTTCACTGCAATTAGCTTTTCTACACTGGCTGCCAGTCAATTGTAGAATTAACTATAACATTTCATTGATCACTTTTAAAGTTCTCCATGGCACAGCCCCCACCTACATTAGTGACATGCTGCCCCCTTATGTCCCGGGTCGGTGCCAGGTCAGGGCAGACTGATTGTGCCGCCTTCCCGTTTCGTCACTAGAGGGCCTTTTTGGCCATAGCTCCGAAATTGTGGAACTCCCTACCTGAGGATCTCAGGGCAGCCAAAGATCTTTGCACTAGATAAATTAAAAACTCAGCTTTTTAGATTGGCTTTTTTTTTTATCATGATTTTATTGTTATAAATTACTTTTATTAATGTTTACATGTATTTATGTATATTATTGTTATTTACTTTTGTGCATGTGATTGTAAATGCTGTGAAAAACTTTGTAACTTTGTTTGGAAAAGTGCTATATAAATAAAGTTATTATTATTTTAATAATATTATTCATTATAAATTGTTCCAGAGATCAGATTTTTTTTAAAGCACCACCTAGTGAAGAAACCACAAATCCAAAAATTGTGAAATTCGAGCCAGGTCGTTCCCTTGAGGACCTAAACAGGTATACAGAGTATCAAAATCCAATTGTAAAAACATGTTTGAGTTAATCCTATAATATCCCCAACACTATGCATTTAGGGATATAATAATATAATTTTATACCCAAGATGGAAAGAAGAATTAAAGATCACCACTTTAAAAAATAACTAACATACCAAACAGGCAAAGTAAATCAAATTTCAACACATTTATACAGCATATTGAGCATGATGCAGACCAGACCTGTCTGATTATCCTCAGACAACATATTTTTAACATCAGCTTTTGACAGTCTTGTTGTAAGAGATAGAAAAGAAAGTGATAATGGCCAGCAATAAAAAATCCCACATGTTTTGGATTACCACGATGTTCTCATCAGCAGGCCAAGCCAAACAGAAGAGGTAGTGAACCTGGACTTTGGCAGACCCTTTTCCCCACAATCACCCCTCTTCATTAGTCCCTTCCTGCCCTACCTGATATTTTGCTATGGTAGTTGGACTCCGAGAGCTTGGGGAGGGTCCTTGAGTTCCTGATAACTGCAGACAATTTAGACATACTTTCCTCCCCTCATGTCAGGGAGTCAAAACCATATCTTTTCCTTATTGTATGGTCTTAACTTGAGTTTAAACTTGAGCAGATAGGAATTAGCAACTGGAGTATGTCAGTGCAGGATTAATTAAGATAAAACATATATTCTCATTTTGTGTCTGAACCGTTTGCGTAAGCAATGAGCTTGCTGTAGTCTTTAAGGGGTGCAGTCATGGATTACTACCAGATTTAACAAGGCCTATGCTGTCAGAAGCATCCTCGAACAGCTCCAATCCTCCTATTCCCCAATCCTCAAATAGACACGATACAATAATATAAAGTCGCACAAGTTCAGTCACAAAACTCTACCTTGTGTTGAAACTTTGAACCAGCCTGGTATGACATCAGGACAGGATGCATCCTGAGGTCATGACCTTTTATTTGCACTTGATTTGAGCTCAACGGGAGAAATAGTTCCAGAGATATAAGCTAAAACTTGGATATTTCATGCATAAAGCGCCACCTGGTGGGGAAACCATAGATCCAAATATCGTGAAACTTGAAACAGGTCATCCCCTTGGGGACCTAAACAGGTATAATGAATATCAAAATCCAATTGTTCCAATTGTTCAAATCAAATTATTTGAGGATATCTGGAGGATGCAGCAGCGGTTGGGGCAACACCATAATTTCCCCTACACTCTGCGTTCAGGGGACATAAATATAATTTTGTCTACATGTAGTCATTGTGCAAGATAAATTCCAAAAAACATCTTTCTAATTAGATTTTTAACAACTGGAAACAACACAAAAAATAAAAAGTATGTCTATGAAAGTTGGAGATCTACTTGCATTAGTTGCACATACTTTTTATTTCATCCAAGGTACCAACGTTTGTTTAGCAATAGAATTGTGTTTGTGTGTCATGTTGGTGTTTCTGTGAGAAATACAGAAGAAGATGTCTATGCACGTGCTGTGACTGCATGCGTGTGTGTGCGTGTGCAATAACAGACTTTATATCAGCCAGGATCTCACAAAATACCCATAACATGCCTGAATATGGTGCTTGTTCTGGGGATTTGAACTGGATCCACAAAACACAGTGGTGTGGATCTTATCCAGTTTCTTTGCTGGGATTGGTTTCTTTGTGAGCCTGTTGTGAAAGCCCTGATAGTCATACCGAGTTTGGATTCATACCTGGAGCTGATAACATCAGCTTGGAAGTTCCACCATTATTCTCCCGGCATGTTCAGGACCCTTGAGATTGTTTTGGACTTGAGATAGCTAATATCTAACTCATACCACATAAATATTCTGATTTAAATATGAAATATGCTGCAAAGTTTTGCACATTGTTAAAATTTTACCAGTGAATGAGGCAGCTGTGATGACACATAGTTGATCATATTGTTACAACATATCAACTCACTGCAGATTCATACGTTTCCAGAAATGATTCCTACCAATGATGGAAAATCAGAAGACCACCTATCATAGGAAGCATATCAGTGTATAGAAGGTTTTATTTCAACATATAGGGGGATTTTAGTGTTTATGGAATAGACAAAGGCTACAATGTCTAGGATATGTGCTCAATGTCTGAGGTTCAGTAGAGCATCGGTACAGGCAAATTGTCAGAGGGAAAGAAGGGGGCTACTTGTAGATAGGAGTTTTAGTAATAAAACCTCTATTTTGGGGGAAGCAGGGTGTAAGTCTTATCAAAGCGGAGGGTTAGCAAGGATATGATCAATTTTTTTCTTTTCTTTACAAAATCCACTGATATGCTTTATCAAAGTTCTTTGCAAACTCTTGTTCACCAAAAAATCCCCAAATAAAGGGAAGGTCAGTCATGGAGGAACATATAAGAAAAAAATCCTTGTTTTAGAAACTATAAGATGCAGCATAACATGATTTGTTTTACCTTATCAGCGCCAGTGCGTGCCAAAGACTAGTTTGCGCCAGTGCACAAACTAGTTGTAAACTGGCATGAATAGCGCGTAAACCCGTCGTGATAGCGTGCCATGTCAGGAGGAGAATTTTGAAATGTTCAAAATCTTGGTCACGACAAAATCTCGCCACCGGGTCGTGAACTATGCACCATCTGTACGTGAACACGTCTTGAAGTCGTCGGAACGATGCCGGAGGATGTGTGGCAGTGCCCGCCAGATATAGGCATCTTCTCTTCTTCGCAATGACTGTGTCTCTGGCATTCAGCATGTTCTCTATTCCACTGATCTGGGGTTGGGGAGGCCTCCTTTTTATATGGGATGCCCAAGTCAGAACAACACCGTCCGAATTGCACAAGCTCTTCGTGCCAACGGGGAAGTGTGTAAACTATGGGCAACCTATGCGTGAACTCATTGTGCCAGTTCAAGTCAATGGGGACACTGATGGGCACACATTTATGAACTATTCGTGAACTCATCGTGAACTAGACGTGAACAGTACGGAATCCTCCCTGTTTGTGCCCCAAAATGCCACGACTTGCCACTACAAAATCGTAGACAATAGTTGTGCAAGTGTCAACCTACCCTTATGATCTAATTTTTACTGAGCAAACTAGGCTAGCTTCACTGTCAAATAATACTACAAACTCTTTTTCGAGACAGTAAACATAAAAAAACTTCAAAGAATTTATTTCAATACAGACCTGAATTGTTCTTGAAATAATATATAGTCTAATGAGTGCCCTGAAGTGACCACTAAACACTAAATCTGTTTGTCATTAAGGTAGATTGTGTTACTTTACTTCTTGATGGTAATGCTGCGTGTTGAGTGTTGGCAAAATACACATTTTACGCTACAATTTTCCGTCTTTTGATTGTAAAATAGTGCTAACTTCAAAAACAGCTTTTTCATCATCGCAAAAATCACAACACTCTTTTCTATCTTATATAGAGACATTATCTTGGTATAATATCATTTTTAATTTACAACTCAGCTCTGTTACTAGCTAGATTTGTACAGTAGTCAGATAATTGTTTGGTTTGATATTTCATTTATCATCTCTTACTGGTATCCACCTGCTAAGTCAGCTGGGCAGGGTGCTCAAAGGCTATCGATCACACTCTGAGGAGAAAAAAGTGGAAAAGCCAGAGAAGATGTCAGATCAGTGGGTGAGAAGACAGATAAGACTTCTTGACATCTTACAGAACAGTACAGTGATATTTGTGATTACTGGGTTGGGATTATATAAGCGAATCCTTCTTTCCAATCTTTTTTAACAGCTTTTCTATCCTTATAAGTTTTATCACTATTTTTGTTTTTTTGTTTTGTTTTTTAAATTATGTTGAAATAAACTTTCTCAATCTCTGCAAGTATAACTTTTATCCAAACTAGTTGAAAAACAATCCTCGTTTCAACTGAAATAAAATTACATCAGAGCTGAGATGGCAGTTGTAGAACAAAACGGTTGTTGGCAAAGACTGCAAACTGTTATCTCAAGGTTACTGAGGTATCTGCTCAGACTCCTATGAACAGGTGTACTGATGCCCTGTTAGCCATGTTAATGAAATCATTAGTGCCAGGCGTCTGGATGCAAGTGCCTCCATGGAATTTAGGAAAAAACAACCTCAACCGTCTGTTATGCTCACCTGTCACACTTGAGATGATGCTCATGATTTAATTAAGTAAACAAATGCCACCTCTGGCTCCCCTTTGAGAACATGGCTCAAACCACAGTTGTGTCCACTCATTAAAAAAAGATGAAGTATTCATTATGTAATTATACATATTTTAAATGTGTGCATGCACCACACATCTGCACCAAAATCTAAACTTTACTGTATACGTGACCAAGTTTGTACCAGAATTAAATTACATGATCATTACAAAAGCATTAGCAACACTAAAAGGAAAATGCTAACCCCCATTTTATTTCCCCCCGACCAGATTGGCTTTTGTTTATGGCTGTCCCAATAGAATCATGATTAACCAAAGTTTTACCTGAAGAAGTCCCCACTGAAGTAATGCTTAATGAATTCAAAGTTCATAACTGTTCTTAGAAAAGCTGAACCAGGCAGAACATTATGAAGAGCTTTTATTCACCCATCCCAATGTCAGACTTGCACCAGTGAATAGCTTCAGTCTCCTGTTGTGTATGTAGCTACACTGAAACAAAGATAATGTGTCCTGGATCATCACTGTGGTCTGAGCCATCAGATCTGCATGTTTCCTTATGTGTGTTTGCACCTATAGGACTGTTCACATTATCAGCCTAGATGCACACTGATATCAGAAACTGCTATCTAAATTTGTTACAAACTAATTTTTTCAACTAAGATATGAAAAAATTGAAAAAATAAATCTGAAGTGAAATGTCTGCTATAGGGGCTGCAGGGGGATTAGCGCTCCAGCTTCACAGCAAACAGGTTGCCTGTTCAAATCTCAACTTGGAGGGTGATCTTTCTGTGCGGAGTTCTCCCTGTGTTAGCGTGGGTTCTCTCTGGGTACTGTGGCTTCCTTCTACCATCCAAAAACATACATGTTAGGTTGGTTAATCATTTTAAATTGTCCTTAGGAGTGAATGTGGTTGGTTTTTTGTCTGCTTGTTTGTCTCACTGTGTTGCCCTGTACCCTGCCTCTCACCTGATGACTGCTGGGATAGGATCCAGCTACCAATGACCCTGAATTGGATGAAGTGGTTAAAAAATGGATGGATTGATGGATGCCTGTTTTAGGATTAAAAAGCTTCTTTCTGTGCTTTGTGATGTTGTAGAACTTCAACATGTCCAACAAAGTAACTAAAGGAGAGGGTAACAACCTAGAAAGTATTATGCCATGTTAAGAGAGAGTTACTCATAGCAATTCTTCCATTATGTCAAAGATTATGTCTCACAAGGACACTGAT
The DNA here is from genome assembly GCA_037177515.1 of Pseudomugil tenellus. Classification (NCBI taxonomy): domain Eukaryota; kingdom Metazoa; phylum Chordata; class Actinopteri; order Atheriniformes; family Pseudomugilidae; genus Pseudomugil; species Pseudomugil tenellus. The sequence continues at coordinate 11,590,204 of JBAMHX010000016.1, read as the reverse complement.
CTTTGTTAGGCTAGGCAAGAGAGGCAAGAGCAATTTCATGCTTAGTCGTCACTATTTTAAGTTGGCTCAGATGTTTAGACAGGTGGTACCTGCATGCTGGCTTTTATTTTAGCTCATAAGACGTCCATGTGTAAATGAGATTTAACAGCCACATTCACATTCCCAGTTCATCTTGCTCATTGTATTGAACATCTCCTCTGACTGAAAGCAGAAAACACTACAGGAATTGACTGGATGTCCACCGATAGCGAAATATTGCTGCTCACTTTGCATTGATAGTAGATATTTTCCTCCTGCCTTCTCACAGAGACCGATGCTGTGACGAGAGGGAGCACAGTGATCAATGTGATGGTGCCGTTCTGACGACAAATACGCTAAGGATGTAACATTGATTCTTTCTCCAATGGATTCAGTGAATCAGCTGACAGTGAGTTAGGGTGTATCATAAACCTCAGATAGTATGCATCACTGATATTGCTAATTTCCTGAAGACTAATGAGTGTATGATGAAACCTTGGGAGCAAATAAAATGAAAAACAAACAAATAAATCAAAATAAACACACTAAATATACTGGTTTTTCAAAGTTCACTTTAGTAAAAGAAAAAATAAAACTTTCTAAGATGTATTTACTTGTCCGTGTACGCACACTTGGCACATCTCCCAGACGCACTGTTGGTTTTCTCTAACGTGTCCTGCAGTCAAACAATACTATATTTATTCTGCAGCCCTAGACTTAACAAGAGGGTGATGCAAATTAAAGTGAAATTAATTTCATTACAAGCTAGGAACGGTGAGAAATAAAACAGAGTAATTCAAGTGAGAGGCTGACAGCAAGCTGAGAAGGCAGCCAGCTTCTTGCCTGCAGCTGGTACAATACAAAGGCCTAAGAGTAATCCTAGAATTTTTTTTTTCTTTTCAATTTTTTCATACCACATCTACTGGCTAATGTGATACAAAGCCACTCTATACCCAAACTAAGTAGATTATGAATATCTAGTAGCACTTCAAAACACTGACATCCACCAGAGGGATATTCTCCACAGCCAGCTTCAAACGTCCATACATTTCTGTTAGAAAAAGACACAAATTAACATTTTACATTGTAATCTAAGCTTTGAAAAACTAATTAATAATCATAATATAAAATGAATTAACAAATAATACATGCAACAGAACAAAGAAACCTTGTATCTGCGCTTGATATCTTCTTTGTTTTCCTGCAATTTGTAAAACCTGTGTGGTTTCACTGCTGCAGCAAACTGCCAGTGTTATTTTGGGTGGTTCTGCAAAATGTGTGTTGGTATTTAAGTTTCAAGTGGGCTGCTGGCTCTGTCAGGAAGGGAGGCTCACAGACATCCTTCAAGTACCACTTTACAAAGCACATTGCACAGCATAGTGCACTGGGAACCTAGTTTCACTGGACGTTTAGGTCTAAAAGTCTGACATTTTGTAAGCTTTAACAAACAGAATGTCCAATTTGCACACTATATTTGAAGCTTGCAATGTCAGACAATTGAAGCCAGGAGCTGGTTTCACATGATATCGTATCGTCATTACAATATATCACAACAATAACTTATGGTATCCAAACATAAACTACTGTATGTCAAGACTGATCAAAGGGTTCATATGAAGTCAGGCACAGCTTGTGGTCCACTGTGTCTGTGTCTGTATGTGTGTCAAACCTTTTTCATCTATGGGTGCCTTTTCTTATTAATGTGCAGAAGAATGACGAAGACACCCAGAGCCAAGTAATCATTAGCAGTCTGGCGTCTGAGGCTGTAGAGCGGACAGATCTGTGACATCAAAGGCGCTCCCATACGGTGAACACCCATGAAGCAGCAGTCTTCATGGCACAATGCTGAAATAATTAGCTTGAGACACTGTTGTTGCATGAGAAATGTAGACAGTCTCTGTCCAGTGCAGTTTTATGAAGTCTCTAAAGCAGCTCAACTACTTATTAAGTTCAGTCTTTAATGTTTTGTGTGTTTGTGTATGGTTCTATTTTGATCATTAGTGACTTGGCTCTGACAATAGAGGAGTGTGGTTGAAAAGGCTGGGTTATGTGCCTGGGCGTTACTTGACAATAAATGCTATATACAGTAGGTTGGAGCCAACTTTGTTGCCTCAGAGGAGGTCAGTAATGACTATAAGTGAGCTTCCATTAAGTCAAAATGTTATTGGACAGTTTGGAATTTCCTACATTTACTAATGTTGAACACCGCACATCATACTATATACTGACTTTTTAAAAATAAATCCACACTTTATCTCTGTATAATGAACAAATAAACACTACTGATGCATATTCAATGGCATGCACATCTACCATTTATTTCCAATCAATATAATGCACGAGGTGATACAGTGCCAGAAACACCAAGCACAGTGCAGTTCTTTTACTGATTAAGCAAGATGAGATACTTTTTCATGAAACCAATACAGTCTGAACAGTGCAGAAAATCCATATGTACCAAACCTTTTCAGCAAAAAACGTGATAAAGCTACTCATTCTGAACCATTGCTTTCACAGTTGTAGTTAAACATAACTGTTTAACTACAACTCTTTCTAGGATTTTTGAGATAAAAGGGAGATTTGATATTGGTCTATAGTTTACTA
>JBAMHX010000016.1:11565084-11578743 GCA_037177515.1 Pseudomugil tenellus | reverse complement strand
GGATGGATGGATGGATGGATGGATGGATGGATGGATGGATGGATGGATGGATGGATGGATGGATGGATGGATAGAAGCATAGCTGGATGGTAGACTATATGTCTGAATGCACCTCGAGATGGGTTTTTGCTACTTGTCACTATACAAATGAAAACTGAATTGAATTGAAAATTGAATTATAGCAACTGTTGACAGATGTTTTTAGATCTGCAGGAAGAGCAAATGAAAAATAGCCAAGGGCCTTCACCGTATAAAACCATAATGAAAGATGACATGGGCTTCTCAGACAGTATATTCTTTTACATTTCCAGTCAGCCAAGCTAGACGAGAGTGTAAGGCTATCTTGTGGAATGTAATGATCTCTTCACCTCTGTAGAACAAAGACTCTTATCTCCTTCTGCCTTCTGCCATTTCCTCTACCCTCAGGCTGAGTGGACACCAAGACGAAAAGGAGTGTAAATCACTGCCTCCGTATCTCTTTCCTTTTCCTTTCTTTCGTTCCTTTCTTCTGTCTGTAGTAAAACACATAGACTAATGCTACAGGGTGGATATCTGTTGCAACACTAAGAAATTTCAGGCTGTTTATTTCTGTCTTCATGTTCAGCCTTGTTTTGTTTTTTTCTCCCTTGCATATCCTTAACAATACTTAATTTCCTATTTACCTCAAGCTTGTGCTCTCACTGTCTTTAATACACCCCCTGCCTTCATCTGCCTCATTTTTCTCTCCAGCCTCCCTCACTGTTTCCTATCTTCCTTGCAGTAATGGTTTAATTGGAGCCTTTTAAGGTGGCTGTGGAGGATGCAGAGGGTGGTGAGGGGGGGGGGGGGGGTTGGACTGTAGAGGCAGTTGCTGTCTGCCGTTGCTGAGTTGTGTATTGAAGCGTGGCATGGCCAGCTAGAGATAAAGCAGCTCTCTGTGTTTGTGTGAGACACCAGCAATTAGGGCCGGGCTGCAATACAGAGAGGAAGAAGGAGGACCAACGTCAGCTGTGGTTCCACCACAGTGGATCTGGAGAAATGGCAGAATGCATAGAGGGAGAGAGGAAGGGAAAAGATAATGGGAGATGACAAGTCAAAGGATAGAAGTAGATGGTTTAAATGAGAGGGAGGGGTTGAGAACAGTGATGGCAAGATGAATAATTATCATTAAAATTAAATTATTACTCTAATCCAAGCATGGAAGGCTTGCAAACAAACCTACAGTGAATGATTAAATGAATAACTGCATGTGCAGCTAAAACACTCCAAACCATAAAGGGTCTTTTGAGCAAAAATATGTAAGTGCATAATGGTACTGAAACTGTTATATTATTTTGGATTGCTAGCACTTACAACATGACTCTTATAAGCTTTGTCATTTTTGTGCCATTACTTTCTTTTGAAACAAATGGCAAATTATTTTTTAATTTGCCATTAAGATATCAAATAAATACAAAAGTATGAATAAATTAATCTTTTTTTTAGTATACTCTAATCTCAGTTTATTATAGATGGTTTTAGTTTCTCAGAAAACCACCCCAATATGATCTCATTGTCTATCAGCATCATTTACGGTAGAGGTACCTTGTGTTTCTCTGACTCACCGAACCAAACTGGTGCATGAGACAGCTGCATTGGTGAATGTCTGTTCTGCTGCTGAAAACTTTAAACATAATAATATTAAATATCCATTTTATCCAGGTTGCATTTTCCCACTCTATTTGCCATGAAGAGAGACACCAAAGACCAAGCTTGACATGTAATCTTTGGGAGATATAGTTCCAACTTCTTGTGCGAAAGCAGTGCAGGATTGGAGCTTTTCTAAACACCTAGTTAGTGCTTTCCACTTATTCTCATCTAACCATGTCTATAATCACTCCACAGCCATTAGCATGCTAATTGCTGTGTAATGATAGTAGCAACAGTGATTGCACTGACCCATATTTAATTGACTTTTTTCTTACTACACTTAAATCCACTGGCCAGAGACATATGGAACCTCATTCTAAAAGGAGAAATTAGGCTGTTATGATTTAAAACTGCTTGTTGCTTCACATAAAACTGAAGAATCGATGCCCTCTGTTAATCAAAGGCTTCTTGAATATGAAATGTTATTTTTCCTTATCGTTGCAGAAATATCTGTATTTCTGGATTGCAAGCAATGTTCTGAAACTGCCTTTTATTGCTGAAGGATAAAGAGGAAGCATGCTAATACTGTAGTGGATAGAATTTCAAGACCTGTTTAAGCTTGAGCTTAAACATTAACTTTACAAAAATCCAAAAATAACATGTTCAGCATGTAAAATGTGTTCTTGAATTATTTATGTGCAGTTTATTATGTGCAGTTCACACAATAACGAGTTTATACAAATAAAGAAAGAAAGCTTTAGCTTTAGCTGCTACAACTCTGCAGGCGTTACTGCTGCTCTTGTGATTACTGATTTATCTTAAATTAATCTGTTCTAACTTAGATATTAAAATATTTTTTGCTATAAGCAAAACATGATTGATAAATAAAGTTGTTTTGGATTGCCTGATTAACTTTTCAGTAATTAATTAAATAGTTTGGCATCATCAACCACCATCCAAACAAATTACCCAAGTTGTTTAGATAGTCAGAGATTACTCATAGGTAAGATTGCTATCTTATTCAAATGCCAATTTTTATTTCTGTTAAAAAAAGACATGTAAACAGAAAAGTACTGATAAGTTCTAAAATACCATCAGGCGATTTTATCAAACATTTTCCCTGGTATAATCCTAATATTTATTTCTGTTGTTTTGTTTGGATTAGACATGAAAGAACTTGTTGGACTTAGTCAGATCAGCTTGTCTGGTTTTGGTCTTGTGAGTTTTACTCCCTTAATACTTGGGTGAAGACGCATGCTTTGGCCTTGAGGGCATCCATGTGGGCAGCTTTGTTATGTCTAAATGCAGGTTTTACCTCATGACTCACTGGCCATTTTTTTTATTTTGCTCCGATTACCCCATACAGTATTTTTATTTCCATGGCAAAAATAATGCTGTTGCTTAATTTTATCATAACAATCACACCTAAGTGTGTCATCAGCGTGATCACCAACTTATGCTGCAATGTTGTCACCGCAAATCCTAAACCTATTGCATGGGATCAGTGAGAGATGGTTGTCTTAAATGTTACCCTAAAGTGGAAACCTGGGAAGAGAGAAGTTGTCTCATGATTAAACACATCTGGTAATTTTCTTCCTTCCGCATGCATGCACACATTTAGCGTGACGAACACTCTGCAGTTCACAAAATGCTCATTCATTGTCATCAGAGAATAGACACACATTCTTATTTCAAACTCCTGACTGGTTCCTCAAATTCAGATCTGATTTTCCCCTCAAAGAGCCCTTTTGTGAATGAACTCTTGCCTAAGAAATGGGTTGCGTACAGTATTGTGACTTCATTTAAAGCTTGTATGTTAGATGTTGTAATAAGTCCTTCCATATTAAATTACCAGGTCCAACATTCTTGACTACTTTGACTTATGTGCTTCCACTGCTTTTAAATCAAGCTGTCATTACAACATTATAAACTTCTTTAAAATGTAAGCAATAACACCAAGTTTACGATGTTGGAGGGGCATCAGAGTAGGGCATTAAAATTTAAGCTCAGAGAAAAGAAAGTTACAAGAAATCCAGCAGTAAAATCTTTCACTCAAACAGCAGCCTGAAATGAAGAACCAGGAATTGTCACGCATGCTAAATTAGCTAAAATATCACACAATTGAACCATGAATTAAACAACACAAAATAACGTATTAGCAAAGGGGACTAAAATTATGTAAAAATTAATGTCTAATATCATTGTAAAGGAAAAAAAAAAGAAAAAAAAACACAATGTTTTAGTTTCAGCAAGTCATGTGTGAAACACTCTCTTTAAATCATCTGAACTAGTAAAAAGCCAGCGCTGAATCACATGTTAGTGAATGGAGTCAAGCAAATGGTGAAAGCCCATAAGAAGAGAAAAGGAAAGAGAGTTACAAGAGGCTGTACATAAATCTGTGAAGCAGACCTGAAGTACAGATGTAATGATGCAGAAGATATGCTCTATTCATCACGGTTGACTTTCCACCCTCTTGGGAAGAATAGAGAGCAAACAAAACCCGACTTCTGCCCTTCCCCTCTGCCTCACAGCTCAATCAAATAAAAACTGCATGATAGCAGATTGTGTAATCAGATCTTCTTACTTCATGTTGTGTTAAAGATAAAAATATATTGAGAAACAAGTCTTTTGAGAAGGAAAGTTAGAAAAGAAAGTTAGAAAAAAAGCAGAATTAGGAAAGTAGGGTTGACCTGTTTAGAAAGAGGCAATGCTATGCTAACTTAATTTAGTCTAACTCCTGTTGGCCAGACAAGATCCTTAGAATGACGGTTCACATTTCCACCTTCCCCAGAGGTAAACATCTGCTAAAGCATCCATGACACACAATATGCCATCTGTCCTGTTTTCTTTTTCTTCATGTCTTGCTGTCTCCTTTTCCATCTTGTACAATTAAAGTGAGTGGCACATTTTCTAAAAAGAAAAGAAACAAAAGGAAATGATAAGTGATTGGACAATGATGCCACTTCTGTCATGGCCATGTCAGTGGAACCATAATAAATAAAACTGATAAGACCAGAGGTGAACTCATCCATCATATAATCTTACAGTTTGCACTTAGAGGTGGATAGCTGTTCAGTGTTACAAGGTTCAGTCGGAGTTATGACCTGATAAGAGGGTCGCAGATTCCCTAGCAAACAGGAAGCACAAAGGCCTCTTCTCCAGTTGAAACTAGAGATGGCCAAGTAGGTATCTGGCAACCTGGACACGAGTCAGATAGATGATCTGGAGATGAAAATTGCCAATAATGCATGCCTTTTTCAGGTCTCTTGGCAGGAGCGGGCTAACCTGATACATTCCTTCCTCAGTATTTCACATTCTCTCTTTGCTTCTGTCACTCTTTTTTCCCGTTACGCTGTCTTCATCCAGTCTCTCATTTGTTCATCATCCACAACACATACTGAAAGAGGCTGAGGTGGGCAGAAAGAGACAGGATGTGCTGTTTGTCAGCCAACAGCGGACGTGCCTGGCAGAGCTCCTCTGTCAGACGAGGTGTCAAACAAAGAGTCACTCGGCCCAGAAACTACAGGACAAGTTCTAAGTCTGTCCACCCTGAGAGGCATAACCTCCTCCTTCTGTGCTCTCTGTCTTACTGCAATTCTCTTTCATGTTTTCTGGGGTGAACAAAAACAAAAAAAAGGTGAAAACTAAGACAAACAGTTAAGACAAATTGCTTCTTGTGTTTTTCCTAAAAAGAAGAGTAAAAAGACAAGAAAAAAACACTGCATGCATGTTATGGGTGAAGAAAAGGAGACACAAAGCAAACAGAAGTAGATTTCCTTTAGGACCTGATCTCATCATCTTTTGTTGCCACTGTCAGACTGATGGTGCCTTCTGGTTCTTCATTTCACAGACACCATGTGCCTTAGCAGACATACAAGTACACACACTCCCACCCGCTCAAAAGACCATATATCATTTCATTACTCGTCTTCGTTTTTGTACAAAAACATCCGCTGGGGTAATAACCACATGCTCATTTCATCAGGGATATCAGCCCATACTGCTGGGCATTGCCAGGTCTTCTCTTTTTGGTAAAACTACCACTTTCAGTGTCTTCACTACCTTCACTCAAAATACACCTGATACCTTTTGATTAATATCAGACTCTAGTTAATATAAACTACTGGTAACAGTGGTGGAAAGCGGCACTGCATTTTGCAGAACATATGGATTTATATGTTAGGAAAATTCTTAAAAAAAAGAAAAAGAATGTCAGTCAAAGGAAATTCCAACCTCAGACTTTTAATATATTTTTACATTTTATGCAACCATTAAGCCCTTAGTACTAAAGAATGGACATGGTGCATCTCCTTGCTCATGTATGATTTGACATCTGTGCAAAATGCTTTGGAGAAGCATTAATGTGTTTATAGCCAGTTGCTGCCTGCAGAGCAAATAGTAAACAAGACTGAAAACATATCACTTTTACCTGGCATTTAGACATAGTGTTACATCCTCTTTTTAATGTCAACATTAGCATGATTTGGGGTAATTTCTGAAGAACACCAGAGAAACATAAATCTGACATTCAGTTTCCCATCAGTCATGTTTTAGAGCTTCCCATCACAAGGAAATCTGGCATTTTAGCCTGTATTTTTTAATCAAAATAACTCTTTGTAGTTTTTAAAAAAAAGACCTAACCTATAGGTTGGAAAATTCTACTAAATTGGGGATTGACTCACACACATGGATATTTTGCAATATATATTTTTGTATTCCCAACACATGGCAGATGCATTTCTTGCAACAATTCTTTTAACAGCAATTTAGCATCAGGGTTTAGGAATGTGTTTTTTGTGGAATTGTCTTTACATCTTACTCTGTGTACATATAAGCCTGACTGAACACAGTGACATATGTGCTGAACATGTAAATGTTGTTCACTCATGTGAACTTAATCCTTGATCAGAATTCCCTGTTTTCCACACCTGCCCAGCCTGGACAACAGAGCTGTCACACAAGGAAGTCAGCCTTCATCACTGGGACTTCACCACTGTAACAGTGTAGTGATAAAACAGAGAAACAATGCTGACATATCAACACTGTATTGGGTCACCAAGTCATTACTGTTTGCAGGCCTTCTTTACAATATCCTGTCATCATTAGCACACTGATGACACAGAAATATGACAATACGGTTGACTTCCTACCACCGGACTGTTTACATCCCATGTAAATAGTTGCAAATCACATGTCAGGTGGTGTGGGAATTATCACTAAGAGAAAATGAAAGAGTTGTGTTTTGCAGCACTGCATCAGTATGTTTTAAAGATTTTTTTACATCTAATTTTTACATATACTTATTCTCTTTCATTGAATGGACATAATTGCTAACAGCCAGAAACTGCTGCCTCCTCCACACTGAAGATCGTGTTTTCGGCAACATTAGTTTGTCTCTCTGTTAGCAACATTACTTAAAAAGTTATAAAAGGATTTTGATAAAATTCTCAGTACATTTCAGAAATGGAAGATGGAACTAGTGATTAGCTTTGGGGCGTGATCCATATCATCGTCTGCCTAACATTAGTACTAGATTCAAGAGAAACATTATAGATTCCAAGACATATTTACTTATATTTGAGGATTTAGCAAGATTGACAGTACACACAACAACAGACATCTGTTCTTGATGACTCACACCTGGGCTGTTGTCTAATATATTGCATAATATTTCAAATCTTTTATTTCTGGCACCACTGTTGAGTTGTCTCATATGATCTCTCAGTACAGGATCAAGTTTAGCCATAAGTTCAACTTCTTTTTGCAAGTTAGAATGTGTCACCAAGCCCCCCGCCAGTGCTGGGTTTCTGACTGTCAATGTCAGAAAAATACTTATGAAATGTGTGAGAACATTACTCCAATGATTCTTTTCTGCCTCCAAGAGGCTCATTACTATCCCACTGATAGTTTTTCTCTTTGTGAAAAGCAAAATGAGTAGATTCGGATTTCGCCATCTTTCTATAATGACTGTTATTATTTTCATGCTGTTTTGAGCAGTGCACGATGGTGACTCTGTCCCGCTGTCCCTTGGTTGTCAGCTTTATAGACTTTTTGGAGGATAATTTGCAGCAAAAGCATTAGACTGCATTTTTACTTTTTTGTCTCACTAAGTAAGACAGGTCCTCTTAAATTTGTCCTTGTTAACTTACTGTTTGAAAGTATGATGAAAGTAAAAAAACTTCTGCAATCTTTCCTATTTTGGGACTGTGAACTTTGGGACTGTAAAGGAAGTGCTCCTGTAGGTACTTGGCCAATCCTCTCTGAGTCTCAGAGCAAAGATGGTCTCTCGGCTGGTTTAGCTGGTGGAGCTGCTGATCCATAAAGAAAGGTGGAAGTAGGGATGCTGTAGCTTGGTGGGTAAAAGCAGTTGTCCACCAACCTGAAGGTTGGTGATTCGATTCCAGGCTACATGCTGAAGTGTCTTTGGGTAAGACACTGAATCCTATGACCCAAAAATGTGAGTCATTTTGGATAAAAGCGTCTGCTAAATGACTGTAATGTAATGTAATGATGAGGGATAATCATATATTATAGTCCATCTTGATGACATGTTTGACTAGATATTACATGTATGTGTATTTTGTTTTTTGGTTTTTTTGAGTAGGTGCACTGTCACTGCCTGTTAGTGCCTCAAAATACTCAAACAGTAGTCCATATATAGTTCCATCTGACTTTTGAGCATATTTAACCTCTTTAGTCCCAGCAGGTCTCTGGCAATCCAGTAGTTCACTTTATCAACATCTTTGGTAATAATGAAGATGTTAATTATAAAGATTATGATCATTTTAGGAAAATAAATTAATATGCTCTGCAGCAAATATTTATTGCAAACGTCATGTCTCAATCTATAAGTACTGCTAAGTATTGCAAAAACCTGTAAAGTGAACATGTTTTTTAGCAAATGCCTGTTCCATTGAAATAAGTTAAATGTTTGCAAGTTTTCATGTAATATAAACAATATTTAAAAATAAAACAAACTTATCAGAGATGGTATATTAAATGTTTGGCACAGCCACTAGCTCAGTGGACAAAATGCAACTTTTGTCTGTAGGCATGAGGGTGAAAAGTTGTAGTGAAGAGCTGCACGGTGGAACAGTGCTTAGCGCTGCATCCTCATAGCAAGAAGGTTGCTGGTTCAAACCCTGGTTTGGGCAATGGCCTTTCTATGGGGAGTTTGCATGTGTTAGTGTGGATTCTCTCCAGGTACTCTGCCTTCCTCTCACCATCAAAAGACATCCATATGTTAGGTTGATTGGTGATTCTGCATTTTCCTTAGGAGTGAATGTGAGTATCTGGTTGTTTTTCTCCATGTTCATCTTTCTGTGTTGCCCTGTGATTGACTGGTGTACTGTTCAGAGTGTACCCTGCCTTAAAAGTGAAAAAGACATGTGGGGATGGATTGCAATGTCAAGTATGAAAACAATGCTCTTAACTTGAATCTCCTAGAATGTATGTTGACACTAAATGTGAATAGACCTATTGATAAATTCATGTTTGTGGCTGTATTAAAAGCACCCTGCATGGATGGATCCTAGTAATTGCTGCTGGATTGATGTTGATATTTTGTCTAAACAACTTTTTACACAAATACACAAATTGTGATAACAATCTAAATGGCCGACTTTATGTTGAAAAAATAATCCACATGACGTGTGTTTTCTGTTAGTACAATAAAAATGCTCAAATGTGTTGGAAAAAAGTATGATTGTGTGTCTGTGTATTTGTGTGATGCTGAAACCACACAGCAGATGGACGATTTGAATAAATAAATGTGCACAACATGATTGCCCTGTCTCTTTCTTTTTCCTTTCTCTCCTTCCTCTGTTCCTATACATGAAGGCCAAGTCATGAACTTATTCTTTGGTTTCAGAAGCCTTTTTATTTGCGTTGGCAACAGAACAGATCCAGTCATGTCTGAAGGTCAAGAAGTGAGTTGTCACCTTTTTCTCTCTTTGTCAGATGGAAAGAATTAAAACTGAGGGGAAAATTAAATATATAAGCTAGACATCCTCCAGTATATGAACATTGTCTTTTTTGTGGAAGCAGCAAAAGTGATGTGCCAAAACATGCTAATTGCTGGTACAAACTCCAGCTTCTCTGTGACCCTGAAAGGGAATAAGCAGTATAGAAAATGAATGAATGGGTTGAGATCTATAAGTCCCTGTTGCTATGTCCATTTCAGAGAGTAATGGCTTCTGTAAAACCATTGTACAAATAAAATCTGATCACTGGAGTGCTGGACTTATGGCTGTCCCTCTCTGATGCTTTATTTCCACAAGGGAACCTCTGGGTCTTATTCACACTAATAACCTGTTGGCTACTTGTCTGAGCAAGGCCTTTTCACCCAACTGTTTGGTTGGAGAGCCAGATAGAGAAACTGGTAATGTTACCAAATATCAATTTTATGTGATTTTATGACTTTTTTTTGGCAAATTCGGTGATGTAGAAATTTTGTTATACAGTTGATTTCCAGGGCTGGGCAACTCCGGACTCAAGCGCCGCAGTCTTGCAACTATTGTGAGTTTTCCTGTTGCATCACACCTGACTCAAGTCAATGGATAATTAGCAGACTTGTGTCACATGTGACACAACACAAGTCTTCTAATTAAGTCGGATGTGTATCAGGTGTGTTGCTGCAGGGAAACGCACAACACTTGCAGGACTGCGGCCCTCGAGGACTGGAGTTGCCAGGCCTTGGTTTAGACTGTGCCACATTAATGATTCTCTAAACTAAACTAAATAAAGGGCAACACTCATCTTCAAATTTTGTGCTATGTTTCCTGTATGAAAAATGGTTGAGCAAGTTAAAAAAAATCAGCTGAAAATAATTTTTATGAGTTGTTTTACGAGTTTTTCCCATGCACAGAATATCACATAATTCTGTAGAAAATAGCAGAAAATGGTATTTTGTGTTTGTCCTATCACAGAGCATCTAAATAATTTATAACCTAAAAAATAAAAAATTGTTCCCTAGTTTTAAAATACGGTTGTTTAAGCTAAGAGAAAGAAGAAGTAACAGTGTTGGACAACCAAAATCTGTTTTGGGCTTGTGATGGGCTTGAGGATTGTTGATGTTAATATGTGTGTATGTGTGTGTGTGAGAAAGCAAGAGAAAGAGAGAGAGAGTGTGTGTGTGTGTGTGTGTGTGTGTGTGTGTGTGTGTGTCTGAGCAAAGAGAGAACGGCCAGATTAACATTCCTGGGGGCATTTTAACACCCTGGGCGACAAATTTGCAACACTGTTCCCCCTCATGCTCCTACTGTGTGCTAAGCCCAGGACCCAAGTCTAGAGGAGGTCATCTGGAAATAGCAGAACAAAAATCCTGTCTTCCGTAAGAGCTGTCGGACTCCACTAAAGAGAAGGCACCTTTTGTGTGTGTGTGTGTGTGTGTGTGCTTCTGCTTGTGTGTAGTGAGGAATAATTGAGAAGTGGTAGGAGAGGAAGATATTTTTCAGTCCCCTTTTTCCCACAAGCTGAAAGTGAGCCTTTATTTTTATGGAGGGAGTGTCTACTTCATGCTGGCAGCATAGAGGTAATGATTAGTGTTTCAGTGTACATATTTTTAGAAAGTTATCCCCATTAGCTAATGTTGTAAACACTTTCAGCCTGTCCTAAGACAACCATGATATGATTATGTTTGATGGATAAATTCAGTACTTTGCAAATAACGCAGTAGGTGCATATTCACAAATATTTCCACTGCGTTACTGTAATGGTCTTTTAACAGGACTTCCTGAAAAGAGCATTAAACATCTGCAGCTCATCCAGATGCTGCCGCTGGAGCTTTAACTGGGACTAAGAGATCTGAACACATCACACCAGTTTTAAATTCTTTACACTGGCTTCCAGTCAGTCACAGGATAGATTTTAAAACCCTGGAGATTATTTATAAATCCCGGAACGGTTTAGGACCAGAATACATCTGTGATATGTTCAGAAAATGTAAACAAGCAGAGCTCTTCAATATAAAGACTCAGGCCAACTAGTCCAGACCAGAGTCCAGACTAAACATGGAGAAGAAGCATTTAGCTGTGATGCTGCAAACAAGTGGAACAAACAGCCAGTGGAGATATGCATGGTGGTGCAGTGATTAACGCTGTAGCAGGTTGCCAGTTTGTTCCCTTGCTCGGCTTCCTCCCACAGTACAAAGATATGCACCTTGGGTAAGGCTGATTGGGGAATCTACATTGCCCGTAAGAGTGAGTGTGTGTGTGGTTGTTTGTCTGTGTGTTGGCCCTGTGATGGACTGGTGACCTGTCCAGGGTGTACTCTGTCTCTTGCCCTGTGGCAGCTGGGATTGGCTCCAGATAAATATTCGCACCCAGATAGAGTATATGTATTTTACTGTGACTATTCTTGTTATTTTTAGAAAACAAAACAAAAAAAAAAAAATAAAAAAAAAAAAACATGACAGCTTGCACAACATAGATATTGTTGTCTCAACAGTCTTGCTAATTGAAGGAACAGCACATAACATGGTGGACTAACTGCTAAAGAACAGAAAAATACACCAAGTTTGTGGCATTTACTGTCTTTTCTTTTTTTCTATTTGATTTTTGAATCGTTTACACAGAACTTAATAAAAGTTTAAATGTCAGAGTCTATAGTAAAAACTAAAGCAAATCTGAGTGACGTTACACGTAAAATATTGCACTGACATATTTATGTAAAAAAACTTATTTAAAGGATGATATTCAACATTTTCTCCAAAGTCAGCATTCGTACAAATGACCTTATGTTGATTTAAAGTATTTGTGGAGATAGAGTAATCTCAGCAGTGTGACAGCTGTATGCAGTTAAGGATGTCAGTCTTCAATATGGAGCCAGTGAATAATAACTGTTGCTCAAACACATCTTATCTGTTAGCTGTAATGAATCTGGGCTTAGCAGGCGTGGGAAGAAAGACACAACAGTGTCATCAGCTCTGCATTTGAAAACCTAAGTATTTAAATAAAGTTGTTATATTTCATATATTGTAACTTAAGACATATAAAACAGTTTCCTTTCTATATATGATATATTAAGGGTGTTGTATGTAGTACACCCCCTCTTTTCACTTTGTCATGCTCACATCCGTCTTCAGAAACATAGAACATTTGCAAGTACATCTGTGGGGAGACATTGGTTTGAATTGATCTAGAAAGCTGCTTCTTAAAAATTAAAAATACTTTATTAATCCTCTGAGGGAAATTCAAGTTCTTACCCTGGTTACTGTGTTATAAATTTCTTTTTGATACAATCAATTAATTTTAGTTAATTTTCTAAAATGATGCAAAAGAGCCTTGCATCCAGGCATTAACCTTTTTTTTTTCTTTCGTTATTTTATTATTATTTTGCAATCAGATTAAGTGAGATAACAGGCTGATGATGGTCGGGTAACAGCATCAAACAGCACAGGCTTAGCACAAAGACACCCACACTTTCAAACATGCACGTGTGTGTGTAAAAAAAAAAGGATTCAGATTAATAGAAGTAGAGATGCCCTCATGTTTAATTCCAAGTAGGTCCAATTGATGTATTGTACTGCCAGTGAACTACTTATACAACAAAGGAAAGTGACCACAAAATTCAAGTTGTGCTTTATCTTACAAATTTCAGGTGTTTCTTGTAGAATGCTTTTTTTTTTTTACATGTCAAATGAGTAACATGATAACTTTGTATGGGGGTTATGAGAAAAGAAAATAGTTAGACAGCTAGAAATAGACATCCTATATGCAAAGAATACAGTTCTACCATACAAACTAATGCAATTCTAACCCGGATATTTTGTTATCTAATATAGTGGGCGGTACACACCTGTGCAAACACAGGCTGTGACAGAACAGTTTGTGCACACAACAGGACTGATTCAGTCATTCATTTCCAGTTTCAGACAATGAGCCAAAGACAAGCAAAATGTTGGTGAAGTTGCAGTTTCGTGCTTTATGAACTTGTCTGATATATATTACATATGTTCATATCCTTTCACATTACCATATATATATATATATATATATATATATATATATATACACTCACCGGCCACTTTATTAGGTACACCTGCCCAACTGC
>JBAMHX010000016.1:11529025-11546661 GCA_037177515.1 Pseudomugil tenellus | reverse complement strand
CCCCCCCCCCCCCCCCCCCCCCCCCCCCCCCCCCCCCCCCCCCCCCCCCCCCCCCCTCCCCCCCCCCCCCTCCCCCCTCCCCCCCCCCCCCTCCCCCTCCCCCCCCCCCCCCCCCCCCCTCCCCCCCCCCCCTCAACGGGATAGGCTGTTGGGGTATTACTCAAATCTTGTCTTGATCTTTTTTGTGTTATTAGAAATATATTTTAAGCATATAGCTTCTCATTTCCTGTTTCTGTTTCGTTGTTTCAATGTTTTCATAAACCTTTAAAATCCTGAAGTATAACGTGTTTTGCTCAGCTACAAAACTGGAAAGAACAAAAAAAGAAAAACAAAAGTAGAGTTTTTGCTTCTTTTTCAAAATGAACCACATTTGTTATGAAGCGGTTTAGTAACATTTATGATCATACATTTACATCCATTATCACATTTTAAAAATATTTATTAAATTTGTACCTATACTTTACTGAATTATTTTTTAAATGTGTTTTTAGGTTGTTTTTTATGTCTTATGTTTTCATGAATAAAAGTTAGGTAAATTTTGAACTATCCATCCATCCATTATCTGTACTGCTTATTCTAATGAAGGACCGGTGGTAACTGTAGCCTATCCTAGCCAGCATTGGGCAAAATCTGGTGTACACCATGGATAGGTTGCCAGTCTATCACAAAATTTTGAACTATATGTTTAGAAATAATTGTGTCTGTTTTCTTATCACAATACAATAAACTGTTTAGTTTCATGTACAATTGAGTAACAAATCATGAATTAAATTAATTAATGAAGTTGAAACAAAAAACAAAACTCATGAATCAGATTATAAATGTGCTTTGGGAACCTTGAATACAGTAACACATAACAAAACTAACAAGCAGTTACACAAATATTTTATGTTCAATAAACAAATAAAAACAGGAAAATGTATAACCATTTTATGACACAATTAACTATTTATTCCATCCCATCTGCTTGCAGGTTGGATGCTTCTTCATAATCGTTTAGACACACTAATTACAGACCACACCAGCAATTATGTGTTTTCATTTTTTTTCCATTCACACCCAGTAGAGCTGTCAAGATTTCTCTTCATCATCCAGCTAGTGTAGCATGCTACATCTCCACCTAGTTCTGTTTAAGCTGGCAATCAGCCCGGCAGTTGGAGGTGGGTGTTTGCTTAAAAATAAGAACGACAGTTTTAAAAAAGCTTCGGGGGTTTTTATTTTTTTCCCCTTTCATTCAGCGAATAGCTAAATAGGATCAGATTAGCTGTTTAAAAGTGCAAGATGGCATGTTCTTGCTCTGCTTAGTTACATCTTCTGTTTAACATTTAAATTTGAAGTGATGCTGGATCAGACCTGCCTCTCACTTGATGAAAGCTGAGATGGGATCCACCACCCCATGTGACCCTGAATATGATGAAGCAGTTTAATAAAATGATTGAATTGGTTGACTAAAAGACCATGCCTGTCAAATAAGTCCCAAACCTACAACTTTGTCATAACAAATTACATGTTTTAACCAGCAAACTACAAAATAACTGTTAAAAAATGCTAAATGGGAAGCTTCAATGGATGCATTAACATATACTGTCACCTGAGAAAGTCCCGCAGAAATGCCTATCTTGTTTTGCTGTGAATGACAATGGCAAATCCTTTCAGGATTTACTGCTGCATTAAGTCTTTTGCAACACATAGCCTCAGGTTTTGGGACCCCTACAGGGGTTCCCAGAAATAATGCTTGGATGTCACAATATCATATAAAAAACATGGCCTATGCCATCAGAAGTGACGGCTGAGGGTATATCCTAGCCGTCAATTTATCCAATTCCCCATTCCTCAAATAGACACAATACAATAATATAAAGACGCACATGTTCAGTCACAACGCTCCACCTGGTGTGGAAACTTTGAACCAGCCTGGTATGACATCAGGACTGGATGCATCCTGGGGTCCCGACCTTTTATTTGCACTTGATTTGAGGTGAATGAGAGAAATAGTTCCAGAAATATAGCCAAAAATCAGATTTTCCGTGAATAAACCACCATCTGGTTGGGAAACCCCAAATCCGATAATTGTGAAATTTGATACAAGTCGTCCCCCTTAGAGACCTAAACAAGTATAATGAAATTATAATTATAATTGTAAATAGTTCCAGAAATTTAGGCAAAAATGTGATTTTTTTGCATAAAGAGGAGGATTTCCTCGTGAGGAAACCATGAATCCCCAAATTTTGAAAATAGATGCAGGTCATCCCCTTGGGGACTTTAACAGGTACAGCGAGTATCAAATTCCATTTGGGAAAACTGTTCGAGTTGTGACGCTCACACAAAGGTGGCGGAGGGGTCATGACGAAAACATTATATCCCAAAACTCCCTGTTTGGGAATATAAATATATTCAGATGTCAAATAAAGTTGATGCTCAGAGGGTTGCCAAAGATAAGGTGTCAAATTTTACTGCATAAGCAACAAAGGTAACACACATGACACAAAAAAACGCACACACACACAGACTGCAACCAGTCTCATATCTGCAATCCATTTTTCCTGTCTCTAAGTGTTTTCCGGTAATCTGTGGAACGACAAGCCATAGTTTTGGACTTGTATATTTCCAGACCCAAATGGGGAGCATGATATCACTCTTTGACTAGATTCAGTGGTTTTGGTGATATCCAGAGCAAAAGTCATGTGACTCAGTGACGTCAGCTGCACATCCAATATAAACACATTGAGAGGGTCCAGATGAGGTGGCTCGTGCATCTGGTTAGGATGCCTCCTGGATGCCCCTCTGTTGAAGTGTTTAATGCATTTCCATGTGAGAGAAGACCCCGGGGTAGACCCAGGACATGCTGGAGGGATTATATCTCTCGGCTGTCTTGGGAACGACCCCTAGTGAGCTGGCAGATATGGATGGAGAGAGGGAAGTCTGGGCTTCGCTCCTTGGACTGGTGGCCCGTGGTTGTGACCTGACCTCAAATAAGATAATTTTACACACATTTAAATATATTCTATGCAACTTTGCATAGAATATATTTTTGTTATACCAATCGATGCTGATTAGTATTGTGTTGGTTGATTGTGGAGATCAGCAATCCAAGATTGGAGGGCTTAGTACGATTTTCTGCAGGACACAAACAATTGTCCTCTTGGAAAGGTTTGTCTGAATTTCCACTGGAGCCTAGTCAATTATCAAAGCAACAAATTCAACTTGGTAAATATTGATCTTAGTCAAGCAGTTATTGATATGTGAGATGACACTGCCAATCATTTTCCCCTTATCACATGATAGAATGTAGGTTTTAATGACAAAGTAGATTATTGGAAGCAAGTTACAGTGAAGATTGGAGCTGTCCAGAGGAACATTAAGGAAACATTATAAAACTTTAACCAGTCCAAATCCATATGGAGAAACTATTTCTCATTAAAGGAAGATTTTATTAACCTTTCAAAATGTATAGCTGAGTTACAAGATACAAAATCCTACAGAGGAGAAGCATTATAGGCTGGGTCGTTCTCTTTTTTTTCTGAGGGCAAACCAGCCACAACAGGCCCGGCGAGATCTGCTGTACTGACCATATTTGATAAAAAGTGAGTAAAAGATTTGTAAAACCTGGGCATGCATATAGCAGCTGAATGTCATTACCTAGTTGCTTGATTTCTCTGAAGGGCTTCTTAGTCAATGTTATAAACAATCTACACCAAGACAGATGTGTCTGGTGTTGCCCACTGGCAAGCATAATCTAGTTTTAAAGATTCATGTTCAGATTTTAGACATTGCCAATGTGGGCTTTTACAGCAACAAATAAATTGCATATGATGGACCCAGGTGAGAAACAAAACAGCTGTGTTGAAAATATTTTTTCTCGCATAAAGATTTCAGTTATCTTTCAGACCGTGATGTAATATTGCATTTAAAGGTCAATACCTTTGAAATATAGGTCTCTGTCCTTAATTTACTGTTCATAATCACATAAAATTATCCTAAAATGCAAATACTGAAGATGTGTTTCTGTTACTTGGAGCAACATTTTGCTCCAATAAATTCAGGCCACTTGAGAATACTCTTTGAGAAGTCTTTCCATTTGAAATACATTTATGATTCAGTCATTTCCTTTATCCATCCATCTATTATCTGTACTGCTTATCTCAATAAAGGCTTGCAGGTAGCTTGAGCCTGTTCCAGCAATCATTGGGCAAGAAGCAGTGTAGGTCCTGGACAGACTGCCAGTCCATCACAGGGTCAACACACATACACATACACACAGATACACTTACACACTGCTAAGAACAATTTCAAATGAAAGCCGGAGTACCCGAAGAGAACCCATGCTAAGGAAGGACATGCAAACTCCACACAGAAAGGTCGCTGTCCAAGCAGAGGCTTGAACCAGCGACCTTCTCGCTGCGAGTACTAACCAACTCTGCAGCCCTGTGATTTCCTTTAGTTGATTAAAAATGTTGAAGAAATGTATCTTTCTGAACAAAAAAGGAGACTTCACAAAGTTTAATTATTTCCTGTAAATAACACCCTTACAAACACAAGCATTCATTTGCTAACATTACACTACTGATTGACATTACAAACGATGAAGACTTTAAGGGAAAACAAATCTCACTCCTGAGCTCTATTTTACAAATTTAGCTTTCCTTTTATTATTCTATCATTATACTTTTCAGGAGGGGTCTCTCTGTTGTCCTCCTGTCAATGAAAAAGACTAATTCAGCAAACATAATAGTGGAGGTCTCTTTCGCAGCATGAAGAAGATGTAAATTGGCACAACTCATCACAAACTAATAATAACTAATAAAACTAAAACTAATAACAATAATGACTTTATTAAAACTACCAAAACTCCCACATGAAATGAGATTCATCATTTATGCAGTCATCTTCTTCTCACTTTCATGTTCCTTTTTCCTGCTAGCACCAAACACTGAGTCTCCAAAGTTCTCCTTTTATCTGCCAGTTTTTTCTCTCATCACTTGAGCTCACTGAGGCTGGCACTTGTGTATGCACTCACAAAACCAAATATAGCCACACATGCATGTTTCAATTGAAGAATAAAACAAACAAGATGACATGATGGATAGCTGTATTGTAGGAGTCCTTAATTGCCAACAATCCAAACGCCATGTGGCATAGTTTGCCACAAATGAAAATGAGCATAAGGCCCCAAATAGTTGAAATTGTTTATTGATAATGAAACACTGTCAATCAATCCCGTCAGCTCCAGATTGCCAATTGATTAAAACATTTATCTCATTTAAGGTTAATTTTGGTTTTCATTGCACAAAATTATTAAGACTATGATATAGTTTAGTTTGTGACCCATTTTCACTTTCTTGTGCTCTACAGACACAATAAACCGACTCAGTCATTTTCTTATGAGCATTATAACCCACTAATGTTTTGTTTTCTGACATAATAAGATTGTGTTCCTTCAAAGAGGGAAAACATTAAATAAAAAAAGTCTTTTGAAATGCCAAAACAAGAGATGATAGAATCTTGCTTTTTGCTAGCTTTTTTACAGAGCCTGTACTTGTCTTCAGCAAGCTTCACAACAAAGAATCCATTGAGTCTTAAAGGCAAGAATGGAGGAACCACTAAAAATGTCAAAAATCCCAAATAGCTGTCAGTCATCACAACATTATCAGGTCAGTTCAAGACACTGATGACATTATGCTAACGTGCATATTTTGTGTTCCTTATTTGAGCATTGAACCCTTGTACATCGAGATAAAAGAGCTCTTGTTGAAGTTATGTTTTGCTTAGTGTAGCATTACTAGGTAATGGTACTTTTACTATTGTTTCTTCAATGGGCTATTACTGAAGCATTCAGTTGTTTTCCCATTTACGATGTTACTTTATCTCCCAGAATTCTTCTTTATTTTGGAACGTGGCAACCAATCATCAAACCCACATCTGCCCCTTTTCGTTATATTTTCTTTAATTTCTTAATGGGTCATTTATTGCTTTTGTTATTTTATTTAACATTGAAAAAAGGATATATATTGAAACATTGACAGGTTTTCATTTATTTCTCCACCTATTTTTTCCTAAATTATAACCCAATACAATATCATTACAGCAAATTCTATAATCTTAGTCATTGTTGTGAATTACTTCTATTTTAGTGGATTATTTGATTCTCTGTGATCAGCGTGACTATTTTTTCCCCTTTTTGTTGTTATGCACCTCTTAAAAGCCACAAATCGGAGAATAATACTGTGCCCTACAGATTACCACACATAATTCTTACTACGTACTTTATAGATCAGATATAAAAAATTATTTGAGGATTCCTCTCAAATCTATTCCTATCTCCATGCATGCATCAATCCATACTTCTGTCTCCCAAGACACCACCAATTAATGCATCTTTACTGAGCTACACTGTCTAAGCAGTTCTCTCAAATTTAAATAAAGAGAGCATTTTGTGTGTTAATGCAAGTGGAATTCATCTCTGTCTGTCCCCTATCCATGAATTGCTGCACCCATGCCAGCTTTTTCCAATGCTCACAGACACATTGCCTAAAATCTGCCTCTGGAGTTTGGATGCCAGCTTTAGGCATGTCAGGCCTTTGGGCATTGGGATTGGGTTTCCCCAGACCCCCTTGTCAAAGGATTAGCTCACACTCTGATCAACAGCAGAACTGTTCCTCTTCTTTTCTCCAATGCTATTGCTGCTGCACACATTCCTTTGTACATCTTTCATGCCTGGTGAAATTTTGCTAATACGTGGCAGCAGTCTTACTATATTCTCTGTTCTACTTTCCCTGATTTCCCCCTCCCTTTTTACCCTTTTCACTACCCCCTGGTCCTCTCTCTTTCTCCATCAATTCATCTACTATTCCACAACTGTGTGTTGATGAGCTTGAGAACTGTTTTTTTTTTCTTTTTTGAGGAAGGAAGAGGGATTATGCTAAGCCCTAACTCGGGGAGACCAGTCTTATCTTGCCTGTAGCAGTGCTATGCACCAGAGAAAAACAGGCTGGAAAGGAGCAAAGCTACGGGCCAAGAGACAGTAAGAGGGGGGGAAGACAAAGATGTGCATGGTAAGTAATAGAGAACATATTTATGTTTTACTACATTGTTAGCCCATTTAACCATTTTGAGCTATGTCGTTCACCATATGTGTGGGACAGCCACTTTTCTAAGTCAAATGATAACATTTGCATACAAACAAGAATATTATCTCGATTTCTTTCTTCTTTCATGAACACAGTTAACTGTTCCAGTGGCATACCGGACATTATTTATTCTGCAGTGGAATGACAGCCTCCCCCAGGTGATCCAGACCCCCACCCCTCCATTCTACAGAGATCCTCACCAGGATTCTCCATTGTGCTGGACTCCAGTCCTCTTTAGCAAATCTTCAATTATGGTTGCATTATACTCAATTGTGGTTAGTCTAATTAAAGTCCCATCCCCTGATCCATTTCCTGAACTAAATCTTCCTTTTCTACCTTAGTCTTGAGACAATGGACCATGCTAGAAGGGGGAACAAGGCACTACTGTAAGCAGGCTGCTGGCCTATTCACCTGGCCTAATTATCCTAACTATTGCTCCTGGGAAAAGCCCTGAGTTTGGGGAGACCACAGTGAATTCAGATTTCCTGGAAGATGTATACAATAGCAGAAAGTTATGTCAATATTCAGTTCTAGAAAGTTAATATCATTAGTTAGAAAGCTGGTATGAACTAATTACTGTATAACCATACAGTCAGGTCTGTCTTCAGGTTCAGCTGCTATCAGGACGTACTCCACTCAACTTGAACTAGCTACAAGTAATCATTCCCTCAAAGGAGGGTTGGATGTGTGGGGTACTGACAAATTAGTTATGCATAGCATTACTACTTTGTTAGTATTTGTTGTCTGGCCTAATTCACTTCAATGTCTTCACTAAGAAAGCCATAGCAACTCATTGTGGTTGTGGAGCGATGGAGCTAACAGAAAATAAGCTTTCATAAACCCAAAAGCTTGGCCTTTAAAATACACCAGAGAATCCAGTAGG
This sequence comes from Pseudomugil tenellus, assembly GCA_037177515.1. NCBI lineage: Eukaryota > Metazoa > Chordata > Actinopteri > Atheriniformes > Pseudomugilidae > Pseudomugil > Pseudomugil tenellus. The sequence continues at coordinate 11,538,651 of JBAMHX010000016.1, read as the reverse complement.
CAAGCATAAGACTATTGATGCAACTGTAAGCCCATGCATTTTATCTGTCCATGCATAACTCTATGGAATAAATTCTTTGTGTGACAATGCCAGTGATTCTAAGGGTACAAATGTGTTTTTTTAAAATTTATTTTAATGTTTGAAATTACTGTGTTATAAAATGTAATTTAGCAAAACTGTGAATAAAAACATTGGGATTTCATATTCCTCTAGATTATGAGCTATTATAGACCTTCCCCAGCAATTTTACCGGTTGCTATATCCGAGTGGAATAAGATGTTTTCCTCTACACAATGTCAAGTTTCAAAGCAGTGCATTTTTCATAGAAGAAAACTTGTGCAAGTCCCTATCTCTAACTGACCTATGTGGCCCTGGGGTTATTAGAAGGCCAGGGTGGGGTATCAGACGGGGGAGCTAAAGGGCCACAAAGCCTCTTTCTTCACTCTTCCTCCTGATCCTATCACTCCATTCCTTGGCCATGGAGATGAAAGACTAGCCTGTAATTGGAGAGTCAGGAACAAGTGGAAGTAATGAGAAAGTTAAAAAAAAAGGAATGGGATAAGAGTGCTTGAGGAGTAAGTTGGAGAGAGTAGAAGAGAAAAAGTCTTTGATTTCCTCAAATTAAATGAAGAAAAATAGCCCAGCCCTGCTCCTCTGTCAGGCCAGAGTTTGAGTGACAATGTAGCAACGTGAGGTTCTCGGCTGTAATAACTTGCCTTTGTGTAGAGATCTCAGCGCTTTGCCTTCCTTTTACTGGGACCCAGGGTCCAGGGATCAGCCTTGACTTATTATGACTAGCTTTGTCCTTCAAGAGCTGTGGGAGACTTGACTTGCCCTTTCGTCTGTCATCAGAACAGGGATCCCATACTGGGGCTGTGCTCCAGTCATAGGAATGCTGCAACTACAGCCAAGGACAAGGCCGAAGCATGTTGACATCTAATGTAAGTAAAAATTGTAGCTATGAGTACAACAAAGTTATATTTTTATCAAATAATTTTACAAGACATTGATCATGACATTAATTTTGAAATGTGCATTGTAAAAGCATAAACAGGATTCTTATCATGTTCTGTCTTTCTATGTCAGAACCAAAAGTTGTACAGATCCTGCTACAGCTTTACAGGCGAATACATCATTTTTTATCCCACTAGTTGTACATGATGCATAAAACATCCACAAAAGTCTTTGCTCTCACAATAACTCATATGTAATCCTGCTAATTTACATTAACATTTTTGCAGTGAACGGCTCTTAAACCATTTTCTTTTGAAATGATATCCAAAACAGATAAAAATAAATAAAAAAGCAATATGTAAAATATAACTATGTAACTCATTAGGGATTTTCTAGGGAGAGTTATTTTTCTTGTCTAGTATTGGATGACCAAATAAAATAAATAAATTTAAAAAAAAGAATATTTTGCCTTGAAGATTTCCTCTTGTCTCCAGCTGGAGGTTTTCCGATACTCCACAAAAGAAAATTGCTTCCATTATCTAGTTGGAATTTTAAAAGACGAGCATGGACACTTATCTCTGGCTCAAATCTGGAAGACTGAGGTCTCCTTCACTCTGTTTTCATAATCCGGAACAGTAAAAGACTGTTAACCCCATCCAGGCATACCGAGTGCTACACCTGCCTGCAGCTGTGGCCACATATTTTAAATTAGGAGTGTATCAAAGGGAGCTGAGCACTAAATTTAGTTGGACAACAAAGCTTGAGCACCATTACGTTGAGGTGATGGATGTTATAAGGGGGGAAAAGGCCACGACAGTAAAAGCACACGTAGACAGCCTTTTTTTCTTTTCAAGAGAAATTAGACAGAAAATGTTGTAAAATACTCTAACTATTACTGTTTCACAGTGATTATAAATCACAATAACACATAAACATGAGTAGCTGTACAAGTTTGACATTTTAAAATGCAAAATTAGTTGATGAAAGTGATATTCGCAATATGCGAACAGAACTCTGCAGACAATATAAAGGCAGTATTTGATATTGATACTAGTCAAATATTATTTCTTTAAACTTAACTGTTTCTATCTATTTTTTTCTCTCCCCAATTATATATTATTCTCAGTCAGTTGAGTCAGAGTCAACTTTGCATGCATATACCAGCACATGAAAAAGTACATGCACACACAGGTTTGCAGGCTTAGTCATGGCTTTGCCCCTGTGACTTTGAAAGTGATAGGAGTGAAAAAAATTTGCACTCAACCTGCAAAGAAATTGGCTGTTTTCCACCTGGCCACCCCTTCCTATTTCCATTCAACCATCTTCATAGCCTATGAAGTTAAATGCTTAAATGTAATTACCTGTAAACTGAGTGAAATATTTAGTGAGGGAATAGCAAAGTTATAGGCGCCTGCAGACAAAAACAAAAAATTCTTCTTATAGTCACGACATGGGTTTTCTCCTGGGCCCCAATGAAACGAACATGGAAATGAGTGTTTGAAATGCTTTCTGCTATAAACAGGGAGGAGTACAGCAAAAAGAGGTGCATTTGAGCAATGGAAGTAATTATTCTGCAAGTCCACCTGTGACAGGAGGCTTAGGCTGTTGAGGATGCTTTGCAGGGGGCAGGAAGAGGGGAGCATGTGGTGGGCATTCAACATATCACAATTGAGGCCTCTTTTGTTTCTTTCTGATTTCTACAATGATGAAATTACTCTTTTGACTTTTCTTTTTCTGTCTTTTTCTTCTTCAAGCTGATTAACATTTCACAGCAAACAACCTTTTAAGACATTTGCTTATTTGGAGTTTTGTTCTTGACTGTTTCTACAATTACTCATACACATTCAACATGCTCACAACACAGTCAAATCCATGTATAAGTCACTTTAAAATGCAAATTAAAGGCCAGCTGCACATTGGTTATCACAAATTGAAGGGTTATCGGTGTTGTGGCCCAAATCAGGTGTAGTTTCAATTCTCATGCACTGCCTCAGTCGTTCTTAACCAGCTCAGCAATCTTGGTCTCTCTTAATGTGCATGGCTGCACATGAGCTGAATAAGACAGAAAGCTCAGTGAGAAAGTGGAGGGTGAGGGGAAAACTGCAAACACAGATCAGCCGTTGCTGGCTGAAGCAGAAACGAAGTTAGGATGCACATTTTTTCTCTTGAAGTGTCACCGATCAATACTGTTCTGTCTATTCTTCTTTGGTTTCTCTTAGCGAAAGAAACTCAGCGACAGTGTCAGATAGGTGGATATACTACACAGGTAAAAGCAGTTTGAACTTGTGACCTATGCTCCAAATAATATAATTCAGTTATGAAGCAGACTCCACTTACAGTCGAAGACAAAAATGAAGAGGATCTCTTTGTACCATGTAGGACCTAAATTTCACATTTGTGCGACCCAACCATCTATTACTGCATATGATGGTAATTTTCTGTTCCACTCAGGCTTCAAAGAAACGCCCAGCTGAAAAAAGAAAATCTTCCGATGATTAAGAATTGTATAAAAAGTAAATGTTCCCTCATATATGTAATCAAGAAAAGAAAGAAATAATCTTATTATATACATGCAGAGTGAAAGTCTTTAAGAGTCTTTTTTTATTAATAGAAATGCTGAGACTTGCAATCAGTTGAGTGAATTCCTTTTACTGAGATAGTTACCAGTTTAATTCCATTTACCGCTGATCTCTGCAGTACTCCATACACTATCAAAATAATTCTCTGGAGATGACGTCATGATGCCATTATCAGCCAATTACATTATGAGAAGATTGCCTCTGATATATTGGCTTTTTAAAACAATCACCAGCATCCACCGGGGCCATCAAAGCAATGCCATCATCGCTTGACAAATAAATGAACAATATTACAATTTTACTTTGAGCACAACTACTGACATATTTTCTTTGACAAAGGACGACCAAAATATGTCCTTTTTTTAGTGAGGTGAAAAAAAGAAAAAACATGTATAAGTAACATCTGGACTGGCTTTGAGTCTAAATTCCCCCTTTTCCCCCTATGGTGAATCTAAGACGAGATTGGGCAGTTTAACTCCTGCAAGTAACAATGACTCTGGGGACATTATCCTCATCAATTACAGTGACACTTCATGGTAAAAACATCTTGAATTACTGCAGTCACCACCTTATGAATTCTGGTAAAAGACTACAAGGTTAGAATTGAGACAGATGGACACATTGAGAGACAGAAGGAAAGAAAGGGCAGTGATCAAATGTCCAGGGTGAAAGAAGGAAAGAAAAACAGGGAGGTTGGTTGAAACTCAAACCAACACCAAAGCAGAAAATTCAAGTTAGTCAGACATAAAAAGAGGAGCACAGAAAGTAGATGAATTAGAGAGATAAAGTACATAGATAATTCTTAAAGTGCTAATGATTTTTAATGATTTTCCTTCAATTCCATTCCTTCATGAATCACTTTTAAATGGGGTGCATGTGGTACCAAGCTACTATGATTCCTAACCGACCCATGTATATCAAGCGTTGACACGTCTGTACTTTGTGAGTGATCCTTTGTTTGTATACATGTGTTCATGTTGCATGACTGAATACTTGAGCTTCAGCTTGAGTGTGACAAACTGCTGTAAAGTGTGGGAGCCTGTTTAACAAGACTTCAAAGAGAGGAGGCTTGTTTAACATATGTGAGTATTTGTCAGTGTTGCAAACATCTGGAGATCCTCAATTCATCTGACAACTGTGTGAATAAAGCGAGTATGCACAGCAATTGTGTAAACACATGAGATGTGAGTTCAAGTCTCTGAATTCCTGACAATATTTAGATCTGGGAATTTTCCATTCTTTTATCTAAAAGAATGCAATCCTCCAACAGTATGCTTAATGTTTGTCACTGTGTGTGTTTATCTGACTATTAGTGGGAAACAGACCAATATATAAATCTCAGTTTAAATCTGGACTTTTTTTTCATTTTAGATAAAAGCTTATCAGCATAAGCTCTTGCCAGCATGAGCTTATGCTTTTACCCAGAAATCATCCCATAATGCATTGAGGACACTATTCATTTTAAAAACATGTTTGGTCTGACAATTAATAATTTCTCCTCTTCACCAAAACAAGAAATTCCTTAAGATTGCATCAGTAAATAAGAGGATTTTAAGATGAATACAAAAACAAAATAGTTAGGATTTGATAAAGTGATAAAAAACTGTGTAAACGTTCAACGTAGAGGTGTCACATGTAACAATACCAAACATCTATTATTGAAAGCTGTTTAATATTTGTATGTACTCACAAAGCTACAATAACTTGTGATTTTACTCTGGTATAATTAGCCTTTAATACAGACCTTCCAATCACATAAGGTAATCTTTATTAGCGAAAATGAGTAGATTCAGAACATAGGACAGAACACTAGATGTTTCCATTATCTATAGATTAACACAAAACCTAAATATCAGAATAGAAATTTGGTAATGGAAACAACTACATTTAAAAAGAAAAACTCACAAACGTCGCTAAAACACTTTTACACTTTAATTAAATGGTTTTTCAAACTTGTAATGAAAACACTTTTTTTTATTTTGCATTTTCGCAACCCTGGACATGCAAAGGTAGGTTATGTGACTGGTATTATACCTAAAAGGTTTTTTGCACTCTCAAGAGGTGGTTTTTCTGACGTTTTGATAGAGCAGTTTATCGCAAATAATGGATAGATGTAATGGATAGAATTTATTCCCATTTCCGCGTCCACGGTTAAGATGGCATGGTCTGGAATAAACACCTGGAAATTGTAGAGTTTTAACTGGTATTAGAAAGGGAAATGAGGGATGATGTTTTAGTAAAGACTAAGCAAATTTTCCGCAGCATGTAGAAAACCCCAACATTTTGCTTTGTGATAGCATTATGTGCGCCACAATCTCGTTAGCGGAATGCATTTTACAAGATTTTTGGCTTTTGTGCTAAATGCTGTTCAATGGAAACACATGCAAATCGAAATTGTACGTTTTTATCCGGTGTTATTGTGAGCATCTTACTTATAAATTGGCTTAGCCAGTATTCATTATCTCATCCCTTTGCTAGAGTGGTCCTAAGACATGTTGAGTGTCCCTTATGTGTTAATGAAATAAAGATGTTAACACTCCATATCTGTTGTTAAAACAATGTAAAACTGTCAGCTATTGTCTACTGAATTTGCAACTGTACCACTTGAGCATGCAAGTGGTCCACTTACCTGAGACATTAATAGCTTTATTATAAGGAAATGCTGTCTTAATGAACCTCGTGAAGCCTACTGGATTCTCAAAATTGCCTTGAACTTCACAAGAGGCCATCTGCCATTGCTGTCTTTGCCAATTCTAAACTGTGTTTCAAACACCAAAGCAGAGAGAAGATAGGAAAAAGGTATTGGTACTGTTGAGAAGTAGAGAAGGGAAGTGGGCAGCATAAGACAGGACAATCCAAATAAAGGGAGAAGAAAAAGGAAGACACACAGCCAGTGAAGACAGAACAAAGCGAAGAGTAAGCTGGAAGGAGAAGCACTGGGAGACAGAAAAGATGACAGGAGGCAATGAAGGAAGATGAAGGTTTATTCTCTTTTGTTTTCTTCTAGCGTGTCTCCCAAGAGTAACACAGCTCCGTCTAGCCAGAATGAGAATGATCTTAATCCTGTTTTGCTCCTTTCTGCTGTGGCCAACTCCTATGAGTGCACCACACACACGTACACACACGCAGACACACACCCATGCACGCACACACAGAGACAGACATGAAAACTTTAACAAAAAGCGACTCACATCAGATGCTGGACACTTCTTCAGGTGCATCACAAACACCTAGACAAGGTGTGCCATCCAGCATATAGGCATTTTATGTGAGGCACAGATGTAAGGATACACAATAAAACTATAGTAAGACTACATAAAAAAAAATTTGTAACAAAAGCATGCAAAAAAAGACAAGGACATTTGTCAACATGTCTAAAAAAAAACAAATAAGTTAATGCAGTTGTACAACAAAATGTATAATGATGCTTCTTATTTGCTCCATAACTGTAATATAGTTTATCATTAAGGGAGTGATGTTATTTATGGCTATATTCCAGATTTTAACTTAGGTTGTATTTAGAAATCTATTTAATCTTCAATACTTCAAAATAATTCCATCGATACAATACGTTTGCTTTATTATGTATGTTACATGACATTCACATTAGTCACTTTTAACAGCCATACAAATATTTGTGGAATCAGCCCAAGCCAATTCAGCATTTTCTGAAATTCTTATCAGTTCCTTCAGCTCTGTTTTTAATTGCCATTTAATTAGTTGCGGATCATGGTGTAGGATGAAACATCTTTGCAACCAATTGAAAACTAGTTTTGATCAGTGACTATAAGTCTATGCGTGTGCATAAGCAAACTGGAAACATTTCATCAGACACATACGTATATATCTATTGTCTATTGCTTTACTTCACAACACACTTATATGTGTATGTTTTATACGTTCGAATCCATAAGACACTGGTCTCTGCGTACACAAAAGCAGGTGCACATAAATGTAAAAGGCATACATAATTGCTAAGTTTAAAAACCCAAACACTGACTTGCATTAACACAGCAGCCAGGTGTGTGAATTAAAACCCATCCAATTCCATTAGGCTGATCGGTTCAATGGCACTGATTACAGCTGATTGGGTATCACAACACTGGCAATGGGGAAGAACAACTGCCTCCCCTTGACACATGACGCCACCGACCATTCAATTGCAATTATATCCAGCATATTAGCAGATTAGCAGACAAGCTGACCCCAACATGGAGCGGAGCCAGGACAGAGTCCAGGCAAGTTACAAGGCAGGTGAAAAAACTCCCCCACAGTACCCTCCACCAACACATCCTGCCTGGGCTGTTGGCTCACAGCTGCAGCAGAGGTGCACCATGTGTTAATTCATTAATGATACATGACAGAGGGGCCCCGAGTTCCCTTTGCAGGCAATAGCGACAGTGGTGACAGCGCTATGTTTCATACTGAATATTTAGTCTGGATGCAAACAGAAAAAATACAAATATATCAGAATGAGGTCTTACTGTTTAGAGCACAATGAAGAAATTTACAGTTAATGTTGATCATTTTAGTTTATTTACATTTTCTACAAAGCGTGACATGTTTCTGACAAACACTGCAAAGCTGTTTAGCAAATCATAAAACACCTTTATTCTGTTGCTTTTATTTTATTCCAGTACATTTCAATTTCTTATCTGCTTGTGTGACAGATCTAACCTTTAAAATAAACTGTGTAGCTGCACACAAAGTTCTGTTCAGTACCATTCATTTAAAAGCTTAGCCTTAATAAAGTCACAGCAACAGCAAATCAGCAGGTGGTTCGGATCAGTTTCCAAATATTTCACTTATGGAGATTTGCGGTTTTATTGCTTTGTAGTACTGGAGATCATTATGTGACAAAAATCAGCTTTTCCAAAGCTGTCATCGCAGCCACTTTTGTCATCATCATACCCATAAGTCCAATCAAGCGGCGGCTAAAAAGAGCAAAATATTTTGGGCAGTAAGGCGCCAGTGTTAAGCAGTTACATGTACTAATGTCCCACCAGCTGGTATGACTGTGAGTGGACTTCATATTTCAGGCTGATAATGTGTCCCATTCACTACAACCTGTGCGTCTTTCAACACCTCTCGCCTCATGTGTTTGTTTAATCTTCCGTACCCACCTACGACATACCAAGTAATGTGGCATTCAGAAAATAATGCTAGCATTCACACTGCTGTCTTGTAAAATGATAGTATTGGTGTTTTTAACTTGAATGTATATCAGTTTGTTTAAAAAATGTGTGGAACATGAATGGCTTGGAAGGCCGGGCTTTAGGAATAATGAGTGTCTTATAAGTAGATCTTTGTCATTTAAGAATACCGTTGTTAAAATGTAGTTTTTCATAACCCAAAAGATCAGTGCAAGAAACTAAGAGATAACATCTCTGTAGATTTTTTAATAGTGAACTTATTCAAAGTTTAAAATGATCTGTTATAAATAAACATTGACTTAATTCAGCAAACTGTTACTGAAACTTCTTCCAAAGGTCTCAAACACTTTTAGACACACTGATGTGTTAATGATGAGTAGGAATATGATATAATTCTTTCCCTACAAGAGAGTAGATTTTGATGTTTCCCCTCAGTTTACCAGGTTTCGTAGGAGACCCTGTAAAGTCAAGTAATTAAGTGGTCTCTGATTAATTAGGCGACAAGCTTATTTTTTTCTTCCCTGTAACACCACAACAATGTTGAGATTCCCCAAGTGACACTGAAACACTGATATGGAAAATAACATAATGAAGGGATACAATTTACTATTGAAATGTCGGCAAAAAAATTCAGGGTAACACACCTTTAAATTGCTTCTCTTCTCTATTAATATTCATTGCAATTTCATAAAAGGGGCCTTAATTAATAGACTTCTCTTCAAATTAACTACGGCTGAACCAAACTCTCAAATGCACAAATGCCTTAGCAACACACATGAAAATGCATAGTGTAATCCTCACAGATAAATTACAATGAAATTATGAACACTATCCTATTCTTCTAGTGTGTGTGTGTGTGTGTGTGTGTGTGTGTGTGTGTGCGCGCTCGTGTGTATACACAATCGAAAGAGAACAGTGTGGGGGGAGAGCGTTCTTTCCC
>JBAMHX010000016.1:11498853-11518006 GCA_037177515.1 Pseudomugil tenellus | reverse complement strand
TATATATATTTAAACTGTAATGAAAATGCAGCTATTGACATTCCTGACATGTCCATGGTGTACCCTGCCTCTTGCTTAGTAGCCACTGAGAAATGCTCTAGCCCTATGTCCAACGGGATATTTATAGTGGATCAATTAAAGGATTGGTTCTCCCAGTGTTAACCTGACACCTGACACTGAATATTTCCTCTGTTGATCATGGAAATTGCTTAATGAGTACAAGAACAAAAGGATGACAATGGTGTTACTACAACTGTTCTTTACCACTGGATATCTTAAGAATATGAACAAAGGAGAAAGAGGAAATCCATGTGTGATTTTATTTATTTTTAACTTCACTTATCTTAACCCAAAGCAACGCTTTTTAGATCCTTGGATATCCTCTCTACCACCACCCGGTTTCTCTCTTATACAATCCATGGACTTCCTCAAGCTTTAAAATGATAAATAAACACAATAAAAAAATCTGAAAGGCTTTTTAAAAGGCCAAAGGCCAACTCTCACATTTATACTTATATCTAAATTTTTAAATTGTGTGAAAAGAAACCTATTCGAACTTGATATTGTCTAATTGTCTCTTTTTATAATAAAGGGTTTGATTTTTTTCCCCTTACGCAGTCATTCTGAGAGGTAAGTAAGCATTCTTTAAATGCTATTTAGGTGAACATTTCAAAACTAATTATCGTTTCACTCTCAAATGTTAATGGACCCAAACAAACGTTTAAGTGGTACATCTTGTATGAAGTATCAGTTACTTTAACCACTTGTCGCTGCATAATCAGTAACATGCATCTAATTGTAACTGGTATGTTCAGAGATTTAATCAGTGGCTTTTAAATGGGACTCTGTTGAGTAAGGAGAGGGGACTGTTTTATTCTGCTGGAGAGCAGTGAACTGCCTGATCTACAACTCTGATAGCCCACATTCCAAACTTCTCCCATATCACAACCTAAGCAAACACATTAGTCACTAACTGCATTCTTAAAATACACAAAAGATTATGCCTTTTTCCAATAATTGACGTAACTATTTTTCAGGGAAACAAATCTGTTGAAATGAACTGTTAAAGTGGGAAATAAACAGCACACCTAATATAGGATTATTTGAGTAAGAACATACGGTCATGTCTTCAATTAACCAGTTTGTCTTCATGTTTTATTAGTTTTGTACCATCCTGTCCATCCATCCTGTATCAGTAATACATTAAACATTTTTACACAATATTTCACTGTAAATATTTCATGTATATTTCATGTTGTATTTGTCACCTAGGTTGTATTCTTAACCAGGATAAACTGCTAGAATTAATGTGACCAGGGACTGGGTTCAGTAAAGGTTTGTAATATTTTTCCAGCACCAGTTTGCTTTAACATTGGACATATTGATATCAACCAGACCTTTTACATAACATATTCCTCTCTTTATTCAAGGCAACACTGTGTCAAGCACTGCTGATACAGAAGACAAGACTCAAAACAAAGAAAAAAAAACTCTAATCTATTGATTGATGTTTCCAGTTAGCATGTTATAGGAGATTTCTGTTTCCACAATATACCAAAAGAACATGGCCCTGCATCAGATCCTAGTGGTCTTTGGGTGACCATGTATTTATCAGAACATTTACCAAGTCCTCCTTTTTACTAGTCAGGCTAGAGCTACTGTCTCACACATGCTCATGTTTTGGTTTACCCACGATGCTCTGTGTTAAGCTCTTACATTTACAAAGCACTTTGTTTTTTTGTCCACCTGCTGTATTTGATTCAGTTTTAGCTGTTGCCGGGCCTGACTCCCCTTCTTTGATCTTTGTTTTTGCAGTCACACCTCTTCAACATAGCAAACTTTCTGAGCAAACAAACAAGGATTTACATAATAAGGGCTGGTGTGAATACATCCTTATAGCAATTAGAGTGGCAACTTTTTAATAAGGTTTTGATAATGGTTCAAGGGGCAATGGACAAAAAAACAACAACAATATAATGCTCAAGTTTATACAAACTATAACTTTTTGATCATGTGTTCATCTAGAATTGTAAACTCAAATCGTCAGTAAAGAAAGTTATTCTATCTCAAGACGTCTCAGCCACCTGAGATGCGGCATTTGTAGTTTCGGCTTATATGCGCTTAGTTATGCATATAAACATGCATTAAATAATTAATGAGTGAGTGAAAAATACTTTATTAATCCAAGAGGGAAATTCAAATTCCGTGGTCATTTGGTTCAGCTGGTTGGGTTTTTTTTTTTTTTTGGAGAATCCGACATAGTTGTCTTGAGCAGGTCTTGAGAACTCTGCAACTGACACCATCTGGACCTGCAGCCTTGTTTTGATTCAGTTGCATCAGCTATTTCATGACTTAACTACAGGAGACAGAGTGGAGGTGAAGGCAGAGGGGTTTTAAGAAGTCCTGATGATGGAGGGAGATGAGATTGTGCTCAGGTTCTTGAGCTGCAGGGTGACAGGGGGGAGGTGTGGAAGCTGTAGTCTCATTGGACTACCATGTACAGTAGGCCCATTTAAGCTAGCAGTTCAATGTCTCTTGTGCAGATCTTCTCTTTAACAGTAACATGTCCAAGATGACACCAGCATTAAATTAAATTAAAATCTGGCTGAGTTGTTAATTGCGGTCTGCACGGCACGTCTTGAAGCCATGTACAGACATATTACAGTCTGGGATATTTTCAGTTAGCATGTTATGGGAGATTTCAGATCTTACTTTATTCACTTAATTAATGTGTTATTCATTTCACTTGAGAAAACTTGGCTTCAGCACCATGTTAGATGTCACATTAACATGTCAGAATGCATCATTTAATCTTTTATCATGTATGTCTTAGAACAACCAGGCCTAAATGATTACTCAGCACATAATTTGTTTCTTATATCTGGTCATGATTCCTATCTGTTAGTGACACAACAGTGTCTGGATACTGTATTGCACTCAGAACCTTTAAATGAAGATGCTCCCATGTGACTGGTCAGAATTAGCTCCAGACTTCTGCTCTGTCAGATCTTTGGGCCAAATCCTCCTGAATTGCAATTCTGTATTTGTCTTTTCGTCTATAGGTTTGTCATAATCTTGATTGATTTACTGCTTGTTAATTATTTTTCACTTCAGAACCAGACTCTTCATCTCTGGTAATCTAAAATTTCCAGTACAAGCACATAAAGCTTGTCAGTTTTGCTAGCTGGTGATCTAACCAGTGATTACCCATCACAACAAATGGAAGAAATCTCCACCATTTATCTGTCCCTCACTCCTGCCCTGCATCATCTTCTCTTTTCAACTACATTGCGATTTGAGGTTCTATTTCACTGATAATCTTGAATTTGGAGAGCAACATCAGTTGATCTTGGTAGCAAAGTCTCTTTGCCATGACAACCTACCATAACAAGTCTTAAAAGAGCAGAGAAAAATTAGCAGAAAATGCAGCGCAGCATGTTACTACTTCTTGGACAACCCAAATTTACAGCTATTGTTTTACAAAATATGCAAATTGTGTTACAAAAAATACAAAAGTTAAGACAGAGCTACTACAGTTTGCAGCCATGTAGTGGTGCATTCCAGAATGTTTGCCTTGTAGAAAGGCTACATCACAGTCATTTACATTACAGTCATTTAGCAGACGCTTTTCTCCAAAGCGACTTACATCTGAGAACTCTACACGCATCACTTTAAAGATGAGCAGTTACTCCCAACAGGTTTATTGAGAAGTGGACCCCAAAAACATAGGTATTAATTTTTAAATGCTAATGGCTGGAGGAAATCCAGCACATGTTTTTAGAATAAGAAAATTACAGGAATTTAGAAAATTAAAGCATAAAAACTTGTTTAGGTTAGGTCACTTCCCTGAATAGAATATCTAACCTTCAAATAAGAAGAATATGGCTCTGTGATGTTGTCTTATTGAGACCAGTGTAATCAGCCAAAAAGAAATTCAGTGGTTTGTGTATGAGGATAGCTTTAGGGGGGTTGTAGGAAGTGAAGCTGAATTAGATCATTATGATAAAAATTGCCTCTTTTTCCTCACTCTTTGGTCTTCAAGTTGGAAAGCAGGGGTGATGGTGCATTCAACAAGGGACCATTCATCTTTACCACTGGGGTTTGGTGTCGCCACCACAGCAGGGGCCATTCATATGAACTGTCCAGAGAGTTATCCCCGTCATTTTGTCAATCCCAGTGCCCAGATGGCATCAGATCGTCATGTCAATATTCTTACTGCCCATTCCAGGGTTCTGGCTCTGCCTCCCCAGCAGACAGGAGTAACAACTGACCATGCCAAAAACCAACCAGGACACAGAGACGGGAATAATAGATAGAATCCACTTCCAACTTCCCCCCTGAGCCTTCTCTAAATCATCCATCAATGAAATGAATCCACATCATGGGGAGCCTGGAATGGATTTATCACCAGTTTGGGTGCCTTCAATTTGGTAAACTTCCAAAAATAAAATAATAGAAAAAGTAGGTCACATTTTTTTTATCAACATTAAGGGTGAAGTACACATAAATTTAACAAGAATAAGATGCATTACAGAGATTCGTGTTTTAACTCAATAGTGCCGATGCTCGAAATAAAAGTGCAAATAGAATGGAACAAATGTGTAATGAAATCAGAAACCCAGATCTCTCCCAGTGGTTAGATGATACTTGATGAAGAGGAAAGCTAGCTCAGCCAGGGAAAGCATTTAACCCCCTGACTTCCCTGCAACAATGTAATTTGTTTAATGAGACCTTTGCTTTCTCCTTAATTACTGTCCTCAAATTTAAGATCGCTACAAGGTTCAAAAGCACAATTAGATTTAGTGCTGGAGGGGTAGATGAAATCATACTTGCATGTCAATATTTAAATACTGTGCTCTGGGACGAAAGCTCTGCTGGTAATTTCACTTTTGAAGCATAGAGGACATACATACAAACTGTACATACACTGTATACCACAGTGTATAGTTGCACTGCATTCGTATTTGTTTTATTACCTGTAAATAACTAGATTTATAGGAACAAGCCTGTCTCAAATTTGCTTTTTTACATTTGATCACCATGTTATTGAAGAAGAAAACATATATCACCCAAATAGTGGCTGTTAAGTTAGTGTTTTGTCTAATCGCTTTTGTTTGTCAACATAATTGTTTTTCTTCTCAAAGGTGGAAACAATTACAAAAGAAAAAGAGTGGCTTCTGCCATAAAAATGTATGATAAAAATTATGATTAACATGTTTACGGTAGCCAGGCTCAAAGAGGAGAGAAAACAAGATAATGTCATTACTTTAAAACAGAATCATTATTTGCAGTTAGCAAAGTGCATGAAGAAACGTGGATGAAGAAATAGAAAATAATATGAAAATTTAAGCTTAATTTGTAAAAAAAAAAAAAAAAAAAATAGAGCAAAAGGAAACAAACCAACCTTACAAATGGAAATCTTATATTGAAAGGTTTTCCACTGTTGACCAGTGGAATTATGTGTAATTATGTTAGAAACACTGATAAAATGCACCCAAAATCACTTTCCTCTATGACTATGTGAGTTACAAGTTACAAGAAACACTTTTATCTTAACTTGACTAGTAACTGTACCAATATTACAGCTATATTAATTTATTAAAATCTGACTTTGATAGATATGGCGTGTTCTAGCAGTCATTAAGTCATTAAGTACGCAAAGCTAATGAGCTTGGATCACATTGGCCCTGTGTAGTCTACTGTGTGACAAAGGATCTTAGTTAATGTCATGTCTGTCATCAGATGGCGCTTTATTTTTTAAAGGCGTGCTACTTTAGGCTGGCTGCACCTCAGAATAGTCATTTGGCTGTACTAAAAAATTGAATTTCCCTCCTGGGATTAAAAAAGTATCTATTATTATTATTATTATTATTTAAAGTTAAAACTTTGAAAGAAAGCTTCCAAAAGCTTGCATGGACCTTTTGACAGCACGTTTTTTTGTGTGTTTTAGGCCAAATCCCAACCAGATTATTTTTCATCAGTTAATATATCTGCACTGGATCTGATCAATATATCTTTATTGACAAGATGTGTTCCTCATTTAAAAAAAAAAACAGTTCCTGTTAGAAAAAGTACTTTCGATCCAGAAGTGTTAGCTAATTATAGACCAATATCCAACTTCCCTTGTATGTCTGAAATTCTTGAAAAGATAGTTTCAGCTCAACGGTATGCCCATCTCAAACAGAAAAATCTGTTTGAAGAATTTCAGTCAGGATTTAAAGCTCACCATAGCACTAAGTGAAAGCTACTAATTACCTTCTCATGGCCCCAGATATAGGACCGCTGTCTGTTCCTGTCTTGTTAGATCTTAGTGCTGCATTGAATACAACATTCTGCTAGAGGCTACATGTTATTGAGATCAAAGTGACAACACTATGCTGGTCTGAGTCATAATTATCTGCTAGATCCCAGTTAGTGTAAATGATGAGTCTTCCTTACACTCCAAAGTAAGTCTTGAAGTTCCTCAGAGTTCTGTATTTGGATCAATATTTTTCTCATTATAGATGCTTCCTTTGGGTAATATCAACATGTTCCCAAATATGCCCTGAAAAGTCTCCAGCTAATCTAAAATGCTGCAGCGAGGGTTCTGATGAGAACTAGCAGAAGACATCATATTTCTCCAGTTTTAGAATCTCTTTATTGGCTCCCTGTTAAGTTTAGGATATAGTTTAAAATTATATCCTCATGACCAAGCTCCATTGTACATCAAATATCTCATAGTTCCACAGCACTCTCAGACTACAGGTTTACTTCTGGTTTTCAGAGTCTCTCTGAAAACAATGGGAGAAAGAGCTTTTGGCTATCAGACCCTTTTCTTATGGAACCAGATCCCAGTGTTGGTTCAGGAAGCAGACACCCTCTCTACCTTTCAGATCAAGCTTAAAACCTCTCTCAAAGTCAATATTAAAATCTGTTGGTTTTCCTTAATTAGACTGCTTATTATTAATTGACTTGAATTGATGTTTCTGTATAGTGCCCTGGAATGACATTGTTGTGAAGTGGTGCTATACAAATAACGCTGAGTTGAAGTGAATTACATCAGAGATCACGCCAAGATGCTGAGGAGCTACTAGGTCAAATCATTAGTCACAGGGTCACTATTTCAGCATGCTTCAGAAAGTGGACCACAGTTTGTGCTTGGGTGCCTGTATGTTTTTGTGTGTCTGTGTCACAGGGGCAAGTGATGACAAACGATGGCAAATTGGAGTGAAGGCTTCCCGCTGCTTACTCACCATGCCAACAGAGAATCAGAGGCAAGGAAGTGACAGAGAAAATGGCAGTCAAAAACACACACAAACACACAACTAGCAAATGTGTAGGCCAAGCTTTTACAAAGGCAAGTTTGCTGAAAAGGTTGAGTTAGAGGATCACAGTGGAGTTGCTCCAAAGACTCTTTATTTAAGACTACCTATTTCTTGAGCTCCTTCATTGGTATTTTTTTTTCTTTTCTCTTTTTTTCAAATCAAACCCATCAGTGGTTTAGTAAATTCTCATATTAGAACTGACAAAGGCAGAAGCAATCAAAATACAAGATATAGTCCTTGGAAAACCAAAGTATATTTCCTTATGCATACAGAGAAAATAAATAATAAACCATACAGGTTTCCTGAGCAGCTAAATCTCTCAAGGTGACCTAAATCAATTTTTCTGCATTCAAATAGGCGCTACCACCAAAGTTTAATGCACAATGCTTTCTCCTTTGGTCAAAAGCATTTTCTCTCTAATCAGATTATTTTCTGACAACCTCCTCCCCCACAATGAAATGTGAGTGAGTAAGCTCTCTTTTGCAGGCAAAATAGGTGGCACATATAACATTGTTTCATCATAATGTGTAATGAACCTATGATTCAGCAATTGTTTTTTTGATGGACTGACAGACAAGAAAGAGCATGCAACCATCAGTTTAACTTGCTGGAATAAGACACAGACTGTTGATGTATTTCAATGCATGGGGATGTTTTGTTGTGAATATGAAGCTGTGAGATAAAAGGCATAGTCCAAAGGCATACATTAATGAAAGGTGCTAAAATAAATTCTCATACTAAATTGGTGTCTTTCTTTTACTTATGCTGTTAATGCTTTTGTAAAGGTAGCAACACATAGATACAACTATCTTCCTATTTGGAATGGTTGAAGGGATGGTTTATGATAAAACTAGAAAATGATAACAAATTCAGAAGAAAAATGTTAACTTTAAGATGAAATTAAACTGAAAGTCATTACGTATTCCAAGTTGGCTCATTTCCATAACCCCAGAAATCTATTTATTCATGGAAGTAATTGAATCAATATCAGATGTTGTTTCTGGTGTTGCAGTGCTCCTTTCCTTTGAGACCCAAACTCGATACTTTCTTTTAGCCTCTGTGTTAATCCTGCTTTCTCAGCTTAATGGGAGATGGCATTTTAAAAGCATCAATTGAGATGGCATGCAAACATTCTTAAATCTTGCAGTCTTTTTTCAGCTGAAAGAAGTTTGTTGTGCAGCTTAGCCCTCAACACTTTTCCAATTTGAATTGAGACAGGAATAACCTGAGTCTCGCTATGGCAATTAGTGAAAATAATAATAAAAAAGACTGATGACTACACCAAACCAAAAAACTGATTACACAAAAGCACCAAAACCTCCTTTTTACAGTTGCAGCTTAATAGAGTTGTAATATTTAGACAGCTGTCTTTGTAAATTAAGTCAAAATGTAATAATCTTGACATTCTAAACTTAATTTGAGCTTTTTGTTCCGATTTTATGTTTCCGTATTTGCTTCATATTCAAATTCACTTCTGTTAGATTTTAGATTTGATTTTGAGTATTCGATTTCTCAGGTATTTCAGTGTATTTTCTGAAAAAATAAGTAACTTCTTGTTCATGTTCAGTCTGTTTAAAATGCATGGTGTGAAGATTTCAAGGTAAGTTCAAAGTTATTTCAGTAGAGTTGACCTCTTCTGGACATTGCTTGCTCACTTTAATGACCACAAGGGAACTGTGAATCTATCATGACTTAGTAGATATAGGAGTCTTACTTCCCGCCTCAGTGATGGATGACTAAGAATGGATGGCTAAAGTAGTACTGCTACGGGGATCTGCAGCTTCTTTCATATGTGATAAGAATCGTAAAGGTAGTCAGGCATGCTTTGCTTGGGTCAATATCCTGTTTGAGTAGCTATTAAGCCATATGTAACAATGGACACTAATATCATCAAGGTGAAGAGCTACCTCTCTGTCATTGCCTCATTTCAAGGTGAATTATAAATGGTCTTCTAATTTCTACACAATCTAGCTCACTAGAAAGATAGTGATGACAGACTGAAACATACCATCCATCAGTGTTCAACATGAACATGCACAATGATGCTACGGTGAACGTGGAACATAAACCATTAGCCCTGTAGCCACCAGAACCAATCTTTCTAAGTTTTCTATTCAGGCTGATAACACTCTCTACACATCCATGTAGAATGATATGTCACTGTGGTCAAACATCACCCACCACAAAGTATCAGCATTTGACGAAATAGAATTAGCTTAATGATAGGATGTCATCTTTTGTAGCTGAACTGCTGAAACAATCATCTGATGCAACCAAATAACTGTATGGGCTCATTTTGTTTACTTCTACATAAGCTGTTAATGCTGTTGTAAAAATAGCAACACATAGATAGAACTATCTTCCTGCATTATGTCTAACTATCTTTAAAATGATTTTTGTGTTGACATCCTCAAATTACAGCAACTTGTGAGTCAAAAACCCTGAATATGAAGAGAGGAACAATCTTATGCTGGGTTAAAATTATGAACCTTTTATCGTGAAAGTAGTTCTAAACATTAATTTTCCAAACATCAAAGTACTTAAACTCAAATTAAACTCAACCATATTTTGTCTGTCAAAAGAAAACTAACCTCGCCTTGAATCCAGAATGATTCTTTACATTTCTTGTTCTTTTGTAAGAGCTTTCTGACAGATGTGTATCCTGGATTGCGACACAATGACAGATGTTTTGACATGTAAAAGACCAGCTATAATCTGGATTTGTTAGGTTTCACTGTCTAGTGCAGATGAGATCAGTGCACCTGGAGACCAGTTGAATGCACCTGTGTGGGCGTAAAGCAGTGAAACAGGCCTCTGTTTGTCCACGTTTAGCCATTAACTGCTTTGGTGCTTTGATGGTTTGGTTTGCATGCTGATGGTTGAAGGGTAAATAGCTTGGGGAGGAAACAGAGAAACAGTTTCAAATAAAAGCTTGTGTTGTTTCTTTCGTGGTGATTGGTAAAGTACATTGTGAAAGTAGAGGAAGTGGGGCCAGGGGCACTTTGACTACTCCAGTGCACAGGAAACAATAAAATTTATGACACTGATAAAATAGGAAAATGAGTAACCAGAGAAGTCAAGAAGTCTGGTTCTCCTAAAGCTAAAACTAAATTCCAGTCACTGTGAACTTGGAAACAGAATTAAATTAATCCTAACCCAGTCCAGAACCCATAATTGAAAGAAGGAAAAAGATAATTTAGTAGCAGGTGGGAAGTAGACGACTAGGCCTTTCAATCAATTTTTAATTAATTTTTCAGGTAAAAAGAAAAATGAAAATACTGATAATTTTTGGACAACTTCAAATTTGAATAAAATTATGGCTTCTTCTGACATATCTTACTTTTGTAACCCTCTAAAGACTGCAATAGAAATGGTCCGCCTTCGCCCACACTGTTATTTTTGTACAAGCTGGTTTAATTTTCTCTGCATTTTGAAGTTTCTATGATCTGTTCAATTTAATCTACAAAGTTATAAAAGTATATGGGCAACAACAACATAAAAATTTTCAAATTATGCCATTGTTTTTAAAACATACAAACATCACTAAATAAGCACACAAAACATATTGATGCAAAACATATACAAGTCTACAAAAATAATTAAACAAATGATTTACACCGTACAAGTCATTGCAATGACCTATGTGTTTCGGTTTTTGAAATAAACTCCTCCTTAGGAACAGAGAACAAAGGCTTTTTATGGATTTCATCTGCAATGCAAAGCAACTAAAATATGCAATACATGGGCTTGTTTTTTACTATGGTGTCATTTGCTTTAGTATTTTTGGGAGTTTTATATCCCTAAAATATACTAAATTTACATAAAAAGGTAGTAAAACACTGAAAGTCTGAATAAATACAAATTATTAATTTGTGTAATGTCATGACTTCATTGACGCGTGACTATGTTGGAGCTTAAAAGACTAGATTTAACTTTCATTAAAGAAAAAGACCATTCTAACTATTATAGATTTTTTTAGGGTACTTTAAACTGGAATATGCTAATCGAGTATATCCGTGGGCGGCCTGCGGTCGTTCCATTTTCAAAGAGTTAAGCAATGAAAAACCCTGAAGACATGCCTTCTTCAGCAATAGCAACTTCCAAACTATTAGTAGGTATGGTTTACAACCAGGAATGAGCTCTACCCCTAACAAGTTAAGGTGAATTCCAAGCCTTTGACCTTATCTAACCATATCATGCCATATTTCTATTTTTTTTTTTTTTAAAAAAAAAAAGAAAAAGCAGTGCAAGCACCAAGGCAGGAACTGACGTGGTGCCCCTCATCTTTTCTTGAGCTGATAAAACCCACATCCTTGAGCCGTCTGGAGGAGACAGTAGCAGTAGTGCTGGGATTTTACTCATCTGATGTCAAGGATTAAAGTTGGTGGGATCAGCTTTGAGGAAACAGCTGCTTGGAAGGCCTCGCTCCTTTTATGTTACTCTGCCCCACCCCAAATCTCTGGCACTTTAAATTCCACAGTATAAACTCTTTTGTCAAACATATTTACCCCCTTTCGACCAATGGATATATTTCTCATTCACTACTATGGTGGTCAATACCTGAATGAGGAGATTGGGTTCAGGTGAAGACAGCTGTCAAGACTTGGATTGTCAAGTTAAAAAAAAAGAATGAAAATAATACAAACTTTGACATATCTCCTTCCTGCCATCTTCTATTTTTACTTCTTTTAACAATCTTATAATGCCACAATGAGACACATTCCTCTGAGGTACAGGAAATCATGCCTTAAGCGTGCTGAAACATTCTAATGGCCATATTTTGGTGTTTGTTTGAAGCTGCATGTGTGTGTGGATAATGTGTGCTCTGTAAACTAGTATAATCTGGTTTGGTCTGTGTAAATATGTGTGTGTGTGTCATTAATAGAAGAACAAAGAGAGTTAATCCTCAAACTACAAAGCAACACATTTATTAATTCATTGTTTTAATCCTACAGACAAGATGAAGCTGTGGTATCTTGCCTTAAGAATAGTTAGGATGTGTAGGTATGTGTGTTTGTACCTTAAATGGCTGCCATTCCCCATCCGTGCATGCATATTATAAACCACAGGCTTTGAATTCACAGGCAAGGCTCCTGTGTGTTATATACGCCTCTGCTGGTACTTAGTATGTTCGTTTAGGGTTAAAATTTCAACAATAAAAAAGCTTTCAAGATGAAGTCAGCAGTAAATCTCCTCAAAAATCCTCATGAATCAGGCTAATAAATGCACCAGAAGCACGCAAGGAAGCCAGTTCCCTAGCTGCCGGGGTCTCATGGGGCCTCAGTATAGAGTGTTTCTGATCAGATCCTAGACCAAATAAAGCATGTTCGAGACAATGATAGTGATCATAGTTAACAGGTATATGGATTTTGAAGTTGTCCTATTAATACCACATGTTGCAAATGTTACTCCTCTTACAGAGGAATTAATTGAGTTTATATTAAAGTAGCAAATCTTGCTGTAACATGATCTTGGAATTGTCATTCTCAATCAATTGTCCTTTCACCCCTTTCTTCCCCTCATTTCCTGACTCTGTTGCTATGCTATTTTCTTTCCAAACTGGCATATAACTGGCTATACAATTTCAGGTCTTCCAAAGAGTTTTAATAGCAATTCCCAAGCAGTAGTCCACTGGTGGAAAAAGGAAATATGGATCTGCTTCATCACAAACTTTCAGGTTAAAAGACCTTTTATGTGTGATTTTGACATGAAATCAACACTGTTTCCTTTTTTGGACAATTGACAGGCCATTCTGCAGAAGCCAGTTTGCCAGAACTTGCATTTGTAATGCAAGCTATGCTTAAAATACTGTTGATATGATATGAAGTTGTTGAGTGTTGAAAGCTGAATTACATTGTGTCATATTTTTGCAGTCTGCTTGTCGTTTTGGATTCCAACAGAAGCCTCCAGAACCCTGTTGTCACTCATGGGGAAATATTTGTGCCCCATAGATTTGCCTTATGAAAACGGACTAAGACGGAAATAGTAACATATTGGAAGCATCAACTGACGAAGATCTGTTTGACCTGAGCTGAAAATATATATCTCTTAATGGAAATTCAGTTATGCCATTGCCTACAGAAAAGTGTTCCTTTAAATGAATGGTGCTGTTAACATCAGTTCCCTACACAACTGCCCCTACTCTAGTAACAAAAGAAATATTAGAAATACTTCTTTTCACCGAGGATGATGTTTGCCCTTTTTTTTAGTTTGAATTTCAATTTTCCTGTAGGGCGGGAACAGCTCACGACCAAAACATAACAAGCACTTTGCATTATGGACGACAGTATGGCCTGATAACAACAGCACAGAAGACAAGCTTTAATTGTGTTGCTCTGTAGAAATTGTTCTTAAGCAATCTTGAAGAAGGGAATTTCCAGTACATGAGAGCACTGCTTCATTTGACTCTGGAATGGGGGAATTAGGAGATTTATGATGGTCTGAGGTCACAGAGGGGAGCATCTGAACAGGCCAATGCCTCCCTTGACTCCTCACAGTTCTTTACAGTCTGTTAGCCTGTGTCATCTCCACACCCACTCACAGAAACCAGACAGACACACACAGAGAGAAATTTCAGCTGGTGACACTTACAACCTGGATTATACAGATTTATGCAAAAATTCCAACAATGATTAATAGTTACAGTAAAATTAAAGCGACTCTAAGTACAGCATAAATTCAATTTTCAGAATTATTTAGAATATTGACCCATTGCAGACACGTAACCATAATCACGTGACTATGCCATGATGCTAGGCTAAAGAGAGCATCTATCATTAACTTTAGCTGAGGACCGGGAAGAGTTGTGTACGAGCGAAATTTCAAGATATAGTATGTGAATTTCTTTTTTTTTTTTTTTTTTTTTAGTACCACCTTCAAGTAATTTCAATGTTTTGCAGCTGTCGGTAGAGGTAGGTAATCTGGTAGGAGCTCACAAAGAGCGGTATTTTAAAAAGTTAGCACTAGCAGGGCTACAGACAGACCCTTATGTTGTTTTCAGTTGCAATTTGACTGAATAGCCTGTTCGCAGCTGAAAGTAACAAGCTACAAGCCCAGATCCCTGTGCTCAGCCACAAAAACAGAGCTAGGATAAAATCTACTACCTAATAACCTCTAGAACTCCTCTGGGCCGACAGCGTTGGCACTTTTCAAATTTCTATCTCAAATATCTCAAAGAACCCCACAGCAAAACCTGATGCGCTAAATTGCTAACTGTAGCTTACTGTCTGGGCAAACTAAGCTATACTCGGGGCAATTTGAGCCTTTCCAGTAGGTTTTCAATCCAGACGTGCAGCGTTTTTTCCGGGGACTTTTGCATGTGAATTTCAATATTTATTAAATTTTGTGATTAAAATGTGTAAATTATGTTAGCGGATCCGATACTGAAGCTTGATGTAAACAATTGCGACTTGCAGTCGGTGTCTCGACCAATCACATGCTTTGATTTATTCTTCTTTGCTTGTTACAACGATGAAATCGATGAAAAAGAAGAAATCGAAGCATGTGATTGGTTAAGAAGCCGACTGCAAGTTGCAATTGTTTACATGGTAGTCTGCTAACATAATTTACACATTTTAATAACAAAGAAGAAGAATAATTAATGTATTATGGTGGAATTACCTGCTGAAGTACCCAAAAAAAAAAAAAATATTGCACCCAAGGGTTGGAATTAAAACCTTTTAGAAAGGCTAGAATTTCACCGAACTCAAAAATCGATCACCCAAAGAGTGTGCTACAGTTAGCAATTAGCAATTAGCATTTAGCGTTGTCTGGTTCCTGAAATGCATCCACCCATCCATTTTCTACCACTCATTCTCAAACGGGGTCGCGGGGGGGCTGTAGCCAATCCCAGCAGCCAACGGGCAAGAGGCGGAGTATACCCTGGACAGGTTGCCAGCCTATTACAGGGCCATACACATAGACGAACAACTACGCATACACACACTCACTCCTAAGGTCAATTTAGAGTCTCCAACCAGCCTATCCCCGAGGCGCATGTTTTTTGGACTGTGGGAGGAAGCCGGAGAACCCGGAGAGAACCCACGCTAACACGGGGAGATGGTTCCTGAAATATTTGGAAAAAAACCAACGCTACCGCGCTAGATAATTATGTTAGAAATTATAAGTAGTTGTCTACATCATTATATTTTTAGGTGTAAGTGTGAACATGATGTTGTCTTGTAGAAAATGCACGCTGCAAATCCGTAAATACTTGTTGGGCTGCCAGTCTTTACAATTTATTGCTGCAATCCACCTCTTTTTTCAGCATCTACAGGTATGCGATAAAAAGCAATGCCAGGCTTATACCCTTGCCAGTTTGTGCACCCCACCACCCAACAAGATGTTACCATTTTTGCAAAAACAGATAAAAAGGGTTAAATGGCAAGTTTTTTTTCGTCAGGATTATATACACCGTCATAGCGATGAGGGCGTGTCTCTGTAAAGTATTACGCGGCGTGCAAAGGGTCAATATATATATGTATTTTGTGAAGTACTAAAGTAAAAAGTATCATTAGTGTGTTGGACTTGTTGGATAGCTTTTCACAAACTTAAAATTTGTTTGAATATAAATTTTTTTTTTAAATTTATTTTTATTTTATTATTACTCTTTTTACAGTCTTCTACTTATTACTCTGGGATTAAACCCAGCATAACTGTCAGTCTCATCTGATCAGCAAGAAGATACATCAACCATCCACCACACATCCACTGACACATAACAACATGTGTTATTTAGTTGAGAAACTCAGGTATCAGAACATCTGATAGAAAAGGTGGCATTTATCCTGATTACAGTGACAGCTTTGAGGGTTGAGTTGTTTTGTTTGATAACTTTTCTCTTATGTGATCCTGTTCTGATTAGCTGTTAGCCTGCCTGCTCCATCAAAAACACAATCCTCCTGATTCTCCAAGCTAAGACCTTTCTGAGTGCTGAGTCCAGACCATAAGACAATACACAGTTTGCTGTGGTTTGAACTTGCTCTGTCAAATCTGTGTGAAATAAATTGAATATTTCTCAACATTCCACAAGGGTCCATCTCGTTTCCTTGTGGCTGACGATGTAGCCCAAGACTCTTACAGTGCAGACTGTGATTAAACCTAGATTAATCTCCATTCAAACTACCAACAACATACCAAACTAGTAGCGGCAGAAAACTCAAATTTCAGGAAAGCCTTAGCATTTTTCTGAGATCCACATATCTACAATGATCTCCTGCCTTTCTATTTATTTCCTTTCTTCTAATTCCCTTTAACTATTTTATGTACTTCATACATGCCTAAAGTTGCTATGTTTTACCTTTATTTAACTAAGGCATGTTGCTTTTTGTGCACATAGATGTTTCAATGGCCTTACTCAAATTCCAAAAGAGATCCTCACTTTCAGAAGAACTGTTTGAAATGCATTTTTTGTGAAACATGTCACTCTTTCTAGACATGTTTACATCACCACAGAAGCATTTATACAATGCCACCTTTCAAGGTTTGTTTGACATGATTCCCAAGAATTAACAGCTGTCACTCAAAAATTTTCACCCATCAGTTGACCAATTAGAGCACACTGGACCTTTGAGAAGGGGCTTTGACAGAGACAAAGGCCTGATTGAGGTTTGTCTTCCAAAATTTGCCAACGGGGGCTTATATTCAGTACAAGTCAGTAAAGTTTTTGAACGCCAATATCTTTTAATATATGTAATCATACCAACACAAAAAAGTGTATTAATAAATACTGAGCTCTGGGTGGGATATACATCCACGTCAACACTGTATAATCTGTGTATACACTCCCTGCAGCACAACAGCAGCCAAAATCACTTGATACTGGAGGTCACCACTTTGAGCAGTACAAAGCACATGGACTCTTAAAGGGTGAAAAGGCCAAGTTTCTAGTCATACTGTCTTTCTAGGGCATTTTCTGGCAAATTTCTGCATCAACCTCCAAAATGCTTCCAATCTGTAAAGACATGAGTGTCAATTGTGATCAAGCTTTTGGGAGGTCCTCTCCAAAACTATTTTTCATTGTGTTTAACTCTGATTTTGTGTCTGACCTTGTTCATATGAGCACCACTAGCATTCATGTTAATATTGCCACTCAAGCATTCACCACATTATCTATTCTGAATTAACGTCTATTTTAATTTTTAAAAACAAGTAGTCTGTATGCATGTAATAATGTAATTAGGTGTGACTCGTCAGTTTTCGTTTAATGTCCAATTATCAAGAGGTAGTATTACGCAGATTATTTGAAAGGATGGAAGCTGAGTCTACTACAGTATAATTTGAAACATTTTGCATTCTGCACTGTTGATCTTAATATTTTAAATTTAAGCTGTTCTGTCATATGGACACATTTATGCCTTAATTAAGAATTTATGGTTATAAAACTAAAAACAAAAAAGCCATTATCCCATTACCCCTAGATTTGTGAAAAACCAAAATATTTCAAGAGAAATCTGGAAATTGAAGTACCTACATTTAGAAAAAAAAACTCAATTATGGCTAAAAAATTTTAGGCTCTCATGAGGTGGTTTTTGAGATGTTTCAATATAGAACTTTATTACAAACATTTTGTACATGACTTAAGCAGGTCATGTGTATGGAGCTAGATTTGTCTTTTTATTAAATGCAAGAAAATATACAATCTGAAAGGAAAAGAAAAGTTTTTTTAAGGAAAAATATATATTAGATAGCAATTTTTTCACATTGATAACAAAAAAATAATATTTATGAGTAAAAAATATGCTTTGAGATCAAATATTCTATCACAGAATATATAACAATTGTTTCACATTTTAAATAAATATGTATTTCTTTAAAAAACTATTTAAAAACATTTTCAATTATTCATTTTTTTACTGTCAAAGTGAACTTTTTACTTTAAATTTCTTTTCTTTCAAAACCTTTTGAGCTTGCTCTCAAATCTTAAGTTTTTGCTATCATCTCAAGTTTTTCTTGCTATCGTAATGAAAACTGTGCAGGGGCGGGTTGGTGCTGCTATTGGTCATTGTGAGCCAGACTGACAGCTTGATGGCGAATATGGTTCAGACTTCCTCATTCCACCAGCCCGTTTAAACCATGTCACTCAGCTTTAGACCTGCAAGTCTGTGGATGTCTCTCTCGCCACAAAACTAATGAAACACATAAATACAGATACCAGTAGTGTAGGACTCTTTGCAGGATCAATCACAGCAGCAATTTCAGAACCGAGTGGCAGAGAGTCTTTCGGACTTTCAACGCAGGAACCTTTTGTCTCTCCAACACGGTGAGAGGTGGAAGAATCCACAGTGGCAGGAGGAAGTGGCAAAAGATCCTGCAGATATCTTTCTCCTCTCTTCCGCAGTAAAAAAAGCTGTTTTTATGCAAGGCGCCATGATGTGACCGCAAACTGTAATAACTCTGCATTTACGCTTGTGTTTTTTGTAACATAGGTGTCTTTATTAGGACATGAGCTGTCAATTTGGGCTTTCAAGGAAGATTTTTCACAGTGGTAAGAAGCTGGGATGTAAACACAACGTCATTTCCCTCCACATCAGGACTTCCTGAAACTCCCTCTGCCTCCACCTCCACTCCGTCTGTCTCCTGTAATCAAGTCATGAAACAACTGATGAACCTGAACCAGAACAAGGCTGCAGGTCCAGATGATGTCAGTCCAGTGTTCTCAAGACCAGCTTAAGACAACTATGTCCAATCTCCAACACCTGTTCAACACCAGTCTGAATTCTGAAAAAATTCCAGTAATCTCTGTGTGTGTGTGTCTGTCTGTCTGTCTGTCTGTCTGTCTATCTGTCTATCTATCTATCTATCTATCTATCTATCTATCTATCTATCTATCTATCTATCTATCTATCTAT
>JBAMHX010000016.1:11476750-11492819 GCA_037177515.1 Pseudomugil tenellus | reverse complement strand
TTTTTTCAACAACAACATCCTTAAAAAATTTTGAAATTAGAATTGTGTAAGAGGTCTTGTAATAGCCTAATCTAAAGATATGCTGGACTTAACTATCTAATCTCAACAACAAATAGAAATAGCAAAGCACTTCCATTCCCTTCAAATCCTCTCCACTCCAGAATGTATCAACACTCATCCAACACCAAAGAATCATCGCATGCAATCCGGTCTATGACTGGTTTGTGTTGAGTTGTGCACTCTCTTTTTAAAGTTTAGGAACAATGGGCTGACTAATAAACAGATTATTAGTATAAATGCTTTGCTGAAAAATCCATTATTAAAGCTTTGAAAACATCTGTGAGGAGTTTGGACTCTGAAAGAAGCTCTTGAAACCTTCTATGCTTTGAATGTATAAGCTATGTTTTTTTTTTTTATTTATTAAAAATTATTAAAATCTGTTCCAAATAAATTTAAATAAATATTAATAAATAGATAAAATATATTGATAATATCAGGGACTAATTTAAAAAATCACTTCTGGTAGTTAATGGACAAATTAATACACATGTGAAGAAGTCAATATGTTTTACTAATAATGCTGTTTCTCACTTGACTGCCAAATAAATGACATTAGTCAATGATTCTGAGTTATTACTTTGAACTGTGAAGATGAATTGAATTTATTCTTTCCTGCCTCCTGCACAAAAAGTATACGGCCCACTCCAGCTTTATTATTAAGGCCCACTGTCTTGACATTGTATGTGTATGTGAGGTGAGGTGAGACATGTTTATGTCTACACAAGTGCAGAACAAAATAAGGAAAACAAAATGACATAATGAAACAAGTCAAAGTAGATATTTAAATAAGTTTCTTTGTTTTTCCAAATTCAGTGTTGTATTTATTCATGTAAAGATATGTTTTTAAGATCATTAACCAAAAGCCAGGTTAACAATGGAGGTGAGAAGTAATGAATCTCTATGATGTTTAAAATATATTAAAATGTTTTAGTCAGACATTTAACAACTACTGACAAAACTGATGTTGAACTACATTACATGTAGAAAAACCCATAATTTGACTCCAATAATAATGTTAATTTGGCTACAGTGCTTCAGGTTGGCATCATGATTCCGAACAGTAACAGGTCCTGCAACAGTTTATGAGAAAAAATATTATTTGAAAAATGTATTAGCATTCAAAGTGATACTGTTGACACGTTTTCTTGTAGGCTTGTACAAGTTTCCCTATTTATGGCAACTATTTTTACGAGATGTGTACTTAATCAACTTGAGTGAAGTCATTACTGAGGCCTGATTTAATAAGCAAGAGAATCAAAACTTCACAGTCTGTCGTTTTAGTTCCATTTCCATAAGAAATTATTACTATTGCAGTATGTAGTCTATGCATATGAT
This sequence comes from Pseudomugil tenellus, assembly GCA_037177515.1. Taxonomy (NCBI): domain Eukaryota; kingdom Metazoa; phylum Chordata; class Actinopteri; order Atheriniformes; family Pseudomugilidae; genus Pseudomugil; species Pseudomugil tenellus. Next base: position 11,491,424 of record JBAMHX010000016.1, on the reverse strand, counting down.
TTTAACTCTTGCTCTTTGAGGTTCTAAAACACTTCCACTTTGAGATGTTGATTTTGAAGCAGGCCTCACCCCTGTCATACCCCCTGCTGAGCTATCCCGCTCAGATATGGCCCCAGGGCCATGGCATGAATATAAATGTAAAATTCATGTAAGGCTGGCATAGTGGCATTTCTTAGATGTATGAAGATTTACTTGAAGTTGCACATTCAGTATGTAAAGTTGTATGTAGACCTCAAGCTGTTTGTTTGCTCAATTTCTCCGTCTTCAGGCTCTATGAAAGATAGTTTTTTACACTTAAAAATACAGATTATAATATTTGACCTAGTCGAGTTTAACCCCCATTGGAAATATAAATACTGTGTCTTCTGCTAAGTTAGCATAAATGATGTTTGCAATCAATGAGGGGATATGGATAAAAAAAAAGTGATGCAACTTCCATTGGACATGAAAATGTTGGTAAAAATTGCATTTTTCTTTCTAATGTGTGTGATTTTTGTTAATTAAACTGTACAGAGTCTACTTTCCATCCAGGCTTTGGTAAAATGTGTCTAATCTAGCATGAAAGAGTTCACTCAAGAAATCAACTTCATTTCTTGCTTCACTCACCCTTCACATGCTCAGTTTCTAATGATGGAATTTTGCTGCAAAAATCTTAAGTTTTCTTTTCGTTGTTTTTTTTTTAAAAAAAAAAAAAAAAAGCAGAAGCAGGCTCCTAATGTACTGCAAGGCAAATATCACGGTGGCAAGTCTCAGTTAAAGTTACAAAGTGGTGAAGATTGGCATAAGACTCATTGAAAAAGTCTTTAACAGAAATGTTCCACTGTAGATTTAAACCAAAACCAATTTTATACAATTCTGCTAATGCTGTTCTGGAGATCTAATCTTTTAATACATAACAAGTTGAGTAATGATGTGGGCTTTATGCTGTAAGCTAGAAATTAAATGTTGAAAAAGAAAAGAAACTGACAGACTGAAGGTCACCTTTCTTTGGAAATCCGTACGGATAAGGATATCACATTTTCTATTTCAAGCTGTTTTTTTATACTCAATAAAACAAATCTGTCTAGCTAAATAGGTGTTAAATAGGCATTGTCATTCAAAGGTATACTATTACCTGAAGATGTAAATATGAAGACTAAACTATAAAGAGGTAATGATTAGATTACTCTTTACATTTGATTTGAAATTGGACTTTACCATGCTGTCTGAAATTTATATCTTGAAACTCACATCCTGTTAGTTCTCAGGATGTGGGAGGAAATATTACTGGGCATAGAGTTGAAGAGAGTCTCCAGGCTGTAAATATTACACTTGTAAATGAAATATGAATCTGTAGTCTGCAAAGCGAAGAGCCAGCATGTCATAAAGGATATTTCAGAGTGTCTTGCTGAGTTTTATTGGTTAGCAGCTGACATTAATAGCAAGACGGGCACCCAGGTGTGGAATATGGGTCTAAGTAACTAAATTGTGATGAATGTCTCACAGGTTTTTTTTTTTTTTTTTTTTTTTTTTGCAATATTTTCTTTTTATCATCTGCATCATTTGTTTTCTCAGTAATTTTCCTTTATGGGAAAAAAGCAAACTGTGAGCTGACACAACTTTCCATGTTTCTGATGTTGAACTAACACTATCCTTTGTTTACGAAATAAATGCAACAAGTTTCTTCTACTTATGGGTTGTTCAGAAGAATCAGCTATACTGATGAAAGTATAATACTATAAAAGTGAAAAGAAAAGAAAAGACAAAACAAGACAAGACAAGACAGAAAAGAAAAGAAAAGAAAAGAAAAAAAAGGAAAAGCAAGCAAATCAATTCATATTTCATCTCACAGTTCAGAATATGATGTGCTCCATGTTGATAGGACATAGTTCTCATTTTTCTCAGCATGAAGAAGCTTAACAGCCATAACCTTATTTTTGCTGTTTTGACCTCTTCATAGCATCAACTTAAGTCCATTCATCCATTTAAAAGGGATTTTCAAAAAGCTATAAATCAGCAAATGTAGAAAGTTAAATTAAAAGAATTATAAGAGTGTTTAATAATAACTGCAGGAACATAGCAAATCATTGCTTATTATGTTGAACAGCACAAGCTCAAGAGGACAGATTCAATCTCCCACAGAGCTCCCAATCCCAAAAATGACCACACTTGTTAACTCCAACCTTTCCCTTAACCCTTAAGTTAATCTAACAAAAACTTCAGAAATACTGTTTGAATATACTACTTGATAAACAGATCTGAACCACTTTCATTAACAAAGTTTATGAGGATGCTGTTGGTTTATAACCGAAATATGAAATATATCCACATCTGTCCATATCAGCAAGAAGATTTTGCAAGACAATCACTAAATATCTGTGACAACAAATATGGCCTTGTTACAAAACAATCTGCAGCAAGCACAGGCAACTGGTTTTGCCTTCACAAGTTTCTGCTTGCTGCCCACACTAAAATAAAGGACAGAGTTACACAATAACACTGATTTGATCTCAAATCAGCATCAAATAGTATATTATGAACATGTCAGGGCTGTAACTCAACATTTTACAATGGCTTTGTGTCTGTTTTGTCTTCATGCTACAATGTGTCTTGTTAAACTGTATTTTTTACGTGAGTGAAAAAAATCATTTCTTGCATTTGTTTTTGGATCTGTGACAGATTAGAAATGTTGTCCAACGATGAAGTTAATAAAAGAAAAATGAGGAACAAATTAAGAATAACTTCCTTAATAGTTCAGAATCAATCATAAAATGGAAGATGGTGATTATTTCCTGGAGAACTGAGGAGGAGATGCTAAACTAAGGAATTGTTACAAAGTGATCGGTCCGTAGTTCAAAAATTGATCATATCCCAGTCTTTGTCATTAACTTGGATACCAAATACTATGAAGCATTTAAGATCAAACTAACCATTATCTGTTTTTCAAATTGCTAAGTCAGAGAAGTTGAATATTAAATTGTTACACAACAGCTCCTCATTGTTTTGGCATCATCTGAGTGTTGTTTACATGCATTACTTTGTCAAATGAAGAATCATCTAAAAATATATGTGAACTATTTCTGATAGCAGTTCTTCATTATCTTTACAATTGTTTACTCAATATTAAGGCAAATCTGTCAACCTTCAGCATGTATGTCCATCCTGTTTTTATATAAAATAATAATACATTTTGAATTCTTAACAACAGATTTGTCGTTTTCTGCCAAAGCAAACTGTCGTGTACATAGTCCAGGTGTGAAGAACCATAGAAGAAGATAGAAAAGTGAAAGTTAGCAGTTTGTTATTCTTTTCCTCTGTGCCCACTGACCAAACAGCACATGCCAAAGGCTATTTCCAGTCAAAATAAATGTATTCTTTGTGAACCTGGCGTTGGAACTGGAACAATCAGATTGTTGAGGTACTACTGCTTTGAACAGGTCCCTACTCTCCAAGGAGTCAGTCCCATACCGGGGGGAGGACAAAGGCGGATTAGCTGGCATACCATCCCACCCGTCTGGCTTCTACATCAGGACCAGACCCTGAGGTCCACAGATCCTACCAATTAACTTGTCATTCACTCTGCTCTTTTTTCCTTCACTGAGACTTCATGGCTTCATTGGTGAAAAAGCTTAAGCCCCCACATGCCCTCCCACACCCCATTACAGGCACTCCAGTATGTCCCCTTGCTCAGAGTTCAGAGAATTAAGAAATACTTTTGAGAAAAGAAAAAAAAAACCTTCATCTGCACCAGAACATTTCTTTTAGTAAAAAATATTATTTAAGTCAGTCCCTTAATCAAAACTGATATATTTTTAGGTTTTAAAATGGTCTACGAGGACAACCAGAAATTCTACAGAAATGGGAAATAGGCTAAACAAAAACAACCCAACTAGGATCAGTGAAAACTGACTTGAGTTAACAGCAATATTTTGCTGTTCTGTGGGAATGCTGTTATGATGGTTACAATAATTAACACAAGAGTGGAGTTATAAAAAGTGCTGGCATTATTTAATAATAATAATTTTAAAAAGCTGATGACAACAATAATTAAAAAGGAGACTAACAACAGCCTTTTACACTCAAGTCCAGTATTTTACCAGATGGTTCAATTCACATTGACATCTGCACTACAAAGATTTTGTTGCACTATAATTACATCACCTGATATCATCTTTCATTCCCGTCAGTTGCTGCAGCTACTAATGTAAACATATTGTTTAGCGACAGGTGTCACCTCTTCTTGCCGCAGAGTCAATGAATAAAGAGAAAATATAACTACAGGTTATACTCAGCAAGCTTGCAAAACACAATAGCAAAAGCAAGATTTTAGTGCAATATTTTAATATGCATGGTAGTTTCTAGTAAGCACAGGTGTGTTACAATTCTGAAAGATAGGTACAAATAAAAAAAAAAAACATTTCAAAAAAGTTTTCATTGCAATCGACTGGATTGGCCTCAGTCTCAAAACAATATATTAAGATTACATTTCCTTGATCAGATTTCTAAAAATAATTTTTTTAAAAAGTAAAGTGTTGAGGATAAAACCTTTCAAGGGCATTAACAATGTCTAGGAGAAAACATAATTAATTCAGAATTAATTATTTCTGTAATTAATCATCTCTCAGCAAGACCTCCTACAGCAACTTGATCTTGCAGATATTATATTTTTGATAAGCAGGTATAAATCATCTGCCAGAGGCAAGCTTTTCCAAACATTCATTTTGTTTATTTACAGGCAAACTAAACTGTGCCTCCCACAGCTACAGCATCAGCTTTGATAAATCTCATTAGCCTATAAATTGAACACTGATTTGCATCTGCTTTCGTCTTGTGTAGACCAGACTGGGGCTTTAGAGTATGTAGATCAGGTTTGAATAGCAATGGCCTGATTGCTGACCACATACAACAGCAACCTACTGTAGGATCCAGTTTGTAAGTACCAAGACAGAAAAAAATACTTTCTCACAAATCTTTCTTTTTTTTCATTTATACACACAAACACAATGTAAGAAAAGAAAGATAAAAGAGGGAAAGAAAGGAAAATCATAGTATATTATGCACTCATTGTCTCTTGAGAATACTCTGTACTGCTGGCGGTCTCTATGAGAAACTCTATTTATTGTCTTTTCTCTTCACTTCTCGGTGATCAAGTCAATCATTTCAGTGTTATTCAACCACCTCTAGAGTTTGGCCGTGCATGTTGTAAAATATACAGTCATATTTAATGATACAGATCATGAGCCTTGGCAGATGTAACCCCACCATAGCAGATGGAGTGGATAAACTCCATTCATATGAGACTATGTCTAACAGAAAAGAGATCTAGAGTGAGACGTGTTAAAGAGGTCAGATATCCTGTGTGAAATGTTGTTTTCATCAGTCATAAGAGTATTAAAACCCTTGGTAGCATTGATTCTATTAATGATCAGAGTTCTCCCTTGCAACACATGAGGCTATGGCAGCAACTGCAGTGGGGGAGGGAGGATTGATTCACATGTATTTTCTCACTGCTTTTGTCTTTAGCATTGTGCTATTTCCAGGAGGAAGCTGTAACTGTTTGTTTACTCTAAGTCCACAAGAACGAAGCACTTTGAGTGTCAGTATGATGTGACGCATGGAGACACACAAACAAAGATCTGTCAAACTTTTTCATGGTGTGTAAAAGAAGTAATTTATGCATGAATTCAGGCTTTATGATTATATTCAGGTTGCAGTAGATAGGCTTTAATGGGCATGCATTGTTTTTTTGTTTTTTTTTTAAAAAAAAAACCTAGGTACTTAAATAGAGTCCTGAGATAGTTTGTATTAAAACCTATTTTTACTTTTCTCTTTGTGTTGTTTTACAACATCTTCCATTACACTCCTTTTCACAATGGAGTCTCTGCACATTCAGAAAGAGTCTCTAGATCATAGTCTCTAGATACATTTCAACTTCTTCAAGTGCTTATGAACAAGGACAGTTTTTTTCTTTTATTCTCTCTTTTTTTGTAGCTTCACCATGTCTGGTTCCCACAAGAAGTGCCTGCAAGAAGAGTATTTTCCTTGTTTTCCAGGCCAGTCTTGGCAGTCGTGCATGGTAGCTGGACTAACCCCAGCCAGGCGAAGCTGTAATATAATTTCATATTGATTTCTTGTTGACCTCCCATGAAGCAGTCATCATTCTGTAATGTGCTCCACACGTCTTCTTAATTAAATCAATAGCCCCCCTGCCTAACAGAAGTCCAATAAGACTCTCTGGAAACTCATTGCTATTACAGATTGATAATCAGTAAAATTTGTAGGTTAAAGATGGGATTTTTAAATGAACAACACATACAGCATTGTGCAGAAGCTTCGAGAAACCCCTTAGTTTTCATATCATTAGAAAAAAAAAATAGTCTCATGCATATAATAAAATGCATGAGTGTGTTTGGGGGGAGCTCATCTGCTGAAATATTCAAATGCAGACTTATGGGCTGTTTGTTTGTTTAATACAAAAATATGAAAAAAACACACAAAACATTAAGTTTTCTCTTTTTTAATAATTTAATTATTAAGCATAGGTTAAAAACTAAAGTAAATGAATGTACTAATTATCGTTTTTACTTTGTCATTGTAATAGGGATTTATAAAAGTTCATAATAATGGAAATGATCTTTAAGCTTTGAAAAACGTTAACATTTAGGTTAAAATGTTACTTGTCTATTTATCTGTGAATTCAAGGCCCTCCTAAGAGTTAGGGAAATGAACATTGGTCACGAATGGGGACATAATGGTATTTTAGATGTCAGTGGATATTTGCTATGATGTGTGCCTTGTGTACCCATTTCCTATATTGGCTATATTTGCCATTTCACAGTTAATCCTATGCACTATCTATTATAATATTATGCCTTTTCCAACATCCACCAAACTATAGTTTTGCCATACAACTCACTTGTTGCTGAGAGAGTTTAAACCTGAAACTGTGAAAGCCTGGGTCTGTATTTCTCCTGCTAGCTCTGTGTCTCTGCTATTATTCCTCCCCGCCCACACTGAGGAGCCAGAGAGGAGCCGTGTGTAGTCAGTGTGTAGAGGGCGTGTCTGTTGACAAGAGCGCAGCGGTATCCATATGCATACTTCCTGGGGGAGATGGCCCCCTAAAGTGTTTAGATAGGGAAGGGAGAGTTTCCACCATGCCGAATCCGAAGGGTGATGTCAGCCGTTTGCTCTGCTTAAGCTGCACTTTTCTTTTTAAAGCGATAAAACTACAAAAAACACACTACTTCCGGTCTTTACATGATTCTTTTCATTTTTATTTTATGAATAAAATATCTTTTGGGTAATGTTCACTAGTTGAAGGTAGTATATTTTTTAAGATGTTTCGCTCTTGTCCTTCATTCATCCACTTTCATTGTGACTTCAGATCACACCAAAAAACCAATCAAATGTGTCACGTTTTCAGCTAACAGATTTTTAAGTATCACTTTATTGGTGATTTCAACACTACAGGCTATATCTCAAAATGTTTTATCTTTGTTACTTTTTGCAGTTGCAAGAAAAAAAAATGAAAAGTTAATGTGTATTAGAAACACCCAGTTTGTGCAGAAAGTACTTCAAAGAACTTCCTGTTATGTGTAGACACAGCACTTCTCACACAGCTTACATGTGAGTCTTTTCTTTGCCTAAATGATAGTTATATAAAAGTTAAGAGTCTTAAAAAGAAAGAAAACTCTTCCTCTGAAAATAATCTGGTAAGAAAATAACTAAACATGAATGAAATTGCAGCTGATTTTAAAGAAAAACTGAAAACCTTTAAGGATATCTGTAGAACTGATGTGTAAGACCTTTCAAAAGAGTTTTGTCAGTTTAATGTCTTTTGTACTGTGTATCACATGTTAGCTCATTGTGATTGAACAGCATGAACAGATGTTACAAAACTTACTTTGGTGGGAACATAACAGTCTTAAAAAACCTTAGGTTGTCATAATCCTGATTTGTTGTCAGCATATCCAAAATATCAAGCATTGTGGTGTTATCGAATCTATGAACATCACATCTTCCACTCTTGCAGTATTTGATTTTGACAGCTCATACACAGATCATGATTTATGCCCTGAAATTGCTGCCGAGGAATCTTAAACACTAAAAGTTCAGATTGTGACATCAACACCATTTATCACAGACCCCGTCAGTTGATTGTGTCTGTTCAATCCTACAAAATATGACAGGTAATGTTCACATACAATATAAGAATAAAGAGCATATTGCAATGAAAATCCATTCTAACTGTAAATCTGTCACCTCAACGTGTGCATTGCATTGTAATTATGAAGGCAAATCACTAATATGTTATTGTTACGGAAAAATTATGCTTATAAAGTTCACTCTCAGAGACGCGACTTAAATCATTTGCATGTAAATCAGACCATTTCCCAACAAACTGACAAGCATAAGATCTACTTGCACTATTAATGACATTGTCTACCCAGTTGTATTATAAACTAAGTTGCTACTGTATGTCAGCTGGATACTTTATGCATAGTCTCTCCTCTGGACTATAGGATGTCCTTTAACTTGTTTAACACCCACCTTCTATTTTGGATGAAACTGCTGTCTGGCAGTGACATTGCTGCTGCGCAAACTGTCAAGGTGACTTTTGCACATCCGACCTGATCTGCCAATAGCACTACCAGAGCCAATGTTGACTGTGGGGCTTTTCCACAGTTTAATTTTCAAGAGCTGCTTTGGACCTCCACCAACATAACAAAGCACACCATGCTGCCCTCAAACCTGAAGTGTGCATGCTGTAGCAGTGTCAGAGGTGGAGAGGTACTGTTCTCCATTTACATGTTCAACTTCAAAGTATTCAGTTTAAGACACTTTCATAATTTAGATGATCATCTAGAGGAGCATTGAGAAGGAAATGTTACAAATATTTACTCATTTTGATATATTTAGTTTTTTAATGGCAACTATTTGTTAAACTCTAACTTCACCTTCATATAACTACAAATAAATGTGCTTTTAAACAGACAAAATATCAGGCTGATCTCACTTAAAAAGATAAAATCTTATATTTTTTCTCACACAATTTTGTATTTTTGAGTTGTCACCAAAAAAGCACTATATGCAATGGCAGCTAGAGAGCATGCTCAAGAAGGTTAACCGATCTTATAACAACCAAACACTGAGTCATCTTTGGTTGCCATTTAGATCCTTAAATAAAAAAAGAGAGAAATGTTGAAAGAGTGCATTTAGAATGTTACCTTCTAAAATAAAGGCATACTTTCTGTAGTGGAGAAAATGTTATGGATACTCAGTAGGCTCAAGAACCAGAGGTTAAAAGTTTACCTAATTTGTCAGAAAATTCTTTGTCAGCAAGGAAGTGGGTGACAAAACCTAATAAAATTTGTTATAAGATTTAAAATAATATGAATAAAAAAATTTAAATAAAACAAATAATTTAATATGTTAAAGATTAAAGTTTAGCCTCTCACTAAAAACGTAAAAACAATCTTCACTAAACAAAGCGTTATACTGTAACAGCTACGTTTTGGGATAAAACCATCCATCTTTTACCGCTTATTCCTGAACGGGGTCGCAGGGGGGCTGGAGCCAATCCCAGCTGACAACGGGCAAGAGGCGGGTACACCCTGGACAGGTCGCCAGTCCATCACAGGGCCACACACATAGACAAACAACCATGCACACACACATATGCTTCTAAGGACAATTTAGAGTCCCCAATCAGCCTATCCCGAGGTGCATATCTTTGGACTGTGGGAGGAAGCCCGAGAACCCAGAGATAACCCATGCTAACACAGGTAAAACATGCAAAATCCACACAGATAGCCGGGGATCAAACCGGCCACCTGCTTGCTGTGAAGCTATAGTCCTAACCACCTCACCACCGTGCAGCCAATTTGGGATAAAAGATTACTCAAAATTTCACTCTATCACTCCAGCATACATGTGAGACTATGGGCTACCAACAACAAAAAAAAAAAAACCCTTTCCATTGCTGCTCCTTGTGCTGTAAATCACTCTTGATAAGATTATCAGGTAAAAAACTTGCATTTGCATGCGAACATGCTTTATATTTGTGAGCAGCCGTGTGTCAGCACCTGCGAAATATCATAGAATCATGGTAGAAGCTGCCACACAGGCTCTTGACACATTAAATAGCTTTCAGATGTACAACAGCACAGAGCCAGCATGTCTGACAGGGTCTGATAACATTATATATATGTCCGTCACAGTCATGGGCGCTTGAAACATGAACGTATGTGTTACTTGGCTTCAAAAATATCTGTGCATGCTGCAAAATGCTCCATTTGCACTAGGCCAAGACGAGGAGCGAGACAATGAGGAGGAGGGGGAAAAGAGCGTGTCTGTGTGTGCCTGCACATGTGTGTGTGTGTGTGTGTGTGTGTGTGGGGGGGGGGGGTAGCACAGGAGTGAGAGTGAGGCCTTGTATAATGAAAAGCACAAACTGTGTTGACAGGATATGCATTAAAGAGGATGGGGCAAATGTTTCCTGTAAAGACAGAGGTAGTGTCCTTTGAAGCAGAGATTTCTCAGACAGGCAAATGCTGAGATATGAAATGAAGGTGCAACATCAGAATATATCTTATTAAAAGTAGCAAAATGGAAAAGTGCAAATCAATTTTCTTACAAACAGTTTGCCGCAAAAAGTTTACACTGTTTTGAGTTTTATCATTGTTATTGTTTTTGTTTTTTTTTTTTTGTTTTTTTTTATTAACAAAGCAATTATAACACTGGAAAACTGGGTAACTGCCAAGTATTCTCTGAGCATTACAGTAGAAATACTAAGATGGAGAGGAGGAGGGAATGGACAAACTGAAAGCAAGAAAGCTCAGCTTATCCTTAGGAAAATAAAGAGACAGAATAAAAATGAGAAATAATATAGAGCAAGGGAGGTAACCATAAAATTCCTTAATCATTTTAGGTAAGCGTGTCTCAAAATTTCCTCCTGTAATCACTGCAAATCGCTTTTTTATGTGAGGCACGCACAATTATCTTTTTATCTATGCAAACAATCTGTATAAAGAATCTTCTCATTCCACCAGAAACCTCATTATATTCATCGGGTGCTTATAAAAATGTAGTATCTCAGTGGATGAGTTTAAATGGCGAGATGGCAGTTCATCTCTAAGCTGTTTTCTCCACACTTACATGTGACATGATAGGAATCCCAACCAATTAAATTTAAAATGCCACAGTATTACTGTGCATATTTGTTGAAGCTTAAAATATGTGTTTAACATCTGAACTTAATCATTTTTAGAAGTACAGGGTAAAACATTGTGCAGGACAGTTCTGAAACTCCATATCCTTTGCTTAACAAGTATATGCAGTAAAAAAAAAATCCTGCTTAAGACAGAAAAATGACATGACACCACGTAGAGCTTGAGCATCATCATCATCATCATAGAGCATAAACACCAGTAGGATACTGGCGCCACTGGACAACAGCATCGTGGCGTGTAAACATGTCTGTAGGGAACTGGGGCAGGTCAAACTACAGCGTTTTGCGCTGTGGACCAACATAGCTCTCACAAGTTCTGTGGCAAGATAAGGTTGCAGCCTTACACAGCAGGACTGCAAGTGCCAGCTGGTTTGCAGTTCAGTCAAATCAATCATTTCTATTTGTTAGTGAGCTGTTGCTTTATGTTTCATGGCCTCCATATGGGACATTATTAATGTTTCTCTATTCAGTGAGCTTAGAATACACTTAAGGTCCTGAGTGCATAACTTTCGTTGAGTTAACACGTGTACTTGCTTGATGGGATCCCATCAATGTTCCAAGTCTGAGCACTTAAAAAGCAACTACTCTGGAGTCGTTCTGCACAAAACTAAATGCAGGATTAATATTTATTCATTTACGGTCATGGTAATATCAAATTTTTTTAACATGAGATGAAACCTTTTCTTTGGTACAAAATAACACTGTATATTACAAATATTGTTTTTTTTTTTTTTTTTTGTGTAGGTAAACATAGTATGATGCAAACTGGAAGTCCAACAGAAAAAAACAGAGTTCAGTTCCTGCTTCTTTTGCAACATGGAAGATCACAGACTCGGTACCTTTTCATTATATCGATTCTTTCTAAGGATTCAAATAAATAAAGAGTCTTTACTCAAGTATAAATCTTGCTTCAGGCATTTATTCTGCAATATATGTCCATCAGCATAAAGCATGCATCATCTTGAGGGGAACAAGGATGTGCAGAAAAATCGGAATTCATTTAAAGCAGAATGAACGTATGCATCATCTGGAAATTATTCAATTTGGATTTAAAATTGGAATAAACCAGCCACTGACTTCAGATTGTAGAATTAAAGTACTAAACATCACATTATATAGCAACAGCTATGTGTGAAGTTTTCATTTTTATCCAGAATTAGATGTGTACAAGGTTCTTTTTAAAGACTGTTTTCATTATAAAATTTTTACTCTGAATCAAACAGGAATTTAAATAAACTTATATGTGTAATCATTGTTAATTTCATCTTTCACTCAGCCAGCAGGATATTTAGATTAAATATTTCTCAAAGTTGTAAGGATATTAAAATTATAACAATAGGATCACCTAAAAAAGATTTTTGCTTGGTCAAACTGTTGGAGTAGTAAACGCCTCTCCATTTAGTATTTCCTTTGATTAAAAACAAAAAAATCTACTTAAAGCTTGGTTGAAATTAAGGAGTTCAGGAAACATGCACATTTACTGACATGTGTATTATTTAATCACAGTTTCTTTCTTTCTCACATCTACTCATTCACACTGAAAAAAACGTCACAGACTACTTGCCACTCACCAATAATCTGAGAAAACACTAAGTAAAAGGAAATGTGATAGAATGAGAGTCCTGTCATTCTTAGAAAGAGCAAAAAAGAGAGTATGACTGTGTTACTCGCTGCTTACAAGTCAATGCGTAGCAACCTATTTAAAAATAGGCTTGCATTCCAAATGGGCCAGATAGTAGATAAAGCAGCTTCTCCCTGCCTGAGTAATGAGTTAGGACCCACTCACTCCATTAATGGGAAAAGACGCTCTCACACATTCGCGCACACATACAGCGGCTGCAATTAGATGTTGGTTATCGTCAGATTATCATTTTTTACATAATAAGGATGAACAAATCATCAATATTTGCCTGGCCAAATGGATGTATGAAAATAAGAAATGCTAATGAGTGTTTGTGCACATGAGCATGCATATCTAAACTGCACCTTCGTGTGAACATGGATTAACTGCATGCAGTAGTGTGTGTCCTTTACATTTGTGTAGTGCATATTCAGGCAGTATTATCTATGTTGATGTTCAACTATTGATGTCAGCTTTGTATGAGTTGAGTTGTATTTAACCGATATAACAGATGTTAACAGATGGGTCACAAAGTCTAACCTCCCTTAGCTGACCATGGTTTTTTTTAGAGATAAATTGTCAGACATGATATATTTTCTGCACGAAAATCCCAAAGCTCACCTCAGTCAGACACAGATTTGTGGATTTAATCATTTAATGCCTTAAGTGTCATACTTGCTATATACAGCTTTTGAGACATTTTGCATCACTTTATGGTAGAAGCTTTATTAAATTCCCAGTTGCACACCTTAAGATACTAGTGTCCTGCCCCCTGGTGAACACCAGAAAGCAGATGATTGTATGTTACAACCTATCACAGGATAATAAATGGTAAAAATACCAAAACGATTTAGTTTGTTGTTCTTTTGAAAAGGGCAAAATTTTTTAAAAATGTAGTTTTCTGATGAATTGTTCTTATTTCAGGCTCTAAAGGGTTAAAATAATTTTTGTGTCTTTGTTTCAGCGGTTGTGGACACATGATGTGTGCTTTCAATTAATTTTGTTTCTTTAAATATATTATACATAGAAAATAAAGAGGCACACAGCTCGAAATGGTCCATGAAGAGTTTGCATATAAAAATTAGAAAACATGCCTCAATGGCTGAGAACAGGAAATGTAGATATTTGTATATGTTACATCTAAGTAAGCAGTTGAAAAAAACTTTAAAAGGTTAGACACTATATAAGATCTATATTGTGATGTATTTTCTTTCTGCTTAGGATAATTAGAGCAGCTCCAGAAACACATTGCAGAAGTTTAGATGTTGAACTCAAACAAATTTTTGGGGGGTTAACTGCATTTATTGGACTCTCTGTGGAACAGAACCAGAATCATAGAGTGTTGGCGATCACAGTCAGCAATAACTTGATTTCTTACCAGATAGTTTACAAACATATGACTTCTGGGAGGAATCAGCAATGATAATCTGATGATAACCAACATCTAATCTGGGAGGAAAAAAACTCAAACATATTGCTGCAGCTACCAGAGTTTCTCTCTCCCACATTGTAGACATGTTGGGTTGGTTTATCATGGCGAAATTCTTGCAGGACACACTGACCATTAGGAAGCAATTTAATAATGTTGGTAAGTTGTGCATAGATGAAAAGTGACAAAAAATGTGAACAGGTAACTGTGGTATACATATATCACCATTTAAATTTGAGTTTGCTTTTACCAAAATGATCTCTGATCGGTTATTAATCTGAGATCTGTAAAAAAAAGGTGTTCAGGTGACACATTTTCAGCATCAGAGAACACTGATACATATCTGATACATACATATATATATATATATATATATATATATATATATATATATATATATTACTGTGCGACTATA
>JBAMHX010000016.1:11464410-11476513 GCA_037177515.1 Pseudomugil tenellus | reverse complement strand
CAAATTGTCAGCAGCAGAGAACAATGATACATATCGTATACATATATATATATATATATATATATATATATATATATATATATATATATATTACTGTGAGACTATATCGATCATTCACGTTTGGTAAACTATGTTATAATAGAGTTTTCTGTGATGACTGAGAGCAGATTTGTTTTCCTGTTTTCCTCTGTTTCATCTAAGAGTTTCCTTCAAAGGAAGAACTAAATGTATTTTTGATAGTTCTGACTAGGACTTTAGTTAAAAGGAAATTCTATCGTTACAGAATAGCTGATTGTTTAAAGGGTGGAAATGAAACTACAATATGTCTTTGACCCATCAACCGAGTCTTTGTTTCATGTGCACAGTCCATGGAAGGAGGGCTGAACGAAATGTTGTGAAATGTTAAGGGAGGGCTTTTCAAATCTTATCCCGGACCAACATCAAAGATATGCAGATGCATGTCTTGCCTCAGGCACTACACTTTTTGTAGCATGAGATGTGCAAACAACCAATATCCTGCCAATAGTCTTCTATCACCCAGACCATGAGCCCATTGCTCTCTTGGCATGTGAAATCTGGGCTGGGCCAAACATTGAATCCATCTTTTATCTATTCTGCGTTTGGTGCGGCTTAAGCCACACATATCTCTGGAAGACAGAGATCTATTGAACACATGCTCTTTGTGTTGTTTATCTGAAAAGAAGGGTTGATGTGTGTGCCCTACGGCTCAATTGGGGCGTCAGGTTATTGACAGCATTAATTTGAAATTTGAAACATACACAACAACTATTATCAGTTTTATAGTTGTGATCAAGTTTACTTATTACAATTCACCTTAATGATTAAGTTTAGATACACATATTTTGTTGATTTAGAAAATATGAGTGGCTTTATTAAAAACTTAGTCCCTCTTTCCTCTGACGCGGATGGTCATATGAATTGTAGCCTCTCTGGATTTCTTTTTCCTGTCACAATGAACTACAGATGTTCTGAAACTCTGAATTACTGCTCATCTCTACTCTGCCTCATATTTCAATTGCTGAGGACAGCAGTCAGATTGACGGAAAGTGGTATCAATTAATCAACAACTAAGACCCATCTTGCAAGCTATGTATATAAATCAAGACTTGTTACATACTGTGCGCTTTTGCCCATCTGTCATATCACGTCACTGCAGGATGCATTGTGCTTCATCAAGTGTGCTTTATTTATTGGCATTCACAGGGAAAGGACTTCCTTGCATGGGATGGGAAAGTAATGTGAAACATACATCAGCAGCGCTGAACATGAACAAGAGCAGGACAACAGGAACGTGAGGTCATGGCTCCCCCTATAGAGCAATAGTTGAAGAGCACAATATGTAAGAGATAGAGAACTCTTGTCATTATATGATCCTCTTATAAAGCAGTGTAAGAATTCATTGGCAAGCTTAATATACTCAAGACTTAACAAGCAGGAATTTGACAAAACTAAGAAAGGATATCAGACTGCATTTTGAACAGAGGGAGGAAAGTTACTCCTATTGCAAGTGAATGAGGTCGGCCTCTTTCTAGGGAGGCAACCGTTGTTTGATCCAGAGTCAGTAGGGTTCTGGCTGCTGAGGGAAAGTTCTAAGACAGCAGAATATATGGGTGGGAGATCAGAGTATTTTTATCCAACTCTGAACCTCTGATGTCAGCCTTACCAGGAGTGATGATACCACCCCCCACCATCCCAGACTGTTTCAAATTTGCAACTGTGCACATCAAACTCAGAAATGCTGTTACATCTGCCAAACATTTAAGAAAAAAAAACTCTGCTGAACTTGATAAAAAGAGGAAGTAAAAGTTACAAAAGGTCATAAAATGGTTACCCTTATTTTGCAAAAAGGTACAAAATACCTCCTGGTTCCACCTGATAATATTTATGATGCGGGATATGATGCGGGATATGAAAAATGCAAAAGCAAAAGCTGAGGTATTTGAACTTCATTGTATACCTGTGACAAGGAGGTTCTGCAAGTCTCAGTAAAGATTAGAGGAATTTGAACCACATGTCGGATATTCAAGCTTTGCGCTTTTATTAGTCCTGAATGGCGTCTTAGTCAGGTACCCCTGGTTCCTCCCTACCAACAAAGTAGGGTCAGGAGGTTAGGCAGGTTGCCATTAAGCCCCCCCCCTTTATCCTTTCAGACAGTCCTCCTGCACCCCACCCCTTCCTATCATTCACAATCCAGGCGAAGTGATCCAGGCTTTGTAGCTGCTTCATCACCTCCATGCTTTTAAGGCTCAGGGGATTTAATTGTGTCTCAAGTAACGGCCCAAGGGAGAGGCATTTTCAGTCTTGATACCAGCACCTGAGTGAGGCAGGAAATCTTGGATAAAACATCCTTATATTCATCCATTTTCTTCCGCTTATCTCTGCCAGGTTGTGTTGGCTGCGGGGTAAGCAAGTTAGCTCAGAGATTCCTTGCAAAAGCAAAGCTTTTCAGCTTCTTCTGGGGGATCCGGCAGCTATTCCAGGACAGATGAGATATAATACCTTTCCAGAGGTTCAGTCTGGCCAAGAGTCTCCAGACAGTTTGAGAAGCCCTGAAAATACGATGTGAAAGGTACACAGAAGGTAAAAATAAGGAGTAATTTTTTTTTTCCTTTTGAATATTGTTACAAGAAGGAACATGTCCAAAATTAATTTTCAAAAAAGAGAAGAAAAAAATGTCCAAGTTATTAAGAAAGAAATGTTTGGAGGTATGAGTTTGGAATACTTGAATCAAAACAACCCTGACATTTCAGACATGATGAGCATTAAATATCTGCTCCAGTACAAAATATAAATGTGTAAATGGATTCCTGCTGTAAGCCTTATAGATCAACACTAACATCAAAGGATATAAAGGAGAAATTGTGCTATTTTGTAGTACTAGACATACAGAAAATAGGATATGTATTTAAAAAAAAAAAACAGGAAATGAACAGAAACATTGTAAGGAATGGTTCTGCTGATTAAGATCAGACACTGCCAAGTTATTCCACCAAAACTAGAAAGGAATGATTTCATGGATGTTACATCAATGCATGAGAGAGATAGAGGAGAATGTTCTATAACGGGGAGTGGAATTTACTGCTCTTATGCTTCATCAGTGTGCTGCAGTGGTGACTGTAAATCTGCAGATTGATCAAGCTGCAGAGCCAAAGGGATGTGAAGCCTTATCTCAGAGTAAAGGCTCAGCAAAGTCAAAGGCTGGCTGTTGGTGTGAGTGATGGCGGGAGCTATGTGGCGTCTACCTGGTTCCAACTGCTTACAAGCAGAAAATACAACACTGTGCACAAGTCAGAATAATCTTCTCCTTGCAAGCCCTGTGTTCATGTAATCACTCACATGTTCTTAACGGAGAGATGAAATGTAAAGCTGGTAAGGCTGATACATGTGTGTGCTCTCCTTGGGTGTACACACACTAAGACTTATTTCACAAAGAGGTTCCTGCAACACAAACACTTCTGCAAGGAAACAGTGACCTCATCCTGGTCAAATCCAAACATTGCTGTCAGCCCATCATCTGCGTATGCCAACATATACTAAACCATCTCCTCAGTCATGTATCTTTTTGACTGAAGATCACCTTTATAGGATGAATAGAGCCTCAAGGCTGAGAAGGCAAACAGACATGGAATGCCTGTTAGGCATATGGGTGTTGGGGGGGCATCAGTCATGCTACAGCCTTTGCATTCAATACCAGACGATGTATTGATACTACATGGTAGGTGCTACGGCAAAGTGACTAGGGACATGCACTGAGAAAGGAAAGCAGGCTGCTAACCTCACAGCTACAGAATCTTTCATCCTTGTAAGTCTTAAGGCATAGCATTTGAAGTGTTAGCTTCGCTAGCTAGAAGCCCTCCTAAAATATCTCCGAAGGGGACCTGGGGGTGTAAGAACCAGTTTATGTCTGTAGACAACGGGGTAAAGATTGTTTTTTGTTTTGTCATTTATTTGAATGGTACAGTGCATATTAATAGATGTAAAAATGTTCCCTTATAAATGCCAGATTTAGCAGGCTGCTAAGTTCTATCCATTGTCCCTTAAGAGCAACACATCAACAATGAAACAACAGCACAATACATACTGTGTGTGTCTGTATGTGAGTGTATGTATTTATGTATATGTACATGTACATGTATATGTATGTGTATATATATATATATATATATATATATATATATGTATGTAAGTATGTATATGTTTATGTATATGTATAGTATATGTATATGTATATGTATAGTATATGTATACACACATTGCACATGTAGAAAATAAGATGCAAGCTCTTACAATGTAGTATCTTTTCAAAATTTTTCAGAAGCCACTGTGATAATGATGCAATATTTTTATTACTTACCATCTAGAAGATTGCAAAATAATAACAATGGCCTCCTGATATGCTAATACAGGACATTCAGATAATTCTAATCTTTGTGATATGGTCTTCATCAGCATTTTCCAATAGGGCTAGACTGATCCAGTAATCATTTGGTTGATCTTAATTAAAATTGTTTTTTAACTTTCTTTCTCTTATCATGCAGAAGGAATCTCTCACAAGTGAAAGAAAAAAAACTTTACAGTGGAAAATTAAGCTCCTATAGGGTAACTTGTGTTTCAGAGCATCTTGCTTTAAAATTATTTCACATCAAGCACACGGACATAGAGCAGAAGCTGAGGGAAGATGACAGGGCACCTGCACGGAAAAAACCAAGCAAGCTGTTAACCCCACAGTTGTACGGTCCTTCATGCTTGTTGAGTGGAAGAGGATACACATGCTTTGTAACCTTTTGTGTGCACAGGAAACTGTTTTCATTGTAAATGGAATTTTTTAGATACTTTTCCTTACACTGATAGTATATGTATATGCACACTGACCAAATACATCTGCTGAATTTGTAGAGCGTAAACAAAACAATAAACGGGGGGTGGGGGGATAAAAGATTTAGATTTTTTTTTTAGCCTTAGTGTGATAAAAAATGTTGTGGCTTAATTGTCTGATGTATTCAACACTAACACTGAAAAAAGATAAGAAAAGTTGAAAAGCATCACAGAGCGTCCACATTGTCTTCTCAAAATCAAGATGATCCTAAAATCCAACGCTTGCCTTTGTTGTTCCACACTGGTAAACATAACTCATTCCAGATGCTTCATTGAAAGAAACACAGTTTTTTGTAAGAGGTCAGCGAAAGTCGGCAAATAGGGGGAACTGTAGAAGGAGAGGATGAGTTCACCTTTATTTGTGTTGCCTATAAATAAAGAACACATGCAGGCTATCCATTTGATTTTCCATCTATATGGGCTTAGCCATGAATCTGAGAAAGCCAAGGTCTGCTCTGATACATGTAGATCATGAACAAATGGGGGAAGTAGAGGGTGGGAAGGTGACAGAATATTTAGAAAAGGGAAATTAGACATGCATTTTCAGACCTACACCGAAGACATGTATGGTACCATACATGCTTTTGCTATAGACACCCGACATTTCCATCTTTGTTTTTTTCTGACTAACATTTAACAATTAAATGGATTCTTTGGTTTAAATTTTAAGCTCATTAATTTTTATTTTGATACATATATTTGTCTGCAAAATGACACGTATTACAGAAACAGTTTTGCCATACCACCAAACCCATGGCTATGTTGCACAGATCTTTAGCCCAACTTGCTAAGAGCTTGGATTCATGACTTATCAAAAATTCTTGAGTGAGTGGGGTCAAAAATAGCCCCAAATATGCATTTTCGCAGTAAACATAAAAAAATGTATTTAATTTTGTTTAAGATGATCATTTTATTTGTATTTTCACCAACAAAAGAGTGATTTTATTTTTTAACATTGTCATTTATTACTTTTTATCGACATTTTATTACAAAATATCCATCAATTAAGTATAAAAAGTCAACATTCATTGTTTGCATGTCAAATGGTTCAGAAGGTCCAGGAAGCAAAGCATTCCACACATGTGTACACAAACAAACTTCTTTCTTCCAACTGTGGCCATTGCACATAAGTGTACTGCATATCCATTTGGTGACATTACAATCTTTGTGTCTTAGACACAGGCACCTTGTTCTCTTCTCCTGGCCCTATCTGCTTCTTTATTGTGGTTGGATTGGAGCTTTTCACACTTCACACCTTCCTATTGCTTCTGTGATGTAGGTAGGATGGTAGGTTCAGATTACCATCCAGTCAACATTTTAAGTGAGGAGTTCCAAGCTCCTTTGAGAGCTAAGTGAGGGAGCATTGACACGCTTTGTGATACTTGTGTAAAAGTCAGTGTGCTAACATCTCTAGCCGGGCGCAATATCTCCATGTGGACAATAGTCCCTCTGATGGGTTCGTCATCCCAACTGTGCAAGATGATTTTTTTGGGTAAATTCCCTGAGGTATTGAAGCTGGCTTACTACCAGTCATGATACTTGAGATAAGAATGCATAAAAATGACATATTTGAATGGCATACAAAACTATAAATTCATATGTAGCTTTGTAACTAAATATCTATGCATTTATATGTAAGGTTATGCAGAAACATGTAAGCGCACACACTCAAACACATAATTTAATAATCAATAACCATATCATAGACTACCTTAGGGGTTAGATTGTATTACAAGGAAGTTATAAATACAGTAAGAGCCTAAGTTGCAAGACAAATGTTGCAGTTATGCTGGCTACTTACTTTGTTTTTTGGTGTTAGGAATTTTTAGAATAAGGTCATAAAACCATATAGTTTCTATAATTTCTAAAGAATAAAGAAATAACCCATGGGGTTATTTTTTACCCCATTTATGCATTTAAAGCTAAAATAAATCAAATAAAAGGAAGAAGGAGAAAGTTGCGTCAATGAACCAAGACATGGTCTATGGAGAGATAGAAAGAAGAAAAACAGACTTAAAACTCTTTTGGGTGAAAATCTGCTGAAAATCTGAGAACAGATTTTCACTGAGCATACTGAGCATAAATCACAGCTACTTTTTTCCATATGTGTGTTTCTCTCTAACAATTTTTTTTAACACACACAGACACACACAAATGCACAGGAATATAGCAGTGAACCATTTGTCAAATGAGACTGTGTTACCAATGAGTGTTTTCTGGCAGGACTTCTGAGGTTAAAAGGAAAGGAAAGAACATAGAAATCAAATAAACAGAGAAGAAGTTAATGGCAAATGTTATGGCTGATGGCTTTGCTGGGGTGTGTGCCTGCGTCAGTTGGCACCCCATGTAGCCGTTAGGGTTTTAGGCATCCGAGGACCCGTTATTTTGTCATACCACACTGCTTGGTGCTCCCATTTTGGTTGTGGGCATCTTTGTCTGCTACAATTGGCTGTGCTTGTAAGAAGAGGTGTTTGTTCAATACATGGAATTAAAAAGTTGTTTTTTTTCCATGGGAAAGACTAAAGAACCTTCTGGATAGAAAAGTTTAGCTACTGTGATTGAAATAGGTTTGCATTGGAAAAAAGTGCAATGAAACAGAGAAAGAGTGGGTAAATGTTTCAGGCTCTTGCCTAACAATGAGGAGCTTTGGCTTTTGTCCCATTTGAAAAAAATGACCTCCTCTGAATTTAATGAACATGTGCATGAGAGCCATGGGATGTAAAGAGACCAAATGTACTAAAACATATAAGAACACATTAGTTCTTTTTTTTTGTTTGTCTTTTTACTTTTCCAAAACTTCATTGTGTGTGTAATGGCTTTTTTAATTTTAAATGCTTTTATCATGGAAAGCACTTTGTGTTGCCTTGGTATGAAAAGTGCTTTATAAATAAAGTTTGATTGAATTTGATATTTTAATGAAACTGTTGCTGAAATATTCCATGTCCTTCCTTTGTTGATATTGTTTCTGAAGTCATTACACAGACATGGTGCTGGTAGAGTTGCCTATATGCAGTTAGAGGAAGGACAATGTTAGTTTTTTGTTAGCCATGCTTTCAGAGACAAAAGTAAAGATGTAAAGTTACAGATAAAAAAAAGTTAGTATAACAGCTACAGAACTGTCACCCAAGTTGTGTAAAACATAAAACACAAGACATGAGTTCACAATACAAGTCAAAACTTACAATGAGTTTTTGCATGCTTCAGGTGTTGAAGTATTTCTAATAAATGTTGGATTAGTGAGGAGCTCAAGTGTGAAAAAAGCAAAAAGGAACTGTCATTCAAACGGGCAACAGAAGAAAAAGTGATAAAAAAAGGATTCCACAGGGCTCACAAAATCCAAATTAGCTCCCATGTTCATGTTTCCGTTGCTATAACTGAAATGAATTTAAGCGTCCAGAGTAAGTGTGTCACTGTCACTCACTTACTCAAATGTAATGTTTGTGTCAAACTATGGGCTAAAGCACTAATACACTCTTACCTCCAGCTTATGATCTGTCAGATGGTAACAACAGACCTCAGAAATAACCCAGATAAATTATTTCCCCTTTAAATTTTCTTGTAGCCCTTCGGGAGTCAAAGAAAAGACAGAGTCAGCAGGTATTTACACATGGAGTGGTAAAAGGCTTCTCCAGTGTGGGAGGCCATGATGGATTTCAGTAGTTCAGGCTATTCTCTGTTAATGTTAAAGTAATACGTTAAATACTTTTTTCCATCTCTCATGTTTAGAAGAGTTGGGTGTTTTTTCTTCTTTTTTTCTTTTAAGAGAAATTCAACAAAAATCCATCTCCTTAAGCCAGATAGTTACATACCTCCCTGGTCTCTCGCTCCCAGCACTTCCCTTTATCTTTCCAGACTCCTTCTCCTGCTCTGTTTCAAATGTCACTTTGTTTACTATACAAGGTTGAGGGGCCAGGGAAGAACCCAGGCAGATATTTGGCACAGTTAGACATTTCCTTTATCATATTGTTTTATCTTTTCCTTGGGTGAAAATACACCAGACTCCTGGATCTGTTCTCTCTTGGGGCACGTTGCCAGTTGGTTCCAATTCACAGTTCATTGGGGCCTGCGGCCAGTGGGTCATGCTTTACTTGGGCTTTTGCTCTGCATTCATTTCACAAAAAGCTAAAACCATAAGGGGTTGAAATTTGAAACAACACAAAATGTTGCAATAAAAACTGAAATGCTAACATTTGACCAAGATCTGGTTCATTTCAACCCTGTCTACTAGCAGAAATGTGGTGAACGGTGGTTTGCCGCTGTGAGCTGTTTGTAATTGAATCCTTCCACAGCTCTCTGCAAAGCCATAAATCATTCATCTAATTGAGTCATGGGCCAGTAATTAGTAGCGATTGGGAGCACGATGACTGGTGAGATTCCCTTTGATTCAATACACAGCATCTATTGGGAATACAGCCACAGCGCCCCCTACTGAGGCCGATCGCTCCCTAGGCACATCAATTCATAAATGTGATCAAAGCCTTGAACCTGTGCCTTTGACTGATCTAATTTGTTCTTCAGAGGAAACCTGAAACACATCTGCTCCTGTGATTCACACAGCAGAAAAGATATTCTTCTTTTATGTGACAGATCACACAATTTTATTCAAATAAAGATATGCACAACACATATACTCTTATTAAAACAATAGCAGCAAATGCAAAAACAATATTCCCCTCAATCAAGTTTAGTTGTTTAGTGGTCCCAGATTTCTTTGCATATATGCACAAAGAAAACTGATGGCCATACGGTGCATGAGGAGGAAATTAAATGTCCTTTCCATGGATTTATTTCAGTGAATTGTAAATGTTAATATATATATATATATATATATATATATATATATATATATAAACCTTTACATTTCATTTATTGAATGCTGATGTGAGAAAAGGGAGAGAAAAACAGGATTTTATTGATCCATCAGATCTTTAAATTAAAACTCCCACTTATCAAAATGCAGAAAACAACAGCTGCACAAATGTATAATTATGTGTATAATAATGAATTCTAATGACATATTTCGGAATATATTTTTGATTGTCTAAATTGTTAAACAAATTATTAAACCACGAAAAAACAAAGGCTTTCATGTATATATATATATATATATATACAAAATACAGGCACAAATTGACAGATGTAATTATTTGAATCCTTTTGATTAATGTAAATTAGGTCCCTCAAACAGAACAAAAAATAAATAAATGTATAGTTGTACTTAATTTTCATTGTTCTCTCTCTTAATTAAACCCCAATTAAATGAAAAACAATGTGCTTTAAAACTCTTTTGGTCTTCTCAGGCTTCAATGATACTAGATGTCTTGATTCATTAGATAATAATGTTATTATGCATTTACAGTCACAGAACTGATAAGAAATCCTCTGCAAGTGGCACAAAGAAAAAAATGCATGATTAGTGTGGAAGTGCAGGTCGTTTAGGACAAAGCAGTCTGGAAATGTAGCTTCAGGACATTGCTGACGTTATATTGTTGACCATTATTGACCAATACAAAAAGGTCTTATTTATTTTATTTTATTATGTTTTATCATATCAACAAGTTATTGTAATGTGATTTTTCTTTATTTAAATGTATTTACAATCAATTGCGAAATTATTTTGAAAGCTCATTTTGAGTTATTGCTTCAGATAGTCTGTTTAAAATTCCTTCTTTTTTCTACATTTGTTAATTATTGAGACAATAGCTCTTGTTCATCTTGTTCAAGGTATAGGAACTATCAGTACACAGATATTAGATATAAAGGGATTAATATAGCAAACAGTTGAATTTTCAGGACATTGAACATTTGCGTTACACTTATACTTGGGACTTCAACTTGACACATGTGACTCAGAACTGCATTCTTGACATTGGAACTGATGTTTGGGACTACTAAAAAAAACTCAAATTAAAGTCTCAAACAAATTGTCTGGGCTTCTGTTCTTATCTCACAGTTTTCATGGCTGAATGGAGCCTACTCTGGTGTCAGCAGTTTCAAAATGTCTGGCCCGAGTAAGTAATTAACACCAGTTAATACCTTAACCTCTTCCATTCTGGAGCTTCTTATTCTAACTCCCGGTTGCCAGCCATGGTGCAAACACAACTGGACAAAATAGATATGACTGTAAACAGCAGGTAAATATTTGGATCATCCTAATTAACATGATAATCACAGAAATAATGACAGTAATTTTTCTTTTAATCGTTCTTTCTTTTGGTATTTTTCTTTATCATATTTTAGATGCACGTAACCAGATCTAGAGAAAAAACATTTCTGTCAAAGACCTGTCGACCACAGAATTTAAGGTGACTTGCCAGGAAAATCTGGTTTGTTTCGGGCTTTAACAAAGAATGACAAGCGTGCTTATGTGTTGTTTTAATTAATGCAACGTTCTTTGCACAAACAACCATAAGCCAAAGCAAAAATAAAGTTTAGATTAAACTTTTTACCTGAATGCTGATATGCCATTTTATATCTCAGACATGATAAATGCAGCAGTGTAGTGTTGGCAAACAAACAATAACTGGAGGATAAGTGGTAAACACACACTACCACCCCCCCCCTTGTTTTCTCTCTCACACACATGCACAAAACAACACACATAGGAGTAATCTGGAAGGTGACCCGGTGAGCATTGCACTGCTAGATAAAGGAGATTAACCACACAGTGATGAGCTGGGGCCAAGGTGTGTGTGTGTGTGTGTGCATGTTACGTGATAATGTACACACACACTTGTTTACTGAGGATGCGTGTGGATGTTTGTGTACAAGAGTTGTGTTACTGCATTCCAAACAACTGGGATAAGAGATTATCTGGATTTTCCAAGTGGGATTTTCTGCAGAGAAGCTATAAAATACAGCTAAGTCTGTTCTGTCCCTGACCTCCAGAGCTAGAAGTGACCTCCCAGCATTTCAGCACACAGCTTTGTGGTGTCACCTGAAGTTTCTTATGGACATACTGTTTTTCAAAAAATGTGATGGCAATGCACCTAATAACGTTTTACGGTATTTTCTATGTTTCATTTTGGGATATTTTATGTTTGTCTTTTAGACAATGCTATGGGTCTCTTGCTTGTGTTCTTTTTCTCAGATGTAAGTCGCTTTGGAGAAAAGTGTCTGCTAAAAGACTGTAGAATAGAATAGAACAGAATAGAATAGAATAGAATAGAATAGAATAGAATAGAATAGAATAGAATAGAATAGAATA
>JBAMHX010000016.1:11436563-11448520 GCA_037177515.1 Pseudomugil tenellus | reverse complement strand
CCCCCCCCCCCCCCCCCCCCCCCCCCCCCCCCCCCCCCCCCCCCCCCCCCCCCCCCCCCCCCACCCACCTGCATGCATTTGGCCTGTTTGGAAGAAAAGTGGGATTACACATTTCCACAGATGCTCTCACACTCATTTCATTGAAGTTACACACTAGTCAGCTTTGGCATGATGTGGGAGAGCAAGCATGGTTTCACTTAAGTGCAATACGTGTTCACATTCTCACACAGTCACATTAACGCTTCTCCAAGCATCAATGCCAGATTAGCCGCATTCATCTAATTGTTCATGGCGCTATTATGTAAAAGCCTGCTTGTTTCCATGGCATGCATACAATTACCATTTTATGAGATGACATCAATGCGCGACGCCTGTAGCAACTGGCTGGAGCAAAAGTTTATTTCTAGGAGAGCGTGAGACAGATTTTAAAAAATCCCCACCTCTCCCTTGGGCGATGTTTTCCAAAGTGAACTTGCTAAGGCGTAGCAAACAAGAGTGAATGCCTGGGCTGGACAGCAAGGAAAAGCAGATCAATGAGACAGCTCACCAACTCATGCGTAGCAGCTTTGTGGAGATAGTCCTCTGTGAGCAGTTCTGCTTTGGAGACCTTAAATCAGTTTTTGGTTCTTGTGTGTGTGTGTAGGGTGGGAGTTGCTTATCAGTAGTGGATCCTTGGCGCATGACGCATGTCATGCAGGGTGATGTTGCTCTGAGGTGTGTGGATTTGAGCGACAGAAAGGAAGATGTGAAAGAATATAAAGTAAACCTCTGCAACCAGAGAGATGAACTTTGATATAGAAAGGATAAATAAAAAGTGACTCATAAGTGAAACATTATCAGCGGCAACTGTTTAAGAAACATCTCACATGCTCAGCATTAGCTAGATCAGAGTTTCCTTCAAATTTTTCCAACCTATTTCAAGCTAAAAGATAATTTCACGTTTATTAAAAACATGTGTTTTACAGAACATGATCTTAAAATGGTTATTGGAAGATCCAAAATTCTGTCAAGGTTCAACAAATTGATAACAGATGTGGACACAAGAATTGCCTAAAAAATAGATAATCCACAGGAAGTATTCAAATAGAGCTCCTTTTTAACCTGTTCTGTATGGATGGAGTGCAAAACCCACACGAAGAAGGAAAGGAGCTGTGCTGTAATATTTTAGTTAAGCTCAAAATAAAATAGTGTGGTTGTGTTTCCACTGACAGGAGGAAGAACTTATAAACAAAGGGGTTAAAGAGTCAGAAATGCATTTTTAAACAGATTACAGGATGCTATTTTACCATGAGTCGAAGGCATTAAATTCAAATTATGTGGATTTAAAAAAAATCCAAATACCCTGAAAAGAGTAGTCAATGAGAAAAGTTCCACTCACAAAAGATAACAATTATCAGAGTCCATTTACATTTAGACTAGCATTTTGCAGCAATTTTCACGCATGTCCACAGGTGCCAGACAGCTCGATGGAGTCTCACAGTTAGCAATAATGGTAATACACCGTGAGTTGGGGCTTGGAAATTTAAAATTGAAGTGAAAAGAAGATTCTGCCAATGGCATCTAATCAGCCAAAAAGAAACGGTGAGCAGGCTGACACAAAAGCATTTCTGAAACCTGGTGTTTCTCTTTTACTCCTGGCTTTTGTCTTAGGTTATGTTTTCAGTTTATTTCCCCTCAATATAATTTGTTCCTCGTTATTATTGACTTTGCATACCTTAGTTAGAATTTATAAAAATTAAAATTAAATAACCTTTTTCCCAGAATTTGTTTGTCATGTCTACATGTTACATTCTTTGGTCTACTTGGAATTATGTCTCCTGTTGTGCAATCACAATCTTGCTATGAGAAGCCAAAGCACGTCTGTGTGTTTTTGTAAGTGTGGTGATCAAATACAACCTTTTGTTACTGTTTACAGGTTCCTCCCTGTGGAGGAAATAAGACTCAGGCTTGCATTTATTTATTTGACGCTGGCTATCACAGTCTACTTTTTTGTTATGTGATATTTTATGGTTGCAAGTGAGATAGTCAGCAAAAGATTCCAAACACACGTTCTCTATCTCGTCCGGTGCCTCTCACAATCTCTCCAGCCCCCTCATAATGAAACAAGCAGGCCTGCACTCACAGAGATGCATTACGTCTGTGCTTATCTCAGTGCATTACAGTGAATCATGTTTAACTTTTATTCTGAGCAGTGTTGTGACATGAGGCCATTTTGTGAAAGAAACCCAGCCAGCAGTTTGTTAGACTCCAGTGAGTGATGATCTGTATGATATATTTTTTGCAAAAGACTGGAACACAATATCTGGTTTCTCATCGATGACACTGAACAGCAGGCCTCAAATGTTTAAAAAATATAAAGACTCTCTGTGGAAGCCTATAAACTTATGACTCGTTTTATGTGCAAGTCAAATGCATAGCTAATCATTCAACAAATGTGAAAATAGATATTCTTAGCTCATCTTCCTTTACATTTTGAAGGAAATGGGTCTTGGGGTAATGTTCCAAAAAAAAAGAACTCTACAGTTCTACTTGAGTGGTTCTGCTTTGTTTACTGACGTACAGATGGATGACCCCTCCACCTCCTTCTTCCGCATCCTCCCACGCCATAAACCTTTGTCTGATACGTTTTCTTACCTTTCCAGAACAAATAAACCCTTCTTCTCCACTCTTATCCTTTTTCTTTAAACTGACCAGGATGGGATTATATGATAATTCAACCTTTATTCTCTTATGGAGCGCTTAAGGGTCCAATTCCGCTCTTGCATGTCTGATCCTCTTATACCGGCGCACTCAGTGATGTGTTTTTAAAAATTCCTACCCTCTCTTTTCCATGCTGCTTCTGCCAAAGCCAACATAACTTTCAGAGAGCCAACAAACTGTAAACATGGTAATTAGAGGCAAAACCAAGAAAAGAAGTAAAAGAAGGGCAGATTCTGCCTTGTACTGGTCTTAAATAACTAACCATATAGGCCTACTTAGAGTCAGAACTTGAAAAATAATCTCGCTCTTTCCAGCCTTTATTTGTTTTTTCCTCTCTATTTCTTCTCTATTTATCTGTTTTATGTTTCACAGCAGGCATGGTAAATCACACAGTTATTTGTAAAAAAAAAAAAAAAAGTCTAACTGTATCACAGTGCAATTTGTCAAATAAGAAGTTATCTTAACCAAGTGCACACATGAAATATATCACAAGGAGGAAGCATCTTTGTTATTCAGTGAAAAGCAAGTTAAATTTTCAGATAATTCATATACGTCAGATGCAGATATTTTTAAAAGAAGTTACTTAATTAAAACAAATTAAAAAAACCAAACTTTCTAGCCGTTGTGCTAGTGAATAGTTTTTGGCAGGGTAATTTTTATGACTTCTTAATACATGCTTCCTCCCACCTCTAGGTTCCTTTAGCTGTGAGAGAAAAAGAAGATAGGAATTGATTCTTATCCCATTATAACTTGCCTTGTCTCTCATTGGTTTGACCAGTGAGCAGTGTTTCTGGATGATGAGGGTGTGTGGGATGGAGGTTAGATTACAAATCATGTAAGCACATTGGAGAGGCAATCGATAAACTAGCTGGAGTCAACCTTGTTTATTACCTCCTTTCCAATTTTTGAATTCATATTTTGTGGAAAATGAAAGACTAGCTGTTAAAGTGGGATATTCCACAGATTACCAACACATAAAGAAAAAGAAGAGAGAAGGCAGGAGGGGGGGGGGGGTGGCAGAGAGAGTCGCCATGGAGATGCTGATAATCCTGACCACGTTCAGTTCTTTGCTTCACAGACATTCAGGCTTCAGAGAGAAAAACACAAACAATAAGAGAACAATGTGTAGTTAATCTTCACCATATGCCTGGCTGACTTCACACAAACATGTAGACATGGAGGCTTGAGATCAAGACGAACCTGGGGGTGCTCGTAGTGGAAAGCAAATAGGGTGAAAAACACTTTAAGACTAAAAGACAGTCAGCAATATCAGTGAAAAGGGGAAATAAAGACAAATAGATCATTACTTGTTGACCATCAGTATCATTAGGATGAAGAAAGATCAATTATTTCTTGGCAAATAAAAAAATGAGGAAAATACCATAGAAGCTGTGGACAGTGATACAGTACTGTAACATGGAATATTCAAATAATAATAATAATAATAATAATACTAATAATGGAATAATAACCATGGAGTTTACGGAGCAAAAGAAGTGAGAAGAACAGTATATATCAGAACCGTATATATCAGAATAAGTCAGAATTTGGATCTTTTTGGCTGCTTTTGAAAAGATAAAACTAGTTTTATTTTAACTGAGAAGTTTTCAGAAGGACAGACATATTAATATTAAAATTAATGAAATATCTCTAAATGGGCACAGGTTGAAATAAATACATGAAATATCTACACTGAGACAATACATACCAGAAAAAGTATGTATACAAGTTTTGAGCCTCTTAAAAACAAGATGTTCTCTGCCGCCCTGAGATCCTCCATCATGGCGGTGGCCATAATGTTGAAAAGATGCCTCCCCATTGGTACATGTCCTGACTTTAGTTGAAACCACGCACCTATATAGCAGCAAAATAAAAAGCCTTTGAGCAAATTAAACATTTTTGCCATTTTATTTATCTTTTTTCTCAAAATTCTTAGCATTAACATTTTTCATCTTGTTAATGTTATCTCATTCCAATTGGTTTCAGTTCATTTAACGATGTCATAGTGTAGCCCTGTAATTATTTCCGTTGTCCTTCCATTGACTATGGTGAAACTGAGGCCTCGTGAAACATTGAGACAATTTTGGCACAAATGCCTACATAGGATTGTCTTATGTCTTATTGTGTTGAGACATTTGACAAGTTAAAGATTATCTACTGGCTGTGGGCCTCTAATAGATTAGAGAGAAGTGTTGATAAGACTTAGTGCACATCTGTCATGTCTCATTTTTGACTAGGTGTTCAATAAAATTATTCATGCATCCATCCACCCATCCACCCATCCATCCATCTGAGATCCAATCCTGAGGTCACCAACCCAGATGCCTCAACACCTAGGCTACACCAAAAAATACTGGCCATAAAAGTTATTTACAGAATCGATAATAAAGGGCTGCCATGGCGGAGTCCAATGCTCACTGGAAGCAAATCCGACTTACTACTTGTAATGCGGACTAAGCTCTGACACTGATCATACAGGGATCGGACAGCTTGTACAAGGGGGTCTGGTACCCAATACTGCCGGAGCAACCGCTACTGTGATCTCCAAGGGACACAGTCAAAAGCCTTCTCCAGGTCCACAAAATCTTTGTAGTGGTTGTCCAAACTCCCACGCCACCTCCATGACCCTACAGATGGTATAGAGCCGGTCCACTGTTACAATGCCAGGACAAAATCCACACTCCTCAATCTGAGGTTCAACTATCCAGCTGAGCCTCTTTTCCAGAACCTCTGAATAGACTTTTCCGTGAAGGCTGGCGAGTGTGATGCCCTGTAGTTTGAGCACACCCTTTAATCCCACTTTTTGAAAGGAAGACCACCACCCTAGCCTGCCAGTCCAGGAGCACTGTCCCTGATGTCCAAGCGATGCTGCAGATGCATGTTGCCAGGACAGCCCCACAGCATCCAGAGCCTAACGAAACTCTGGGCCCCTGCCAGCAAGGAACTTTTCAGCCACCTCTGTGACCTTAGCCCCAGAGACACTCTGCTTCCTCATGGGACGAAGTGTTAGAAGGATGGAGGTGATCTTTGAAGTATTCCTTCCATCAATCCAAAATTTCATAGGTCGAGGACAGCAACCTCCCATCCCCACTGTAAATAGTTACTTCCCCCTCCTCAGTTGCAGAATGGTGGACCAGAATCTCTTCCAAAAGTTGTTCTTAATAGCCTCACCAAACTCCAATGCTCAACTTTTTGCCTCAATGACTACCAAAGCTGCATTCCACTTAGCCTGTCAATACCCTTCAGCTACTTACAAATTCCCACATGCCAAAAAGACCTGGTAAGACTTAGTCTGTCCAATGCAAGTGCATGACTCTGCACTGAGTAACAGATAGCTAAACACTTTGTTTAGCATTGAAAAGGAGGAAAAGATGACTCAGACATTGAAGTAAATTGAGACGTTACTGTTTTGTCTTTGTCACTTGCTTTACAGGCCAAACGTCTTTCTTGTGAAACTAAAATATGAATACAGGAATATGTACTTTATAGTTAAATGGTAAATAACAGTGTTTGCTGAATATGCACAAACAACAGTCAGGACACATACTTCCACCCGAAGGCAGAGGAAGGCTATCCCATTGTACAGGCTCCATGCCAGTGGGCAATCAGTATGCTCACACCTGCTCATTGCTTACTGTTCATCTCACCAGGAGCAACTCAAGAGTAGAAGAATGTCCAGCCCTTCTCGAAGATGCTGATTCCATAGCCCAAACCATGCATCAAGGTGAGGCCAACTCTATAGCCAGAACCGCTTAACTTATCAACCTAACTAGGTGTAGGCCATATGTGTATTCCTATTTCAATGTGAAGATGTGTGTGCTCTTTGTGTGTATGTATCTATGTTGTAGCCTATTAATAAAGTAAGCTAAATGTGAACCAATATAATCTAATGCTGATGTGATACTTTCCCTGAAGCCTGTTTACAAAATTAAATGTTGCACAATCGCTAGCAGAATCTCCTACTCTAAAAAACCCACAATATCCTAAGTGTTTGAAATAATTCAGAGATTGACAAAATAAAATTCCCGCATGCTGCTTGACATGACGTAAAGAGGCCTACGTTGGTATCTTGGTTAGTATGGTCATGTGACTTTTGTCATGCAGAATCAATGTTTTGGAACAATGTTTGTGACACTTCTGTGTCACATGTGTGCCACGTGCTCAAGCAGATAGGCTCAAACATAAAATCTCTACCTGCACCTACCTGCCTTCTGCATTCGTCTAAACCTGCCCTTCACAAAATATTTTAATCTTTCCAAGTATTTGTTGTGTTACAGTGGAGATTACTTGTATGTATCACACATAGAACCAAACAACATGTGCTAAATCAAACAGAAATTTGATAGTTTAGGAATAAGATGATGCATTACTGCAACTCAGTTAAATCCTCTTGAAAGTTTTTTTGAAGCAAGGAACAGAAACAGAGTACCATATGTGCCCTGTGGATGTGCGTGTGTGTATGTGTGTTCCTGCATGTGCCCTGCCTTCATAAACATGTTGGCCCCCTCTGCTTTTCATCAGAATGTCTGTTTCAGACTGAGCAGAACAAGAGAAGCAGGGAGAAAGCAGGAGGATGAAAAAGGGAGAGGCCTTGCTGCATCCCAATCAGCCTGGCTCACTGAGGCAGAACTGTGCCTAAAATACAGGGGCTGAGGTGGTATAGACTATACCCCCCTCTTCCTCCCCCTCCCATTTCCAATTCACAGTCACCGCAGTCCAATGCAATTCAAATAATAACAAAAAAATGGATGGATATGTGCTGCATGCTGAGCTTTTTCAATACACAGCATGACTCCTGCACATTAAAGTCAGGGAATGACAGAAGAGCAGAGTGCAGGTTAAGCAGAGGCACGCAAGATTTCTCTTGTCATAATACAGCTGTCTGATCAGTCTAACCATGAAGAGATGTTACAACTGAGAGACGAATCATATCTCCTCTAATTGATGTGCTGTAGATTTGCTCTATCTAAAGCTGAAGTTTCAGCATCCAAAAAATATAGGCAGACAATCCTTTAAAGTAGAGCTGCTTCTCAGTTATATTGAATGATTTTCACAAACTTGCACTGCACATAACATTAACCTGTGGTTATTAAATGAGTGGTTCTGCTACAAATAGCTAGCTGATATGATTTTGATGAAAAAATATCATCCCTGACAAAAAATCCCTGTACAATGAAACTAAGAAGAGGAAATAGGTTGCTGATGTAAACTGTTGGGGAAAGATTTCCCTTTTGTTAAAAGTGGGGTTCACAATTTCATGTTTTTAAAACACCGAGCTGTCACAATAGCCACTTTAGTGATTTCTCTACCCATTAACACTGGATGCTTCAGTTTAAATTAAGCCATATTTATTAATGGTGCTGCAAACTAATCCAATGTATCTTAAGAGTTTGACCTTTATACACGTAGAATAACTCAGCAGTTGTCATACCCCTTGTGACCTTCAACCTAATTTAATCAGCAGCTTTTTCACACATGCAAGTTGGGAGGGCATCCATGATAAAAGGCTGTGGACATCATGTTAAAGGAATTCTCAAAGTAGCTATTTTGTTCAGCTCTAAAATGTCTCATCTGCCACCCCCTATTGGTTGCTAAAAGAGAACATTTTCAAAGAGAAAAAAAAAAGGAAAGATTTTTCCCACTGGCTATTACATTTTGTCACATTGTATATTTTCTAATGTAATAAACCAGTTCAATTCAGCAATTAGTTCCTTTTTAATGATAATGTTCTTTTTTATAATAAGTTATGCTACCCTTCCTAAGAAACATAATATCAATAGCAGATTATCTCTTCACTTTTTGAAAAGGTGCAAAAGTAATTGCAAACTCTATGATTCTGTTTACGGTTTAAAATATTGGTAACAACTGCACAATCTAATACATTTACATCCATATTACTTATGCTTTGAAGGAATAAATTTATATCAAAACCAAGAAATAGTTTGTTTTATCTTAACAAATGAATTGTAACATAAAAGGGATTCAGGAGGAATGACACATGAGTTGATGAGAATAAACATAGCTGTTTCTAACACAAGCACACTTCAAGGGAGGGCATAAAACATCTAACTCATGGTGCAGAAGAAGGCCCCCTAAGCATGATGGGAAAATAATCAAATAAGCCAGTGGCCAACACCTCCCATCGCCACAGAATGGGTGGAAAATCATGAAGTTAGCAGTATGTATGGATAGCCTGCATCCTAAGACAGGAAATGTTACTTCTCCATACAAAAAAGCATTGAAACAAACAATGTGCATTCTCATCAAAATTAGTTGCATATTTTATTAAGTTGAATGCTTTATGTTTTGAAAAATGTCTGATACATCTTTTTTTCTTTTCATAAAAACTTTTGTAAAATAGTCACTTCCACAGCCTCCGACAACTATTCAAAGAGATTTTTCAAAACATCAAAATGCTTGCTCTTGCATTTTTTATCAGTTAACACACTTTCAGTGCTTTTTATATCATTTATAATGCAGACAAGCTTTAACAGACACAAAAGTAGCAGTAAATAAACTCTCTTGCATTGACTGGCTCTTAGTCTGTGCACAATTGTCTCAGGTTACACTTTGTACCTGAAAGATGAAAATCTTTTGCACTACAGCTGGATCTTATAGAACCCATTTAGTGCACACCCTGAAATCCAACACCCTTACTTTGTTGGAGTTGGTTTGCATGCTCAAGCTGTCGTGCTTCCATAAGTCTCACTATTTAATGTCAAGCTTTCAAACTCATACAGTTGCTTTAGTGTCAGTGTAGTTACTCAATTATCTCAGGGAAACTGGTTGATCATGTGAAATTCTAGGAAACCCGAACCAGTACATTTCTTCTCTCCACACCTCTCCTCTGTGTCACATATAAAAACAGGCATGCCCAAATGGAATTCCAATGGATAGCAAATTGAAAACACATTTATTCCAATTTCCACACAATAAAACTGTGGCTGTGGTAATCTGGCTAAACGACAGCACACAAAGCCTGGATCAATCTACTCTCTAATCCTATTGTGTTTCGTGTACCTGCTTACACTGGCTCAGGGTTGTATCCCTATTTCCACAGGATTGGCTCTCTCTATTATTGAGCACCTGTGCGAACAAGCACATTTACCTGAAAGGAAATCACTCCAGGTTATTAAACCTTTAGACCTATTAAGCCTGCCAGAAATGTCTGGGTCATGAATGTCTTCAATTGAATTCAATGCAGGAACAATGACTATAAGTGTTAGTAAATAGACTTCCAGTACTCCATCCCTTATATTTATTGCCATATATACATATGCTATCTTATATGGTTCCTTTTCATAAATGAAAAGACACCATTGTGAAATAAGCAAAAGAATGTTTTGAAGTCCAACAGCATCTAAATCTAAGCACTAACCTTATCCAAGCTTTGCGGGCAAATTAAATCAAAGCATGTCTACGTTGCTACGGCAGCAACTCCTCCTCATCGATCTGTCTGACAGGCATTTTGCCAAAGATGCACGCAGCGCTTTCACAGAAGTCATAAACAAACATGTATTCACCACCCTGCACAGCTGAACAGAGAGTAGCACTTCTCCAAACTCCCACTTTCTCTTTGTCTTAGTCTTCCTTGCTGTCATGCTAGTTGTAGCAAACCTTTTCTCAGTGTGCAGCTGTCCTGTGAAGTAGTGCAGTAGCTTCGCTGGATGCTGAATCTAGCTGGCAGAGGGGAGACCAGCATTGGCACAGCTGTAAACATTAGGTGCAGTGCCCAACCAATGTGTTCGTGCTGATAATGCTGTGTCAAACAGAAATAATCTATGCTCAGTAGGTCTCATGGTTCCATAAGTGGTTGACTTGCTTTTCGCTTGTTGTTGTGATCTGTGATTTGAAGGTTTTTTTTTTTTTTTTTTTTATCTTCCTTTAAATTAAATGGGTATTGATGTTGATGATACAAGAGAACTATATTTGCAAAATTTCCTTTGGACTAAAATCACTACCTGCTGTGGAGAACCAGATAGTAACAATAATGTTAAACATCTTCCTTTCTTCAAATATGCATATTGTACATTTTTGCAGGAGTAACTTAAATATGATCCCCGTGAATAATATTTTTTATGCCTTCTACTTATTCAGTGAAGTCAAATGGTGACCCATATAATTCAGTGTACAAACTGGCACACTGTTGTTAAATCATTTCCGTCTGCTTGAGGGCTTGTCCCAGTTCAGATCCTTTTGTCTTGAGTGTGTCAAAACTGAACAAGTATTATAAGATTTGATCAGACTTTCCCCTTCCTATTGTTCCTCTCAAAATCTATCACATACATTCTTTTCTCACCCACTTTTTATCCTGTAATGTAGGGGGAAAAAAACAATTATTGCATCCTTCTACGTGATTGTATTTTCACATGAATATGCATCAGACACATCAAACAGTTGGGAATTTACATGAACCAGAATAGTGAAGCACACACTGCATTAAATAATGCCATTATTGAATATAAAAGAAAAATTTAAGAATTATCTCAATGATCTGTGATTTTGTGTGAAGTTTTTGTATTTGTCTCACTCTTCACCAATTACTTTATTATTAGTCTAATGTTTGCCTCATCTGGCAGATCTGCCATATAAAACAGCTGATAAGCAACACATCACAGCTGTCAGACGATGCTTCTGAGGAAGAGAACAGACAAAATAGTCTAAGAAATGTATTATGCATCACGTATTGTGATGTAGGCTGGTTTTGACACAATTACTACTTAATTCTCAATAATAAAAGAGTATACAGCAAAGCACTTCCCAGTAAATAATTCGGTCATGAAAATGAAAGGAAGCCGGAATTTATTTAATACATATTCAATAAATAAAACCAATTTTACTTCACAGTCTAAACAAAAGCAGCAAGTAAAGAAGCATCATGCTTGGTACCATTCCTGGTTACAGCAAAACTCATCATCTGCACCTGAAACTAATGCAGTAAAGTACTACGTCACAAAAACATACTTTTTCTGTAACATGGACATATTGTCAAGTGTGTGTGGTGTTGATGTGATGCTGAGATGGAGAAATGCAGTTCAGAAATATCTAAAGAAACAAAGCAAAATTGCTGTGCGTTCTCTTGTATGTATGTAATCCTCTGTCAGATGATACTTTATTGCGAGGAAACGCAAATTTATTGCAAGGGAATGCACAAGAAAAAAATCCAGTTTTCCATTGTGTGTGTGTGTGGTGTTGATGTGATGCTGAGATGGAGAAATGCAGTTCAGAAATATCTAAAGAAACAAAGCAAAATTGCT
>JBAMHX010000016.1:11405643-11431126 GCA_037177515.1 Pseudomugil tenellus | reverse complement strand
TGTGTGAATGACTTAAATTTCACATGTGTCTATGAGAGGGTATTTCTGAATAATGTCCCACACGGCCCCTCATAAACCACCGTAGTTTATTCGTAAACGATTGTGGATCCTTGTTTTTGTGTTGATGTCAATACCACATGAATGAATATGTCTGAAGTTTTGATGAGTGAATGGTCATCAATATTCAGCAGAACAAGTCTGAAGCATCAAGTCATGTTCTCAATGGCAACCCTAACCCAAGAGATTTAGAAAGTTTGATACTACGGTGCATTTATGCCCAAGTTTCAGTTTCAGATGGTTTAATATACCAGTTAAGTGAGACACCAGTATGGGTGTTGGTGTATTGTATGTAGAATATTAAACTGGAATTCCAATTAATTATTAATTTAAGACTGGTTTACTTCCTTTATACTATTAATTATACAATGTGTTTTATTTAGCTTTTACATTAAATTGCAATTGTTGTGTAACAATCATTGCTAAACTTACTGTAACTGACTTTTTTGTGCAATAACACGATAGTGCATCTCTCTGCAGCTTTACCCTCTTGACCAAGGTATTGTAAGAATAAATGGCTCTCAGAGTCTCAATGTGCCAGTGTTAAAAAGACAAAGTATGGCTTGGTTGGGAAAAATGTACCTAGGGTGCCTATCTCCCACTTCATCCTTTATTCTGAGACTGAATCAATAGAGGCCGGCCAATGTGAGTGGGCTCTGACATTGCCAAGCATGGCCCTTCCATCATGTACTTCCAGTGCTTTAGCTAATGGAGTCACAGCAATGTCAGACAGAAAGAAGTCTGATGTGGCAGCCTGCCTGAATAAACTGTCAGGTATTAGTAAGTTCAAATGATCATTACAGGACCTGCAACCAAGCACTGATTTCTATTTAATACAGATGAGATGATGTAGAGATGTGGACTTAGGGCAAAGATTGAATTGGAGGGTTGTGAATGTGATATGAAAAGCATGTTTCATAAGAATCTACTAGATGTAATTTCTACTGGATTTCATTGACTTTCACTTTGTCTTAGGGAATCTCTGGTGGAATCCTTTATGTGACCTCATTTACAGGTTAGAAAATGAAGGTCTTGAGGGAAAATGGCATGAAAATGACAGCAATCTGTGTAGTTGCTTTTCAAGTTCTTACAGGATTAAATTCAGACCTGCAGCAATCATTGACCTTACACATTTTTTTTCCTTTTTTGAAGTTAACAATCTTCATTTCAGCTGAAATACATTAAATGAGTTTCTTTCAGGTGAATTCAAGTGGTAATGATAGCGAATGGGTCACTTTTTTCTCACAATTTTCAGCACAAATTTCAATTTTATTTTATTCATTTGTAGCTTTATTTATTTAATGCTAATGGATGAGCTGCAATTGTAACGTGGGTTTAAAACTATTACAAACATAATCAAAGAGTATTTATGAACTCATAAAGTCCCATAACAGGACAATTAATCTGAACCAACCATATAGAAACCAATATTGTTATCATGCTACACCACTGTTAGCAGCATGTTACCTCTCTCCCATTTTAATCCCAAAACTCACAAAACTTGATATAATCTCTTATACTTTTCACAATAAACACCATAAATAAATGTAAGAAAGGGTAAATGAATAATGTACTTCCTGCTCTGCATTATCATATTAACGCTGCAAATGTGAAGAAAGATGGTGCAGTTTGATGCTGAAGTTTGAGCAACTGACTACAAATGAGCTCAAAAGTTTGTAACTTCAATATGTGTTCATATAGCTTCAAACTAGTTCTGTGCTGACAGCTTCAAGTTCTACTTAATAACTTTGCACCCTTGAGTAGTTAATAACCATGGACACAAATGTTTATTTGTTGACAGAACTGCACCTCTTCCCTCACATTTCTCAGGGTGAACCCATCAGCCCAGTGCTCACTGAGGTTATGATTTACATTGCTCGGCTCCGTTTAAAAACTTGTCATCCTAGTGCAGGGCCTGGTATAAATCAGAGGTTGTAGATTGAGATATACTCAGCTGATTATTAGTACTGGGTTGTGGACCAGTGATGAATGTTGCCATAACCTGGTGATGCATGAAGAGAGGAGTACATCATCGCCTCCTCCTTCTGAAGCCATGACAATCTTTCTCCGTTTTAGTCACTACATCTTTGCCGCTCAGGGGCAGATTGGCTTTATCACTGAAGGTGAGGGTATGCTGCTCCTATAACTGCTATACACCTGTCATTTGTCAGCAGAAGTGGCTTAATGTGCTTGACAAAACATGTTGCAGTCTTTAATATGAAAACACTCCATCAGCAGATATGTGCAGTGCCATAAACAAGGAGTTTTTAAAATTTCAATAAAAATGTATACAAAATTTTGTATAAATGTCTTATCTTGGATTATATTTCTGCAATTATTTACTTTTATTTTTGATTTCGACTACATGACACATATTCATTATTTGAGAACTTTACTCAATACATAGTTAACTTGAAATGAAGGCAAGTCGGCTACTCAGTTCATAATGTTAGTTTCATCTCAAGTATTATTTTTAATAACACTACTGGCAAAGAGTTTAAAGAGAATACATGCAGAATATTATTGCCTCAGCTGAGGTAAGATGAGAGGAAACCACTAGCATAAGTGAAAGATTGAAGATCCTACCTTTGCGGATGTTTTCTCCCTCCCAGATTGAGAGCAGAGTGAGAAAGGGGGAGTGGTGGGTCAATTACCTGAACACAATTACAGCATCTAACAACCTCCATCCATCACTTGCATCCTCACTGAGCACTGTGGCAAACACCCCATCCCAGATTTGGGTTTCCTTTCTCGCCAGATTGGCCAGACACTCTGTCATCCCAGAGAGGTCCCTCCTTGCACCAACTGAAAACCTGTTCAGCATTCATAAGGAACTTTTTTTTGCTCCTTCTTGTGTTCCTGACTCCTTCAGGTCTTTCGTTAACTTATGCTCAAAGGGAAACTGCCCTTGATAACTAGACCCCAAGGGATTGGAGGATAGGATAAAGGAAGACTTGGCAAGGAGAGTATACTATCTAGATAGCCATGGAAAATAGCCCACAGATCATCTCACTACCACAACATCAAGTCTGGTAAAATTACAAAACTTATATTAGAAAATCAAATGACAAGCTAATGCCTTACAATGACAAAATAACCAGTTCCTGATTGAATTTGGATGTGTACCTACTCTAAGTAAATATGCCTGGATTGTTATTACCTGGTTTTGCCCATGTTGGGCATTTTACTTTCCTTAGTCTGCCTGAACAAAGAGAAGGCCTAATTTTTCTAATGCTTCATAAAGATTAACCTTTGCTTTTTCCCTACATGATCTTTTGAGCTATGACTGAATGAATGATATAGCTGCCATAAAAAATTCAAGGACAGGCTTTTACAAGAACAAGAGAAAGTGAGCCCAGATTGTTTAATTGGAAATAAAACACTAAAAATTCCCTTTCGGCCATGAAGCCAATGCAGCTATGCAAAATTATGTAGGCGGATATAGCCATCCTTTCTATATTAGATGAAGATTAGATTGGAGGTGAAATTCCTTTTTAAATGGGCCCAGATGAAACTTGTAAACACGCGTACTCTCTTTTGTGTCCTCTCCCACACAGATATATTCATGAACACTTTGAAAAGCACGTACAACGGGAGGTTGTAAGGGTCTCAGGAGAGAAAGAGACATGAGCAGAATGGCAATGAATGACCAGAATGGCAGTTACAGTTGCTGCTGGAAGACAGTGAAGTGGGTTAAGTGGGAGGATGGCTGAAGAGCAAGGTTATGTGGCTGCATGTCTAATGTGAGGCCACAGCCTCGAGGTTACTAAGGTTAGACCTTAACTTCTTAGTTTAATCATTACACCCTTAGCCTGTGTTGTTTTTGTGTGTATGTGTGAGTGTGCGTATATGTGTGGTTGTAATATTTATTGCACCAGTTGGATTTCATCATGATTGCCCTTGAGAAAAGGTCTGACTGAAATATTGATGCCATACACTGTAGGTACTATAAC
Organism: Pseudomugil tenellus; assembly: GCA_037177515.1. NCBI lineage: Eukaryota > Metazoa > Chordata > Actinopteri > Atheriniformes > Pseudomugilidae > Pseudomugil > Pseudomugil tenellus. The sequence continues at coordinate 11,427,116 of JBAMHX010000016.1, read as the reverse complement.
AGCCATGAGCTCACTGGGCACATGGCACATTTTCTGTCCACTGACTGCTTCGTCAAACTTTAAACTGAAGCGACCTTTCAGTCTCCTGCAAAGTGATACTTGGAGGCACTGGTACGCACAAGGTTTTACTGCACAAAATCAAAACATGCTTGAAAGCTCTTCCTCACCGGTCACTATCAAGCTTTCTTAGCAAACCTCAGAATAATATCAGGACAAGCGTGTTTGAATCCAGTTTATTTCTTACCTTCTGGCCCTCATGTGTACAGCCTTGGAGTCCAATTACCCGTCAAAAGCACAGTGACTCAATTAGAAAGAGGAGTAACGCTGGACCATCCTTTATCCTCCCAGTACAATTCTACAAAATTGCCAACATACCTGCTTCTGACTACAAGCTGACAAAGCATTGCCAACTTTGTTTTGATGTGATGTCAAGAGTCATTGTTTGAATATTGTTTTTCTAAGTACATCTCTTATATAATCTGCTGATGCTCAGGAACTTTTTTTGTATCTCATGCAATACTGGAAAAGATGAGAAAATGCTGTGGACTTAGGAAACTGTCAAGAAAAAAGTTAATCAGCTGCCATGATTTTAGTCATTTCTGTTGAGGTAGCCTGAGGGGCACCGATTCTCTGATTCACTGACCTGTAGAAGGCACTGGAATAAGAAAGTTGTGCAAGGTATTGTTAATAATCACTCAAGTGCCGTTAGCACATGGATACAAATGGTGCAATTGTTTGTTTGGCCTTCTTAAAAGCAGCTGCCCTAGTGTTACCCCTGGGTCATTAACAATCCAAAATCTTTAAAATGTTCTTTTCAGGCCAAATCTTTATTTGGCTGATTTGGCTGCAAAGGTTGGCGATGACCTCTAATAACCAGGACCCGGGGTGTCTGCCATATATTGTCACAATCAGCGCACTCAGGGGTGTGCTGTACACTGATGCAGTACCACTAAAACGTAACAAGACTTGACAGTTCACTGCCTTCTAGAAAGGTCAAGCCCCAAGGATATTCAGAATCACCCCAATAGACAGCCAGAAAGCCAATTCAGGGAGTTGAAGCGCAGTTCAGTGTCCAAAGTGTGAAGCATAGTGAAAGCAGCAGGCGGGTAGACACAGCCGAGCTCAAAGGACCCAAAAGTACCAGATTGCTCTTGCAGATGGAAACTGTTCACTCACAGCTTACTGTAAATAGGTCGACTGTATATATTCCGGGTCAGTGCGCTACAGCAAGGTTTAACAGAGAGAGAGAAACCGAGCTGCCACAGGCAGTGGATGTGCAGCATTATCCTCCTACTTCAATGATTTTTTAGAGAAAAAAAGGCTGATAGAAACTGAACAGGAAGTTGATAGTTAAATGGAAGAAGAGCTTAAGGAAAGGGGAAAAATTTAGAAAAGGACCTCAGGGATGGAATGGCATGAGAGAGTGGAAATGGATAAAGCTGAAAAAATTACATCTTTTCAGACCGGCAGATTTGAAGTGTTAACTTTTTCATTTTATGGCCAACTGAAGTCAGAATAACTGTATTGCATGGTCACAGTATTTAATTGTGTCTAAATTTGATATATTTATAACTTTACTTTTTTCATACGTTTGTTGTCTTTTAACACTGAAGATCAAGCGGGAACAACCTTCATACTTTAGCATGTTAGGCTTTGGACTCCCTTTTATACTTTGATTTCAGAAATTAATCAATCATTCAATCTACTTTCCTTAAATTAATTATTTATGTGTACTTTCTTTTAGTTACAAGTGGTTTTCAAGTTTTTTTCAAGTTGAAGTGGTTATACATGGCTTTCTTGACATAAAATTAAAAGCATTGTAAAGACTCTTTGCCTTCACCTTTGCTGTCTAACCACTTCATTGATGAAACTGAATGCACTGTGTGAGTCCTAAAGATTGATTAGTTGTTTTACACACATAAACCACCAACTACGGACAATTCTCTGCAGCGTTGCAGGATGTGAATTTATAGCCAAACGAAAATCCTGCTGAGAACTCATAATGGAGGATGGGACACAGATTTGTGATGATATTATTGAACTTAAAAAAAAAAAACTCTGAGGATGAAGAATCTCTTAGCCTTAATAAAAAGCCTAAATTAACTATGATGTTGTCAAGAAGGAATAATTGCACTATCCCGAGCATTACCCACAAGGAATTATAATGGCAGAGGTGTAATTAACTGTTGTGCCATTGGGACAGAGAAGAGAGGAGGTGTAAAATGCACTATTTGAAAACACCAGCCACTGCCACTTCTAACAAAGTACTGGAAGTTGAGTCAGAAGAAAGGGATTAATTCCCTAATTTAACATTTGGTCTTTTTTAAAGGATATACTTCTGAGTTCCAAAGAACAGCGTGATATAACATATAAGTTGTGTCAGTTTTATCATGAGTCATAACTTAACGCCATGACCATAATCTTAATGGTCCCTCCATTCAGGTATAAACCAGCTTCACTATAGCATGTTCTGGGACATCCATATTTTGTTTTTTAGCTCCCAATCTATGCTGCCCAGACAGGGGAGATTCATCATTATTTCTGCAGCAACAGTTCAATTACCCCCAGAGACTGAGGAAACAAAAGAAACTTTGCAAAGTTGTTGTGCAAAACTCATTTAACCAGACTTTTCATTTGCTTTGCTCTTTCTGCGATGCAGCCATGGAAACGTCTTGCTTGAGACATTAGAACTATCAAAGTATTTTATAAACCTGGTAATTGTTGGTGTAAATATAAGTTTTCAGTAATATAAGAATAAGAAATAAATAAGGAAACTTATTACATCTGCTTGGTTTTGCCATTTCATTTCTGTCATCACTACAGCTTGTGGACACAGGTGAGGGTGGGGCCATTGATAAATGAATATATAATTTGCCTCTTTTTTTGCCCCAGTGAGAACCACATGATTGGCAAAACAAAAGGCAATCCTGAGTCCACTAAACATGATGCCCATGACAGTGCCTACAAATTCTATCCATAAAAGTTATGAGGAGAATCATCGACAAATAGCAACTGGAGTCCAGTCTCCTGGTCCAGAAACAATGTCCGCCTTATACTGCAGGGGTGTGTCAACCATAACAGCCCCAACATCCAGAGACATCTGTAACTCTGGGCTGACCCTGTCGAACCCTGGAGCCTTGCCACCAAAGGACTTATTTAAAAAGAAATTGGATGTGAATTTTTCATCATTGTTTGGGCAAGTTGAGTGGTTAGAGAATAATGCTCATCGAGATGGTAAACATTTGCTTCAGCTCTCATATTGAAAACCTGTATGGGTCTGTGAAAACTATGAAAGCCTCAGTTACACCCATATGGAATATATAGTTAACATTTTTGGTGAGCATTTAAGTGCTTTAATCAACATGTCTTGTTAGCTTGAAACTAGCTGTGGCTGACACCACATTAGTAGCTTAGTTGCTTAATTAGTTGCTTAATAAACATGTTAAAAACAAATGAGTTGTTTTCTGTAGCTACTAACTAATGCAGTGGTTTTATACTTTTTCAGGCAGTGCACATTTTTTTTCTTCCTCACAAGTAGCCTACATATCAAGTTGTAAATATGGCAAAGAAAAAAATCTGACAAGAGCAGACATTTAAAAAAACATAATGAGAAAAACATGGTCGACAACATAATTTTGTTTGTAAAGGTTCTCCACTCCAGTAAAGGTACATGTAAAATCATAATTAGTAAGAAAACAGAAGAAAAAGGCAAGCCCTGATGCAAAAACCTGCATACTTGCAGAACAATACTGTTTTTATTGTCATCTGTTCATACATGTTATGCAGTTAAATTAGGTAAATTCTTGGAGGTCAAGAAATAGTAGAAACTGTGTGCTGGGCAAGCTATGTTATCCAGTCCCTCTACAAAGAAAAAAAGTCCAGCCTCCTTCCAGGAAGTAATCTTTTACCATTCAGCTGCTCCAAATGATCAATACGAAAACAGAGTTTTGTAATTTTTTTTCTATGGACTATGGAAGGTTATGGTGTGTCTGCATAAATGTAAAGTATGAAAAGTGAACCAATAGAAACAAAAGTAAGCTCTACTACTTGTAGAGAAATAGATATAGAGACATAAAAAGAAGATAAAACAAAAGATGAAAAGCTTTTCAAATCTAATGCCACTTGATTTCCAGCTTACCTTCTATATTCCACAGAAAACCAAAAGAGCAGTATCTCAAGGAAGACAATCCAACATATTTTGATATACAGCATGCTCCCCCTCCCTTTTCCAATTTCCTTCTCTCTATCCTTTGTTACCCAGTGAGTGTCATCACTTCCTTATCTTTCCAAATGGGTGTGAGGAGCCAAGTATTCGCAGCATGTACCACTGGTATATACTTTCCTGCCTCGCCAGGGAAGCCATCAGATAAGGCATGGATACTACTTCTGGAAAGATGCTCTCCATTGTTTCCATGATTCATTTAATTCAGCTACATTATTATTTGACTATTAATTTACTTTCTTTTTCACTTGTCAAATAACAGTGTTTTCAATCAGTGTGTGTCATAGCTACAAGAAGAGCTACACTGAAGTGGAGACAACTGAGATTCTTCTGGAGATTAGATAAACTATCATTGTTTCAAATTTCATCAGCTGTATTGAAAATAACACATAATGTAAGTAAATCTTTCTATAGAATGTTATTTTAATAACCTTTAAAATTGCATTGAAGCCAACTTACAATAATTTACATCTAAAATCTCTGATTTTGTTCTGTTTGGTCAGTGTATCTGCTTGGAAAGCAATCTCCATATCACCCCTAAGTATCTATAAAGAGATGAAAGTAGCATACAGCTGCACAAACAAATGTGGAAAAACACATTCTAGGATAAGCTCAATCTATCTTGTTCAGGTACCAAACATTTTAGCACTAAGATGCTTGTCTGCAGAAATCATCTGGGTGTAGAAGCTAGAGTAAGCAGGACAACCTCGACATGTAATGTCCTATCTTCGACAAGCCTATGGATGCATGACGAACATTGGAACTGGAGATAAGTATTCAAGATGGGGAAGAGGTGTGACTGCAGATAGGACGAGGCAAAAGCTGATGATAGGGGGAAAAAACGGAAGAGAAAAGTGGTGGGAGTGAAGCGATATACTGGACTCTAGCAGATATGAGAATTACTGAAATTTGACTTCGTAGTCATTTGCAGTCTGATTCAAAGGTTTCCAGTATCCTGATTTAAGAAATTATTTCTTTATCAGATTTGGCAGTAATTTATCTTCAAAACTCCTGATTGACTTTTAGTGGACTTTGCGTGGCTTAGCTTCTTACTCTTATAAGGGTTTTTCAGACAATGTTCATATCCGCACAGGAAAAAAAAAAGAAATCATAAGGAACATTAAACTCACAAATGACAATCAGCTGTGGGATCATTCCTTAGCTAAGGCATATCAGATGAATTAAGCAAAATATCTGCCACAGAATGGACTTGTTCTGCTCATCAAAGGTTTCAGAGTTTCAGCCATATTGAATAAGAATGCCATTCTTGAATCCAAAAATTGACACTTTAAAGCCTTGATCTGAGTGTAATGGGTAATTATTCCAATCCTGTGGCTGATGTGTAATCCATAAACCTCTGCAATCTCACAGCTTTATTTTGGTGTCTTGTAAATGCGGAACGAGCAGCTATAAAAACAACACAAAATGACTGACAATACTGAGTGGTGAAGAACAGCAGAAAACTACAGCGGTAACATTATCAAATGAATCACAGAGACTATTTTCTGGGGATCTTTTAAGCTTCTTATCATGAGTTTCACATAAAGAATCTTGATGAAGTTTAAGGCTTTGTAAGAATATTTACTATTAATATCTTCAGTCCAGTTGATGAAATATAGATTAAGACAGTCATTTTCCAAATGAATGCCTGTCATCTGATATGAGCAAATTTACAGTAGCTATTAGGCTCTGATCAGGCAGCTGATAAGTTTGCACCGGAGATGTCCTCTCAGACAAATCGAATTTGACATGCAGTGATCTGATAAATTTACTGTTTGCGGTTCTTGTAAAAGCTTTGTCAACATTACTTTCACATAGGCAAATAGGTGGAGATTTGGTATTAGTCAGTGTTGAGTGCATCACTACATGCATTTCATACTTTCCACTGAATATTGCAAGAATTGTTTCAGGACTTTATGGTTGTTTGCATTTTCCAAATGTAAAACACGATTTTTAAAGAAAATAATTTAAAACCATTCAATGTACCCTAATTTATTAGTCTTCTAGGCAAATTTCTTTTAAAGAATTATCAATCAGTAAAATATATTCAAGTCTTACTTTAGACATTCAATTTTAATGTCCTCCTGACTCAGATACATAAAATCAGAAACTTTTATCTGTACAGGTAATGGTCCATTTTTACAGTCGTGCTTTACTCAGACATGTCCACCATCAAATGAACAGCTGCAGTATTTATTTTTTGACATTCATAACAGATAGGACTGTGGGTCAAGCAAGATTCGGTAATGGAGGTTAGAGTTTTTTACTATAACTCATCACAACTACACAGTTGCAATCTGGTAGTTGATGAAGGCAAACTGAAAATACACTTCTGATGTGTTTAAGATATTACTAACTTTTTATCTTATCTTATTGCCCTTCAATATAGATGAATTAACAAATTCAAAAGAATGTATTTACTTACTTTAGACTAGACTTTGTTGTGTGCAGTTGGTGCAGCAGCACAGCCATAAATGAAACCAAGCAATAACTGTACGATAGATTTTAGATTTTAGTTTTTTCATTCAACTCAGGCACAATGATAGAACTGTTAGAATACACTTGACAATTATTTAAGTAATAATACTAATACATTTTTTTTAACAGGAATAAAACAAGGAAAAGGAGAGGACTATACTGAAATGGCATGTTGCTTTGTGTAACGCTGGTGTTCCTATACCCGCTTTGCCAGTAACTGAGGAGAGAAATGTTGGATGCAAAGAAAGGTATGCATTTTAGTAAGACTCTCCATCTGTCTATGGTTAAAAGTAATACAATCTGTGGCGCTACAAAAAATGAATTTGCAGCTTTAATAAATATTGGTGTCTTGGATACAGTTTCACCACCTACTTCATTATTTTTTTGGTTTGTTGCTCTCCAGTTTGAACATGTGCAAAACAAACCCTTTGAACAGCTTTTAATGATAAAGGTCTGCCACCAACTGTCCAAAATGAACAGTTCAAATAGTAAGAAAAATGTTCATGCTAGCCATCTAATTGTAAACTGCAAAGACAAGCTGTTTTGATTTTGTTTTCTTCTCTTATTTTGATGATTTTCCCAAGACTGCTTGTTAGTGTTCTTGTCCAACATATTTACATTTATGGGTGGCAGCAACAAATAGAGCTAAGAGCTACCAGATCTTTTTTTTCTAATTATGCTATGTTTAGGGTTGCGTAATTAACCATAAGGATTGTGCAATATTAATCCCCTTCTACAAGCCTATCATTTATTTTTAGAGGTGAGCAGTGTTTAAAATAGTATGCAAAGGGTCTGTTCGGAAGATTGACATCACAGCTATTGCTGAAAAATGACCATGGTGCTCATTTAGACATGAAACAAACATGCTCGCTTGACATCAGATTAATAGGGCAGAGACCATGTCCAATCTGTTCCCATTCCCAGGGGAAGAATTTGAATGCTTCTTTTCTGTTAATACCCCTGGCAACTCTGAAGCATTTACAAGTTTTCTTTTTGGTGTCAGTTGTGGCAATATATGAAGAAGACACAATCTCTGAAATCATTATTATTGAATGCCAGTTAAAGAGAGATATTGCTGCTTGACAAAAGGTTGGGGAAAGTCAAAAAATGACCAAGCCTAAAAGTTTTAAATCACCTCATGTCAGCGACTGTTAAGTTTCCATAACTCACTCAATGTTATTCACTCTTTTCAGAGGTTTGGGCATCACGAAAAAGTGCAGTTTGTGGAACATACTTTTATGGTTTGGATGAGGCATTAAATTTGCAGCAGGTAAAATACTGACTTTCATTTCTTATGCTGTAAACCAAGGATGCCCAGGTCTGGTCCTCAAGATCTATCCGTCAACTTTTAGAAGCAACCGTTCTTCAAAACACCACACTGGCTCTCAATGACTTAATCAATAGCTCTTTACCAGACCTTTGCTGAGCTGAATGACATGCAGAGAAGTAATTTACTCATTTGAGTCAGGTGTGATGATGTATAGGTAACCTGTCCAGGCTGTTCCCTGCCTTTCGCCTGCTAATTGCTGGGATTGGCTTCAGCCTTCCAAGATCCTGAATTGGACTAAGTGTTATAGAAAATGGATGGATAGAAAAGGAATGAATGAGGCAATTGTGTTGACATTTGTGTGCATTTGTGTGTATTTTAATGTTGCAGGATAGAGGATCCTAAAGACCCAACCTGGGCACCCATAAAATATATTATCATTAAATTACTGAAATGCTTATATTATTGAAAAATGTGTACTTGGGTTGATGTTTACTTTTCCAACATTTAAGTGTGTTTATTGAGTAATTGGAGCAAAATATATTGTTTTGCTGTATGGTTACATCCCAGTGGGTTGCCACCTCTAGGCAAGAGGTTAAAGGTAGGGTACAATATGTTCTAGGTTGTAGTCAAATGTGGGTCCCTGTAAACCCCCAAAGTGAAGTCAGAGAAAATTGCTGGGGGTTGAATCTCTGAGTCACCCTGTTGAACCTTATGGTTCCTAAACCTAACTTCCAGTAAGTTCTGGAGAATGTAAGGATAGACTATGTTTACCAAATGTGTTGTAAACCATCAGAAAATATACATTGTGTTGTGCAATTATGCTTTCTTTTGGTGTCACAGATATCGATTTGAAAACAGTTATTTTCTCAAATGAAAGGCACCACAACACTCATCTTTTCCTTGCAATTGCTGCTCTTGCCATGCTTCCAGTCTAGTTTTTCTTTTTGTTAAGAATCATTTTCTTTCCTGGCCTATTCAATCTTAGAATGGGGGATTGAATTAAAGAGAATAATCTTTATTGAAACATTGGTTTCTGTATATGCAATTAATTATGAGTAAGAATTATTTGAAGATTATTGCATTGAACTGAACTGATGTAGAATAACAATGAATCTGTAATATAATTAGTCTATAGTTGTTTGGATTGAATAAGATAATAATTGGACGAAGCTTCAAAAGTGCTTTGAAATGACTTGATAATAGAAAGAAAACGGAAATGAACTGACCTGAATTGAAGACAACTCTCCTGGCTACTCTAAAATCCCAGGCATCTGGGTCTAATAGGAGACAGTTATTATAGGCACATCCTCTATTAGAGTATCTAAATATGATAAGAGGACATTGTCACTGTGTGTCATGTCAGCAATGAGGGTAAAGTACCTATGTATTTCTTTTATCTCCTTGTCATGTTCCTGCCATGTTGGAGGTGACACTTATCATGGTGATCTGTCATCGGCTTTCGTGTATAACGTTAATGGATGCCGAGTACAGCTCCTAATCATGGCAAGGGGGTGAAAGCCAGACGGACATATTTTGCTCAGATGGAGTTGTGTTCAATAGAAAACATCAGTGGAAAAAATGTAAGAATATTACAATGCCTCTGTGTAGGTGGAAGCAAAGATCAGAAGAGCTTAACCATGCAGCAGACGGAAAGACATTCAAGTGACAAGAATCAAAGCATATATTGAAGTTTTATTCAGTGACTCTAGTAAAAGCTTATTTTCACAGCAAGTTTCAAAGGTAAAATATTATGTAATTTTTTTTAAGTACTAATGTATGCATCCATATATTACAATCTGGCTCAAAGAGGTGAGGGGGGAGAAAACATTCACTAGCACTTAACCTGTTGTGCAGTTTGAACTAAAAGCACCAGAGTCACATCTCCCGATTTGTTACTGGATATTGATGTTGAACGGAACGACACAAATCAAGAGTGAACTGATTCAGAAACAAGTAAAGCAGTCATCAGCTGGATGATCTGCTCATATCCGACAACTTATTGTCCTTTATTTAAGTGCAAGTAAATAATATTATGTTATTCCTCAAAGAACTTCTACTGATTTGCTGTAGGCAGCAGAGTTATGATTCAATCCAACAAATCATCCTTTTTTGTTGAGAGACCTCCTTTGAACACTGCTGGACTTTGAATCTGACAATCTGCAAAACGTTTTTACTATATATGGCTTTTTTCTACAAACTTTCATAATATTTCAAGATCTTTTTTGTTCTAAAATTTATGTCTAATCTTCGCCACCTTTGCTTTGGCAAAGTCACTTTCCACCACCAAACACTCTCCCCTTCATTTAAGCAGCAAACTCTTCCTCTTCCTCCACCACATGCCCTGTTTCATCACCCGGGTTGATGGGAAAGGAGCAGACTCACTGATCCATGTAGATCATGTGAAAACAGATGAAAATAAGAGGAAGCATGGCCGAGCTTGCTCAGTAGACTATGAAGTCCATGTTCACTCTGTCTCCAGGCTTTTTCCCCAAAACCTTGCCTGTTTTTTACAATAATCTCAAGACCGCCATTCTTCCCTCGTCTTGTATGTCCTATTTCATGCTGGGTGTTCTCTGGTTGTTAGCATTTTACTTCCTCTTCTTTATGTTTGAATAAATTAGATGTTTGGCTTGTAGGACTAGATTCTAGATCAGCTGTAGGACGGAATTGTGTGTGTTGTGCTGTGAGATAATTGGACCAACCCACACGCAGTACAATCAAAACTATTGAATGCATGATGTTTTTTTTTTTTCTATTTTCATTTATAGGGTCCTGGCAACCTGTCCAGATTGTACTCTGCCTCTTGTCCAATGTCAGATAGGATTGGCTCCAGCCCCTGCGACCCTGTTCAGGTAATGAGCGATAGATAATGGATGGATAGATGTATAGGGCTTCTAACAGGTTACAATTCTCATTAGATATAGAAAATCCCTATGCGTGTACTCATCGGGTCCTTATACCAACACAACTGATTCAGATTAATGAATTTTCTCTTTAGGTTGTTTGCAAACCTGGTTAAAGAGCCATTCATTTGATTCAGGTGTGTTAAAGGAAGGTTGCCTGCAGGACAGTGATGCTTGAAGACCAGGATTGAGACACACTGGTTTTAAATTAATGCTTTTTATTAACATTTAACTTAATTTGTTATACTATGCAAGTAGTACAAAGATGAAGAAAAAATAAATTTTTGTGTAACATTCAGAGATAACAGATTTTAGTGCTAAAAGCAAGAAAATTCTGTTTTCCAACAGTCCTACAATCCCATTTAGTGAAATGATTGTGTAGTTAGAAATAAGAACTCTTTTGAGTTTATAAAATGCTATTTTTACCTTTAAATTGTTTTGTTAAAACCAAAACAAGAGCAATGTAAGATGTCCAAGTGACACTGGGGGGGTTAGGTGTTGGAGTGATAAATTAGGGAACCTGAATGTATCTGTTTTCTGCTTCTCCAACAACTGCCACCAGTCAGGAGGGATACAAATTACTTTCTGCTACAAATTAGTTCTGTTCACATGTCAAACCCTGAAGTTATGTCAATGCCTTTTACTTCTTGCATGTGTCTATTTTTTTTCTTCTTGTTCAACTCCATTTTTCTTTGTCACCTGTTAAAGTCAATTATCAATATTGGCTCTGTAGCTGTCTGTATCACTGCCAGCTCCTTGACATGTTGTTAAATTCTACAACAAGAACATGTTAATTAAAAACAAATGCACACCAGGAAAGGTTGTTAACATTAATGAATTTGAGCCAGTCTAAAGAATAGCTACTTTTCCACTGACTCATTCAGTGTTTAGTGACCATTAAATCTCCCAACAATCAAACATCTGTGAGAGAAAGATGACCTCATCTGAGGTTCTAATACACTGCTTTGTTTTTGTTCAAGCGTGTGTGCATGGGTATTAAATCTGAGCAGTTGCATATTTATGCGTCTCAAAAAAGTAAAGCTGCAAACATATTAAACAGTCAATTTATATTCATCTACCTAATTCTATATGTCAGCTTGTTTAGCTAAAGTTAATTATTTCTAATTTACACATGTCTGCTTACATCCTCAAACTTGTCTTTTTTCATTTTGGTTTGTTTTTGTTTTGTTTGATACTATGATCGCAGTGGTCATGGTGGTCCTATTAATGGCAATAGTGATGATGATACACAGTCCTGTTTGTACTTTTATGTAAATATCTCTAATGATCCAATCATGGTACAACAAATCTTAAACATTAGGTCACTCCTTCTGTTTGGAGTGCAGTTTCAGATTGTCTCAACAGTTCAAACAACCCAAATATAGAATCTTTTCTACCAGCGCTTTAATTGCTCTACTTGAATTTGTTTAGATAGTTTCCATGAAAATTGAATACTTTCTCAATGTGGGTGGGCTCAAAGGTCCTATAATGTCATTTGATGTGATTCAAACAAGACACAATACTGGAGAACTTTGAAATTATTGTGTACAGCTGCTCATCTTTTGTATTTTACCGTTTTTTATAAAACTTGTTCTGTCATCATAGCATGTTAGGGGTTATGTGCTCTGTTTACCAAATTTGCTTTGCCAAGAAAAGCTTTATGGATATAAAGAAGTAAGTGTTCCTCTTTACTTTTAAAGTAATCGATTGGATAATTTACATTTTAATGCTGGACCTGTTGTTTGCTTGTTTTTGTCAGATTGAAGGTTTAAAAAGAGAACCAGACTGTGGGTTAGGGTTAGCAGTAAGATGAAAAGCTAAAAAAAAGTAGCAGATTTAACCTCCAGTCGCATCCCTGCGTGACCAATTAATCTGCCTGCAGTATGCAAACATCAGTTTTATGGCTTGTCTCTGCTAAAAACTGAGCAGGTAAAGTACCTGGAAAACTCTAAAAACAAAAGTTGAGTTAACTCATAGTACAAAGAAAGGGGTAAAATGTTTATATTCTACATTTTTAAAAACCAAGTTGATATGCCACAAAAACAAGGTGAATTTCATAATGTGTAAGGTGTATGTATTGTGTCATAAGGTGTATGACATACAAAAATGTGGGGAAAGTTATTCTCTATGATTCGGTTAAAGATAACGGTAGTGCAGGAGTAAAGCTTTGCAGAACATGGAAGTGAGATCTAAAAACAGTTACCCACTCTAGATAAACAAATTTTACAATAAATTTATTTTACTGGAAGCAGCAACCGTTTACATTCTTTAATCATGAAAAATCCCTTTCTCTTTTGGCCCTGTGATACCCTGCCTCCATCCATTTTCTGTACTGGTTATTCCAAAGACGTGTCACGTGTAACTGCAGTCTATCCCAGAAATCCTCGAGTGAGGGGGGGCAGGTTGTCAGGCCTACACAGAATGGAAAGCAACCAGTCACACACACATTTGCCCCTACGGACAATTTATCAACCAATCAACCTAACAAGCATGTCTTTGGGCAGCAAACCCAGAGATAACCCATGCTAACACAGGGAGAACATGGAAACTCTGCACAGAAACACCACAGTCCAAGCTGGGGCTTGAACCAGCAACCTTTTCACTTTGAGCCTGCACTTCTAATTGAGCACAGAAACATGGGTGTTTAATTAAAATCTTGGGGGGAAATGAGAATTTACGGGAGATCAGACTTATCCAGTAGGGGAAAAAAACAACATCAGTGAAGAATGAAGAAACAAATTGGCCTAGAAAGACGAAAAATGAAAAACATCCAGGGTCACGGAGAGGTGGTGGTGGGAAAGATGGGAAACAGAAGACAGAAATTACAAGCAGAAATGGAGAATCGAAAGCACCAAAGCAACGAAGGTAAAGCGCATTGAATAAATAGATAGAACAGGACAAAATGGCAGAGGGAAGATGGAACTCAGCAAGCTGATGTGAATGTGAGAAGAAAAGTTGTAAATAGAGCCAGGGCAATAAAATGGAAAATATAAGTATAAGAATGAAGGCAGTGTCTGTGTGACAGGTAGTAAAAGCTCAGACAGAAAACGGGATGAAGAGATGAAAGAGAATACAGCAGGGACGGAGAAGCTGATTAAATGTAGAGAATGAAAGAGAGATGGAAGTGCTGAACATTGGATAAGTAGCAATGGGATGAAAAGACCAGAAGATAAGAAGGTACGAGACAGAGACTGAGAGGAGGAGAAAGATGGGAGGGGGATTGTTCTGTTTGTCCTGACTCTGAGCTGCCTGCTAAGCAGATGATGATAAATGAGGCAGTGGGGAGGCCGGCTCCCCACTCTGTTCACTGGATGGAAAGCCGCACACCAGTCTTTTCTCCCTAATTACCTCTCACTTACCATTAGCGCTGCCACAGCCACTCAGTTCCACCATCAGTTCCTCGTTCCACCCAGACTGTCATCTCCTATTGGCCCCAAGTAACCGAGCATCTTCAAACAACTGGCCTGATTGGTTGTCCCCGATGCATTCAAGCACATATACACTCAGGTGTGATGGATGTTTGCACTTGCATATATAAAAATGCAAATTCAGCAGGTTAACTGTCATGTGAGCATAACAGTTTATTAAAGGTACTGATGTAAAAATTCTTCAACTGGGTGTGTATTGACACATTTCCTATTTAAAATATTAAAATCCTACTTGAAACATGATCATTAATCTAGTGTGAAATGTCAGTCTTCTATAGCTGAGATAAATTCATACGGTTTTAGATGACTGAAAACAGACAGATCTCTTCTGAGTTTTGATGCATCATCATGTCTACAAAAAAGGTTGGTGTTTGAAGCTCAGTAGAATAAGCTAAAGGAAGGAACTCTCATCTGTCAGTCAACATGTCAAGATAGAAAGTCAGAAATGTGAAGAATTGTAAAAATGAAACGGAAGTGTGAAGTGTGAAGATGTTTTATAAATTTAAACTTATAGTAAATTTAAAAAAATGCTGATAATCCTTGTCAAGCATTTTTAAATGATTATATAATAATCCAATTAACAGTCATTAATTTCTCTAAATTTCGAACTTCCCCCAAACAGATTATATTAGTGTTGTCAACAACACTAATACATTTTTATTATATTTGTATTAACATAAGCCTATTTTTTTATGTGATTGCCTTAATTTTATTACCATCTGGTTATCCCCTGGGTTGATGCTATAAAAAGGTATGCTATGAAAAGGTGATGCTATAAATAACAATCCTTTCACCGGTTAACATGAAGTTATCATTTTTGATTAAAGCTGCTTTGCATGTGTAATAAGTGACATTTTCTCTCTCCGCTGACAGGTTTTTAATAATTTACAATAAGTCTACTCTTTCAAATTTGATCATTGTCACAGACCAAAACCTTTAAGTGCTGTGAGCTTTGACAGTGTGATATGGACGATACAGTATGCCACACATGGCACAAATTATCCCTGATGACCAATTAGCTACCTGCTATTTGCTTCTGTTAACTATTCTTGTGTAATGAAATGAAGAATAGCCTTTCCTCTTCTAAATCAAGTGCCCCATGGACATTTTTCCCAAAGCTTTTCCCCATCTCCGCACGGCTGTTATTGATTGAGCTAGAGGAGTCTGGACAGTCAGTAATTAAATGGAACGACTGGTGGGTGTAAAATTAGCCTTTGTGTCATTAGACTGGAACGACAGAGTGGGTAAAGGAGCAAGTGCAGCCAAGATAACTGATGACTGAAGGCCAATTAAAAGACAGAGCAAAGAAGGGATGAAAAGAACGGCTGAGGACGTGGCAAAGACGTGTATGGATTTGTCTTGGATAATGAACTCTTCAACTACAATCGATCTGCTGCAAAAGAGATGGTGGATCAAACATCCACTTTCATGGGGCTCGGGGGATCCATGGATAGTTTGCTTTAGATCTAAAGATAAATTTGTAAACATTAAATTGGCTTTCTTTTAACGCTGAGAAATAGTTCTTTTCAAGATAATTCGAGGAACTTTGACTCTTTCTTGATGTCTTAGATGCTAAACTGCTCTGACGTCATCGTCTTAAAGATCTTAATCAGTTTCTATTGGGGAGCATGACTACAGGGAGCATTAGTATATGAACTCTATTCTTTTTTCTAAGAAATGTTGGTTATTTTTTGGAATTTTATAGGCAACATCTATCTAAGTAGTTTATTATGATGATTAAAATATATGTGTTGGCGTCATTTTTGGACTTATTTTAGATTGAAAGCTTTTACAGTGTAAATTCCCTGTACAGAATGACATTAATAATGCTGCGCAATGCTTTTTCAAACACTTTTTCTTTATCAAAAATATGGCAAAATCAAGGTTGAAGGTCAAGTTAGTGTTTATTCAAGCTAACATTTACTTTTGGATAGATGTAAGTGCTTACTGGAGTGGTAAACGTCACAATGTAATTCCATATTCCTGCTCAATGAACTTAATCCATGATAAAATTTAATAAAACAGCTGTGAAGGTGTTCAGGCCAGAGTTTGAATATTGTTGCATGTCTGTCAGATACAGTTAATCTTTAATGTGAAACATACCTTATAACAGAGTTACTACTTTTGTCCCAGTTTTCTTTCGTTTTTTATTTTTCACAAACCAGAACCACATGGGGTTCCTTTCTGTAATACTCATAACTAAGTGTTTGCAACATTTGGGTGAAGTCCCTTGTAATCATGTGTCCAACAGAGAGCACTGTGAATGAAAGGCCATGACAAGAGGGCTCTGTTCACAGAATAATCTTTGGAACCGATACTTTTCTTTGGCATTGCTGTTAAGTTTGAATTAAATCAAGATTTGAGGGTAGTAGAAAAAAAGATAAATGGAAAAAGAGGTCCAATAGATGCTTGCTCTGATCTATAGGGGAAATCTATCTGATAAATGCTGCATTCATTGGGCTTGACACATCACCTTGAGATTTACCATATTTGGAAAATGAAGAAATGTGAACATGTACAGTGCAGCTAAGGGAGTTTAGGAGGTCTTTTAAGGACACAACTTTGGGATTAATAATGCTGAGTTTGACTGTAACTGAAAAGGGATTGTTTGTGTGGGTCTGTGCAACATGTGTGTGAGTTTTTATCCTTGAATTAACTTAAAAAGCCTGTCTTTCTTTTCATGTGGAGTTTTTCCTCTCTTTCAAAAATTCCAAATTGTCAGACTTTAACATATGGTTATCATTAAATCAAGCATATTCTATACAGACAAAGTGTTTGCGCATAGCAATAAAGTAACATCTTAGACAATATGTTGGATGAGGAAAGGCAAACATCAGTGGATTTGGGAAAAAGCTATTTCAGGTTCCAACATTTAACTTGTAAAGTCATTCAAATATCACTGGCCACTTTATTAGGTAGACTTTGCTGGTATCAGGTTGGTCTTCTTTTGCCTTGCCACATTCAAGTCACCAAATCACCTTTTCTTCTGCAGAGGATGTAATTTTACCAAAACTCTCAATGAGAAGATTACACTCGAGATATAAGAAATATTATGCGTGAAAAGAGATCACACATAATTTTCAGGTTTTTGTGACATAAAATTGATACTCTTTTCAGCCACAGAGCATAAGAAAAACAAAACAAAGTTACACCCCTGAGGGAGGTAAAATGAAAAGTTGCCCATTATCTTATGCAAGCAGGTGCTGTCTGGACACTTTCGTCCAGGTGTGAAAATCACTATATCTGCAGGATGGTTTCAGAAAAAAAGTCAAATGGTGTTCTCTGCATGCAAACAATTTATGTCTGTTAATGAAGTTTTGCTGTTCTAATTAAAATCCTATTCTGAAGCTGTGTTTTAACGTCTGGAGGTTGTTTTGACCATGTCTGCGTGCCAAAATGCAAAAATAGCTGCTTTGTGACTGGGGGATTAGTCAATTGACAAGTAGTGTAAGTGCACATAAATAAGGTGAAATGTGACTTCACACTGTAAAATGGAACATACAGTATGTTCTGAAAGCAATATTTTTAGAGGAAATCTTCCAAAGCTTTGGACTTATACATGGTTAAGGCCAGAGCCAAAGTGGCCATCTATGCATTACAGAAACATCCAGAATGGTCTTCTATCCTACAGCCATCAGCTTGCAGAGATCCATTATTTATCACATCCTAGCCTTACATGTATGGGGGACCGAAACTACTAAAATAGGAAAATATAAAAATCAGTTAATAAAATGATATGATACTGAAACACATTTACCACTTAAAATGTGACAAATTTATTTTTCTCTTGTCATTTTAAGATGTTTTAATATTACTCCTGTTTATTTTCTGTGCTTTTCCTTTTCTTACTTATCAATAAATTACTTCTGACAAAGTAGACTTGTTGTGTCTGTCACTATGTTATCAGCACTGTTGAAAAAATTATAGCTAGATTCTGATGAACTTTCAGGAAATCTTAGAAATGGATTAAGGAACAATTGTCTAGATTTGTGGTCTGATCCAGGGGGTGATATTTTAAGTCATAAACACTACTAACTCAAAAGGTAATGTTCAGTAGTGCTTATTATAAAAATATAAAAATTGCATGTTTTCACTGGTGTGCCCAGCAGGGTGGTCCAGGGAGGCACGAGCCACCCCTCCAATATAATAGCCACCCAAGAGCGCACCCAAGCCAAGACAATTTATTTAATTTAATCACACTTCAACTGTAGATGAGGCCTTCACAGAGAAGCTCAGATGTTTGAGTTAACTGTAGAAGCACAGTTCTCCGCTCAGGTTAGCAAAGGAGAAAAAGTAAACCATGGTAGACAACAGAAATCTGTTTATGGGCAAAATACAACAACAAGACAGGATCATGTCTATTATTCTTGTAACATGAGTTTTGCAACATTAGAACGGTCACAGATCATTTCAGTGAGTTCCCTTTATAATATTAAGTGATAGCTAAATTAATCAAACATTGTTTTATAAAACTCAGCTTGTTTTCCATAAAAACCTACAAAGTCGAAGCTTCCGATTAGTACTTGTGAAAAACAAAATGTGAATCAATTTATTGTGCAGTCAAAACACAGATATGATCATTAAAAGAACTGTGTTTTGGTTATATGAAGAAAAGAATGGGTTATTGATATTATCATGACCACCAACAGTATTTGAGGCTAAGTTACAGCATTGGGGCTTATGTCTTTACATGTTCAGCACCTGCTTAAAACTTTGCAGTGCAGCTGGCAGGGTCAGTCTTTTTTTTTTAGTTTCTCCATACCTGTACTTCATCCTTTTAGAAGTCTGGTGCAAATTTGGATTGTGTTTCAATATATTTTTCTCTAGACATGCCACTGGAGCACAGGCAACAAAGGACCAAGTTCAAAATAGCAGCAACAAGAAAAACCAGTACTAAATTTATTATTAAAAAAAACTAAGAAACTAACACCAGAAACAGAACTAAGTCTCTAATATGTAATTTAATAAACCTAGCTGCAGTTTTGTCTGGGGTGGTTTTATATCATTGGGTTTCTGGACTGGGCTATGCCGAGGGATATGGGGGGTTTTTGGGCCTGTGGGGTGCTACCTCTCCATATGCCCTGTGCCTTAGTGTCCGATGGCCAACAAGCCTGCTCGTTGTTGCCTTTATTCAAAAATACATGTGCTGTCAACTTTTGGAGTTGCAGCATTTGGCCAAAGCTGAAAAGACTGGACACTTACAGGTGGCAGAACTAAATAAAGGAGTTGGTTGTTATGCTTCTTCATCTCCAGGCTTGTGTTGGATAGCTCCCATTTAAAGGCTGGAGGACTGGCTGCAGGACTCGTTTACATCCCAGCAGAAGGACATCCAGTGTCTCAAGTGTTTTGCCCCATATTTTTCACTCACCATCTTTAGATGTTAAGCTGCCTTCCCGAAAGTCATAGGTTGGCAACAGTTGTGCAAAAATTTCCACTCACTCATTAACTAAATCCATTCAAACAAAGGTGCAGACGTTATACTTTTTTAAAAAAATTTTGTGCCCTTACATGTTGTATAAGGCCTTTGTGCAATGTTGAAACAATATATGCTACCATGGAAACAATAAATGTAGGATGTCATTATATTTATTTTATTGATGGTTTCATCTATAGTCATTTAAAAGTAAGGATAACATTGATGGGTAATGCATTGTTTATTGTCTTTCAAGGGGTTTGTTGAGGGGAAAGTAAGG
Organism: Pseudomugil tenellus; assembly: GCA_037177515.1. NCBI lineage: Eukaryota > Metazoa > Chordata > Actinopteri > Atheriniformes > Pseudomugilidae > Pseudomugil > Pseudomugil tenellus. Next base: position 11,407,122 of record JBAMHX010000016.1, on the reverse strand, counting down.
ATTGAGATAGCCACCTTCATACTGAAACATGAACACTGTGATCACGATAACTTTCTAGCTTCAAGTACGGCAGCCCTTTCCCTGACATGCAGTATCAGGCATTCAATGGAAATAATTACGTTCTATTTATACAAAAACATCTCTTTCACTTTTCCAAGGTCAGATTTCTCTCTATCTATCCGTCTCATGTTTTTTTCCCCATGTTAGTGCACAAAGTAGGAATCAGGAGGGAAACAGCAGGTTTGTGTTTTGTATTTTGCCGAAGGCAAGCAGGACTGTTACTGTACGGCTATCAAACCTTTGCTTGAATTATGCAAAATTAATGAATGAAAATGTTACAATGCTGCACACTCTCACAAAGATCCCATCACCTCTATTGTCTTCTTAATCTGAATCCTTAAATAAACTCTGTGCCCTAGGCACTGAGGCTTATTAATATTGCATCCCAGTCAGTATTCATTATGAATGAGAACAAGTGTGAAGACGCCTAACAGGCTGCAAAACAGTACTAGGCTCCGGCTGTAACAATGCAGGTCACACAGATAATCAGCATGTGCCACCAGCCTGAGCTTTCCTGATTGGCTCATACTTAATGCTTAGAAAAAAATAAATAAAATGAAAAGAAAAGAATAAACCTTGACCCATTTTTCTTTTGTCTCTAATTCATCATCAGCCGAGCAGCATAGAAAGACAGATGTTGCCACAATTTGCACACAGTGCTTTGATGAATTTAAAACAATTTTAATTGAGACCTGAAGAATTTTCATGAGATATAGTGGGGGTGTGGACACCAGAGGATGATGGATTCTTCTGCTTTGACATTAAATGAGAAACATTAGTCACTCAATTTGGTACCAAGTTAATGTCAAGGTGTCAGTTGTTATCTACTTTCTCTAAAACTGCTGCAGTTTTTGTTCTGTCAATACAAAATCACATCTGTGGACAGGGGTCCCTCTCAGAGCTACAGGAATGTCACTTTATAAATGATTTATGTTTTTCCATTAAAATGTCCTGTGACATCTGTGACGGCTGACCTGGCACTGAATCCAGTGCAGTGGTGTGCCACAAGGTGCTGAACCAGGTCATCTTGCAGCACGTAGATGTCTGCTGGGAGTCTGACGACTGTAGTTCAGTGCTTCCTGATTTACATTCATGCTAGACGGACAAAGAAAGAGTTAGAGATTCAAAAGCATACTGAATGGTCTACAACAGCTGCTGTGCTTTGTCATGATGCAAGTAAGAAAAGCTTAAAAGAAGAATAGTATGAACTATGAGGAATCAAGGTCTTTGCTTTTCTCGTGTGTCTTCTGCAAGAATGAAACAGCAAGAAGCTCATTTTCCAAATTTATGAAATCCTTCCTGAGAAAACCTCTAAGAGAGTTTCACAATTTTCCAAAATCTGATCTTTCGCTATTTTCTGTCACAAAATCCTTTCTTTATTAACTAATAATTGAGTAAAGATGCAAGTTTTTCTAAAAC
>JBAMHX010000016.1:11384640-11401333 GCA_037177515.1 Pseudomugil tenellus | reverse complement strand
CCACAACCAAGCTGAATGTGGAGGTGGAATCGTGTGCGTGCTGCATAAAGACCAAAACTTCTCTTTTCTTTTCTATTCTTTTTTTCTCTTCGGAAATTTTCTTGTTTTTATTTGATGATAACTCATAAATTGGAATATACATATTTCTCCACCTTTGAATATGATTTTTTTCATTAAATAAAGCCTCTTATCAGGTGCCAGTTTGTCCCATACACAGATAGCTGCAGCATGAAACTACTACCATAGGTATAACTGTTTTTTTACCTTATGCTGCAAATCTCATGATTTTTCAGAATTGGTGACAACACCATGAGATGAATGAAGCACATTTTAGTTTAGGAATATCTGCTGTTCAACGCTACTATTTTTTCCATATATATTGTTAAAAATTATCCAGACAATATGATCAATAACAATGTAGCACTCAACATTTGCTTAGTGTCCTTTAATTTATGTTAAATAGATAATCACATTTGCCAATCGGTGCAACAATAATGTTAGCATTTAGGGTCTTTCAAAATAAACATAGCTGTCATATACACAGAAATATATATTTGCCAGCCTGAAAAATAATCCTTTTGACAGTTAAATTAAGTTTTTTTTGTTAAATTTCAGATGTCTTAAAACTGATTTCCATTGGTGATGAGAATTTTTGCTCTTTTCAAAGATTCAGTGCTTTTTGTTCCCCTGGAAATAGAGGCTCTAGTGGCTCCCAAGGCTCTTCATTTAGTGCCTCTCAGAGCTTTTATTTTAGCCTAATTCAGCAGTTATTAATGGTTTGTGGTTGGTAAGCATCTTTTAATGTAGCGTTTACATAAATGTCTTACTTTTTGCCATGTTTTGTTTAAAAAAAATACTGTTAAAAATGTTATCAAACTTTGAATTAAACAACTGAATGCCGAATTACAACAAATAAATTTAATAAAGGCCAGTGTTGATAAAAAATACTTTAATTACTTTATATTAGAGGAAAATTTTAATGTTATAATAGGTTATTTCTTATCACTTAACACTTAAGACTCAATAATGTCTTCTCTTCTCATCAACTTTTATTTTAAAGCCAGCTTTTATCCATCTGTCACTGCTTTCCTGGCTGGTACCCATACACTTCCTGTCTTCTGAGTGTCTACGTTCAATTGATATGTGATGTGTCTGTTTGGTCAGAAGTTCAGAAAAGCTTTCTTAACACTTACATCTTTCCTGTAGCTGTAGAAGTTCTCTCAATATTGCCCCCGTTGGTTTAAAATAACTTGGCTTCCGATAACAACATGTTCTAGTTTCAAACAAATCCCTGTCATGTGCCCTTCAGCGCCGCTTCACTCTGTGGTCTCTGTTATCCTCCCCCATGGCACCTCTCACCTTCTTTCCTACATAGCCAGGAAGTAAGAAAGGCGTTCTTGCCCAGAGCGTAGGCAATACATTTACCTGACAATATTGACCAAAGTGGGTTATTCAGTACATGTGGACAAGAAGAAAAATCTGGATTCCTGCATCTTATTTCAATGTCTGCTTAAATATTTGAAGTGAATCAAAGAATATCAGCTTTTATGTGGTTTAGTTATGAAGTTTGAAATAAAATTAAGGTTATTTTATGAATGAATGAGAAAATAATTTTCATTTAATACACAAAAAAATGTTGAAAAAATGACAAATAATCACAGGTAACAATAATATTTCAAACTCAAGCTTCTTATATAAGGAAACCAAATTTCTGGGAAAAGACAAGTTTTATAAGAATTGTCTGGGTCACATTACTATATATTTAGTTTCTATTTAGTACTCAAGAGGATTATGTGTCCCATGCAAGGAAACTTTAATAGATCACAAAGATGGTGACATACTTTCAATATTAAATGTGTTTCTTCTTATAATTATAGCCTTTCCATCTTGAGCAAACTAAACATGTGTTTCTGCATCCCTATTTTATCGCTCAGATTTATATTACAAGAGACTGAAAACAGCCCTTTACCATTAATTAATTTCATTAATCTGCACAGTCCACTCTGTGACTGATCACTGGCTATCATTTTGTAATGTTATCGTTATCATCACTAATTGATTTGATGATCCATGTATCCCATTAATAATGGAAAAGATGGGAGATTAAGAATTTAACTGCCCTTCGCCATTAATGTGATCAAGATGTAATAAGTGAACGAGCCACAATTCATTTAATTTAATCAAACGCAATTTTATGCAGTCCACTTTCAGCCCATATATCCTGTGATGAAGTGCTGGCAGATGAATGATGTGAAAAGTTTTAAAATATCTTTGTAATAGGTTTAAGTTTAGGACCACTTTCCTCTCCCCATCAACCTCTTGTTATACAAAAAGATAATTATTCTGAGTGGTTTTGAATTAACTACAGTTCTGTAAAGCACAACGGTCACGTGGCATTCTTTTAGTCAGGCAAATATATTTATATGAGACTGAGACTGTATTTAGAAAAAAACGTACACACATATAACTTTTTTGTAGATTTATAATAAAAACCACAGCTGTAAGACTACAGACACTTGCTGAAGGGCTCAACCCATCTCATCTCACTCGGTTTGCTGTCTAATCTGAAAGGCTGCAGCTCCCCCTATTGGCTTTGCTCAAGGGAGCATTTTGGATATTAAAACACTCCCAGCCTCACCAACTGCAGCTCTCTAATGTGATGGATATCACAGCCTGACCACCATTTGACATTTATAAAGTGTCAGTCTTTATCTGTGATCTATGTGCTGCGGTCTGCCTAACTGGTATAGTCAACAAAGTGGTGCTGGACATGCCATTAAGGCATTCATTGGTGTAATCAAGCTTGCCTAATCTCAAACGTCATCGATGGCTGCCTCATTCTGCAGTACATCTGAGCTTATTCGTTTCTTTCCTGTGGAACACTATATCAATTTACAGAGATCAAACAGCGGCGGAAATCTTTCAGTCTCAAGTGTAATTAGCAGTTTATTGAGACAAAAGCACCCATTCTGCATTAACTGTTCAATCTCATGTGCTCTGCTCTTGAGATCCCTTTGTGGGATGATGATTGTGACTCACATGCAAGATACTCAGCCAGTTTCTTTCTCAGTGAAAGCTGAAAGCTTGATGCCTCTCACTTGACAGCTATAGAGCAACAGACAAAGTGTGAGTGGCTCTCTGTCTTTTGGGTCTTCTTCCTGATTTTTGGAAAGCTCAGATAAGTGCCACTCTTCATCTGGAGCTACATTCCCACTGAAACTGAAACTGCTCCATTTTTTTTTTTTTTTTCACTGACGTGATATGTTTCTGATGTGCGCTAATCAATGTGTAAACTGGATGAAACTGCAGGGAGTCCCTTTTTTCATCTTTGAACTGCATGGAAAGTTGTGCCCACGCTTGTGAAGTACATCTGAGCTAGAAGAAATGTCACACTGAATTGCCTGGAAGCACTCTGTAACATTTTAAGTGCTGACACCTGAAAATGTGACTACCATTTCAAGAGAGAGCAAGCATAAAAGAAAACAGCTTGAAAAGAGAGTAAGATGCAAGCATTTTTAAAAAATAACCAAAAGATAAATGAAAAAAAAAAGCAAACTACTTCTCCTATTATTACTTGTGTGCTGATGTTTACAGCACGTCATGGTGGGTTTGGCTATGTGGCAGATCTTTGAGCAAACAGACACATCAGTGTAGAGTTAAGCATGACTTATGCATGTGTTTGAACACAGCCTTAAACAATCAAAAAGAGATTAATCCCCCCCCCCCCCCCTGCTGAAAAAAACAGATCGAAGCTCTTGATAGCACAATACATCTGTCTGTCTGAAAACATATCTCTGAGTGAAGAGAAAACCAGAAAAATGGTAATAAATCTGCTTCAAGTGGAGGAAGGAGGTGGCATGCCAGTAAGTAGAGTTTGCCCCAGGTGACAGCTTGAACAAATTCACATGAAGTTCTTTACCGAGAGGGTTGCATGCTGGGCCATGCAGAAACAACGAGCTAATTAAGGCGAGGCTCTCCAAGCAGGATTCATTGCAAGTTGTTGGATCCTGACTGGACGATGGAATGAACGGAGGGGGGTATGTTTTTTTTACTTGTTTTTTTTTTCCTGATTAAATTCAGATTAAGGGAGCTGACACAATCTGGCTGCAGTTCTGGCTTAATGAATGTCTCCAATTATTTTAGCAGCAGACTCTATCTGCTACACTCCTTCTGTCTTTATCACACACATACACACACGTTTACACATGGTGCCACCATCAGTGGCAAAGTTTAGCTACCAGTACATAGCTATAAATCATAAACAAAAAGAAATGCATGGATTTCTTGTCCCAAATATTACCAGCTGTTAAATTAAAACAAAGGGCCTCTGTCACTTCTAAAATGTCAAATGCTGATTACTATATTGAGTAAATAAAGCCTCGGATTCAATCTGTGCCAACCATATCACGAGGAAAGGTGGACTTGGAAAGTAAGCAAAGGCATATGGTAAGTCTTAACTGAGCTTACTGCTCTGGTGTACTGTATGTGTAGAGAGAGTAAAGGAAAATCAATTTTAAAGGAGCTTAATTCTTCAAAAAGTATAACAAAAATAACCAATAAAGTCGTTCAGTGTGATTTATGTGTTTATTTAACATCAGGTTCACCTTATAGGTCACAAAAACTAATATACTATATAATTCTACATGGTCTTCTGCAGACCAGTAAGAATTAAAGACAGTGTGAATGAAAGAGGCAGTTTATACATAATTAAAGAAAACAGACACAATGTAAAAGCTTGTGATTCTAAACACATTAGTGGGGCAGTAAAAGGTTTTGTTCTTGGGAAGTTTTAACATTTAGTCAAATTTCTGCAGCTTATCTTTCCACTTGGCACATTTATTAGCTGTAACAAATAAAGAAATGTGCCAAACAACCTTGTCTGGCTTTATTAATTAAATGTGCAATAATACATATACATTAAACCAGTGATATGCCAACTCTGGTCCTCGAGAGCCTCAGCTTGATATCACATTCTGCACACGTTTGCTAATTAAGTCTGATGTGAGTCAGGTGTGTTGCAGGAGGAAAACTCTCAACATTTGCATGACTGCAACCTTACAGGACCACAGTCAGCCACAATGAGAAATTATTGAAAAAATAAAAAAATAAAACAATAAGCATTAATAAAATAAATGGTTTAAAATAAAGTAGAAAAAGAAAAAAATAGTGTATATAGCTCATACATCTTACTATCTTATGGATTAAATCCGTGCAAATTTATTTAACAATTATAAGCACCACTGCCACATTTAAATACCCTTTGCCACTTTTAATCCTATGTTTTTAAAATACAAAAGTGTTTTTTTTTAAATGTTGCGGATGAAATTGTAAGTCGGTTATTATGCTGGAATCAAAATGATCTCATTAAAGTAATATCAAAAGCAAATTTATACTTTCTAGTAAAATAAAAAGATTTCCCTTTGACAATGAATTTAAATAAAAAGTAAATTATGTCCGATGAACCAAAAACTTATTTTTGAATTGTTAGTATAAATATATAAAGATTAATTAAGGCTTTTCAAAAAAAGGCACAAAAAGGAACAAAAACAAAGAAGAAAAGCGAGAAAACAGGATTAACACTGAGAATTACTGTAATCTTCACGTGTTTCATTAACAACATTTTTCCTGCGAGTCATCCAGAGGGCACCGAAAAATCACGTAAAAGAAGTTTGCTTCCAAACGATGCCACACAGCCTTTTATAGAGTTTTAAATGTCTTTCAACATCATGACCTTTACAGATGAAAGCAGAGTGAATCATCCTTTTTTTTCTTACAAGCACCAAAACATGTTTCTCTGCATTCAGTGAAGTGGAAGCTTGTGTAACCATTGTGTTTGATTTCAGGAGACTTTATGAAAGTAATTTTCCTCCAGCAGTCAGGTTTAATTTTTATAGGACAAAGGGTTACACTGAAAAAAGTAGAAAAAAAGAAAAATCCCTGATTCCTCTTATACTACCATCTTACCCCATCCAAAGGTCCATATACATTCTTTTGTTTTGAGAAAGGTTTCATGTAACTACCTTAAAGATTATTTGTTTGCTTGACTGTTACCTGAATACATTTGACCAACAGATTTTCGAATGATTTCATATTTGGCTCTCTTTAGCAACATCGCCAGTGAACCATCACAATACACATAAAAATAAATCTCTCTGACACTTGTAATTATTATTACAAATAATTGATTTAGATTAGACTCATAATGATTTTTAATCTGTGTCTGTCATTTCTTTTTTGGAAAAAATTTGGAAGATATTTTTGAAAGATTTGTCATTTTAATTAATTAGAAAAATTGAGAGTTTCCATTTAGGTTTTTGAGGCTTTGTGTACCTATTTTTTGTCTTTGAAAGGCAGAATCCCCACAAATTAAAAAGGATCTTATTAAGAAAAACACAATATCTAAACAGAATAATAGTATCACTCAGATGTAAAAAGTAATTATTATTTATAATTTACTGTTATGAGAATATGTTAAAATTAATTTGTTTTTTTATTATTTTATATGACACTTTACCCCATGACCTAAACATTTCTCATTCATTATAACCATCAAAAGAATATGTTTACCAACTCCCTTATTAATGTATTTTAATATATAATTCATACAGTTAATTGTATCCTTTAGTCAAAATTTATTGTAACAACTGAGCCACATTGCACATTCTCTTTATGGAACAACTTTTCTGCTAGATTATACTAGCTGTACATGGTATTCCAGACATTTGTAAAAGTGGGTTACAGAAATATGTACTTACATATACTGTGTATGTCTAAAAGTAAAATGATAGGTAGACAGAACATTTAAATATTTTTTACACGCCTTCAACATGAGTGATATTTATCTGCAGGTCTCATTTGAGGTTTTTTATACTCATTCACCTTTACCAAAACGAAGAAAAAATAAATGAACAAAAAAATAAAGAAGTGATTAACAATTCCTCGTCTGTTTGACTTTCGTCTTTGTTTTTGGACCATCCATACAGACCATGTTTATCCATAGTCTAACGCTCTATCCTTCACAGTTGTTTACTGAGATTTCCTTTTGGGTTTTAAAAATCCCTCATTCCAACTTGGCTGTGACAGCCATGGAGCTTGTCGAAGGCTGGGAAACAAACACATGCTGTCATCTGTGCCGTGTCTCTCTGTCTGTCTGTCCTTGACTGAGAGGTTCCCTTGCAACTGACATATTTCTGTCTGGCAGTCTGCTTCATCTGCTGATTTGTATCGGCCTGTTTGTTGTGTGTAACAGACCCACTGTGCAAGCACTGCAATTTTGAGAATACACGTGGCGAAAATGCTTGTGTTGACGTCTGTGTGTGTGTGCACATGTCTAGGAGATTAAGTTTTGGCTAAACATTGTCTGATCTATAGTAGGGCAATATCTGGCAACACAACAAAGGATATGGCTTTTATAGTCATAAATGTTTCAATAGCATTAAGTTTAAAAAAGAAAGAAGTGAGGTTACTGACAGGAAACATGACTAGGACAAAAAGACAACTGTATTGTGACAAAATCTATGTATAAATGACTGTGCACATCAATTCCATGCAAAATGTATTTATACTGCAACACAAGATAGTATAAGTCTGTAAACTGCTTTGCAAAATTGCTTTTATCTCTATAGATGTTTTGCTTTCCCTCTTTGGAATTTATAGGATCCATCCGGTTGATATGGTGTATAAGTTGAACTTCTTTACAATGTGATGTTGCTGTTATGGAAGGAGAAGAGGAAGTATTGCAGCAAAAAAGCTTAAATGCTTTTATACTAAAAAAAAAAAAGAAGTTTTTTTTTTAGAGGATCCAGATGCACTTCATATTTATTTATCTGTTTGGTTTTTGATGGTTGGTTTATAAATTTAAAGTTGTGCTAGACTGGACAGATGAATAAAAGTTTTGTTAACACACATATATTGTAAGGAGATGTGTTAGGATTTTGTTCAAATTTACACCAATAAAGGATTTCTTAACAATTTATGACAAGGAAAGCAAGTATTTTTTATCAATGTAAGCAAATGAGTAAATATTCATGTACATGTAATATAAACATGGCAATTATCATACAGTTGACATAACGGTTGCTTTTCCAAGATTAAGGTAAAAAAAAAAAAGCGGATAATGTGTAGAAAATTTTCATTGTTTCTCTGGTCATGGTTTTCATCATATGATACGGTATCTGCCACAAAACAACTGTCTAAAATAAACTTCAATCTAATTTGAATCATACATTGCACAGAATGACATTTTTTACAAGAAAAATAAAAATGCCTACAAAAATTCATATTTAGTCATATTTGGGGGGAATAAACAGTAATGTACACACAAATGCACACATAGGTCATCTCTAACTAGTAAAGATGCTCAATGCTGATTAATAACCTCAGACAGCAATCAATATGAAGCACTCTCTTTGACCTTTTTGACCTTTTTGTATCAAAAACATTAAGGAGGGGGGAACAGCTGTCTCCTCTGATCTTAACTCCTACATGTATGAGTAACATTATCATTCCCAAGTGTCACCAGATAGCTTTGCTTTGCAGTGAGTGGTGTGTAGTTAGGTGGTGGTGGCTTTGGCAGTGTTTGGATATGTGTGTATTTCTTCATCCTTTCATGGTCTCTTGTTTTCTTCTTCCACAGACAAAACAATTGAAACACTATTTTCATCCCCACATATTCTTTGCATTATGCGTAAGATGATACTCGACGCAAACTGCACACATTTTGTGCTGCATGAGCACTGTTATCCAAAACTAAATTAAACATTTAGCCAAGGGACACAGACCAGTATAATGTAGCTAAAGCAGCATAAATGCTTCTGACCAAATGGACATAGTAGGGAATGGGACACTTAAACGTTTTATATCATGCCATCTTTGGTGGTTGAACAACTTAATTTGGCAAACTGTCAGTACTTTAAGAAAATGGGATTCCCTTCAGTGATGACTGCAGGCATCTTCTCATTGTAATAGAAGGAAATCACCCGATGCACTGCTTTTATTTACAAAAAAGTACTCTGTCTCAGATTCATTAATCCAAACTGTCATTTTTCACATCTGCTCTGTTGAGTTTTTATCACACTTCCTAAAATACAGTGTGTATTCATTAATGGTCTATTATAGAAAAGAAAGCAGCGTCTCTGCTCTACCATGTTGGTCCTGCAGCCTCTTGGACTGTAAATGGGGTGCAGAGCACTGAGGGAGCTGCTGCCATATAGATAGATTACTCTTGTCACTGCTGATCTATGTGGAATGGCTGGCCATTACTGATATGATCTCAGGCCGCATACAAATTCACATTATTTAAGCATAGCACAGGTGGACAATCAGCATAAGATAGATATGTGATGGAGACAACACATGAGTAATGTAGATGGCGTTGTAAAAGATTGATCGCAAAATGGGCTGCAGTAAAGAGCTTGTACACATATGAATAAACCCACAAAGTTACACATAAAGGACACATACCTGTGCATACTCTTACACGTACACACAGCAAACACATTGAGCCTGAAAGCAGATAAAACCATCGCTGGAATTAATATCTGTGTTCTGCAGAGCTTTTGGCTCAGGCCTTCACCGTAAACATATCACTCATGGAACCAATGTAACCAATCAGCCCATGGAACAAGCCAAGGGTTGGATAGGAGAGAAAACAGTTTAGGTATGTGTGTACGTTGCAGCTTGGCAACACTCAAACAGAGAAAGTAAATTTTAACTCCTTCGGACCTGATGCACTGCATTTTTCATGTTAGAATCATCAAAGCACACAATCATTTGCTTCAGAACCACAAAAAACAGTAGAACAATGTCAGTAAAATTTTGTATTGTTTCACAGTTTCTTCTTCAGAAGCTGATAAAAACAAAACGTTTAGGTGAAAATCTTTAAAAAAAATGTTTTAGAATTGCTTTGATTTGAAATTAATGCTTTAGCAATACATACATTACATATGTATGTAATGTAATACATTTATTTCAAATGTTTTCACCAGAATGACTCAAGATATGAAGAATGCTTACTCTAAGGGTCAAAATGTGGATTTGATTTTTTTTAAAGACAAGAAAAAAAAAATCCAACAACCTGGACTGGAATGTGTAAGCATGAAAGATGGATACTGTAGCTTTAACACTGGAAACAAAAGGATGTTACAATGTATTTAGGGATAAACTAAGACAAGAGTGAAAGATAATTGTATAAAATAGGATTTTTTTTATTTTTTTGTCACATTCTTCACGACCAGCATAATCTTGATAACTCAATCTTCCCAGTCTATGAGTCTCGTAGGCCATCTGTGGTGCCAAGCGTACACAGCTCTTCTATATGTCATATTAAGTCAGGATCAATGTGCAACCTAACTGAGACAGAGGACACATTTTATACCTCATATTTAGGTTGAATTGAACAACTAATTCAGAGAAGATTGTAGAGGTTAAATGAGAGGCCGGACTTCAACTCAGTGTCATCCAGCTTTTGTTGAAAAAAAGTCAGTATTGCAATATTTCCTTATGGTGGGAACATTGGCCATTTTGTAACAGTAGGAAAATTTAGAAGATGACAGAGTAGAAAACATGGATTCAACATAACCAGGATTTGTGGTGCCCGTAAACATTATATTTATACTAAATACCTGCTGATGTAATATTAAACAATAAAAATCCACAAACTTTAACACCAAAAGGAAAAAAATCATGTAAATAAACTTGGTTTTGGAGAGAAGCATGTGTTTGCTTCAGTACAGATGCAAAACTACAGACAATATTAGTTTGTGACAAGCTGCTGAAAGGAAAAGATTTGGAACACACTTGAAAACCGACCTAAAAGTTTGGGCTGACCACACAAAGACTTTTTCCCACAAACTTGAACAGATTTTGGTTGCCGGCATTCAGGAAAGAATATACATCAGACAACACACTGAATGACAGGTCACAGATGAGTGAAAGTTCTGCATGGAAGACCACCCACATATCCCAGCACCAACGAATCCCTTGTGTTCTTAAAGCAAAACAATAAGGACAGCAACCTGCTGATTTGACAATTTATTTAAAATTTTATGTGTTAAATAGTAAGGTGGTTAAGATGCTGCATGGATGAAGAGTTTCATATACTGCTAGAAAAGAATCTTGTGGTGAATTAACTTTCTTAAATGACAACATTATTTGCATGTTATGCGTAAGTATCAAGGAGATCTTTTATTTTGCATGTTTTTACAGATCACACACAAAAATGTATAATTGTTTACAGTCAACTTTATACAAATTTAGCCATCTTGGAAAATGTCTGAGGAGATTTCAGGACCCTAACAGAGAGAGAACCAGAACTGCAATTTTACTGCTTAATAAGACATGCAAAGACTTGCACAGAGAACCACCAGTCAATTTTGAGGATTTTTTTCCCCTAAATCTTCAAATTTTTGTTTGAAAGTTATCCTTTAACCAGCTAAATCTTTACTCATCACCTGGCCAACAACACAACAAGTTAATATTTACCCTGGTTTGGAGTAATAAAGCAGACTAATGATTCACATGGCATGCAAGTACCATATTTTGATTTATAGAATATTCCATACGTTTCTTTTAAAAGATTCTTCCAGCAGTTGTTGCTAAGACGAGCTGGTTCAATTCAGTAATCTTAATAAATCATGTTCTTCACTGTTAAATCTCTCCCGAAGATGCCACTTTTACCACCCTACCAAATAACAACTGGGCAGAAAAGTCCAATTTTGAAGATCTGAAGTCTTTATTTGACCCTTTAACAAATTCTGAAAATAAATACTGATTTATGTTTTTGTATTTTACAAATAATGATATTTTTGAGCAATAGGTCAAAATTATTGTAGTGTTGCAGCTGACCGTTATTCCTGTTAAGGACAAGGCGACTGGTTTCTTTAGATTGAGAAGAATATCATTTTAACAATGAAGAATAAAAGAATTTGAACATACATTAAACATTAAAACATGAAGGGACAATACATTAAGACATACAGACATGTTACAAGGTTATAACCCGGGGAGAATCCCTCCATAGATCTGTCGTCACACAGAAGTCTGGAACTATTCTGCCCTAGTAAGATAGGGGAAGCTTTGTTTAAAGACTTTGGTCAGGTGCGTCAATCTGAGGCCTGTTCTTCGACTATGACAACAAAACCGAGGTCTCGCCTAAACATTTCCCTGATGGAAGGACGGAAGCTCAGAATGACATCAGTTTAGGAGCCTTATGGTCGGACCTTTCAGCTAGACAATAATTAAGAGCAAGATTATTAAGCTAATACATGAAATTCCTCTACAGTGTCATCTTCTGCTTTCTGGTGTTCAGCAGCGGGAGGAGATCAGTATCATATGGTGTACAACAGAGTTTTGAATAAAGTTTATATCATAAAGTGAAGCAAAATGTCTTACAAACTATATGAAATATAGGGTTAGTTATGTGTTTATCAACAACCCTAAACCAAAACCAGTAAAATTTAATGAAACACACAAGACAGTAATTGACAAACCCAGATTCTGAAATTATAAGATCCTGCACATATGCAGAACCCTTTATTGAAAGTCTAAAATAAAGCACAGCACAGGATGACCATGTTCTCACCTACTGACCTTCTGGTTGTTTTGGTACATTTCTTTATTCAATATAATGTAGAAATATATCATGAGCATTCTGAGTGAACCATGAAGTTGTCACAATTAGTTATTTCAAGGGAACATAAAAGGCCTTCTTCACATGTCATAAACTATCATACCAACATATTTCAATACAGTTAGCACATTTACATGATGAAACAATGTTATTCAAACCAAAACTAGACTTTTAATATGCATTTAAATGAATTTCTTCAGTCTAAATTGAATAAAAACCAAACTCTCTGAGGTTTTATAATAAATATAATAAGTAATATAATATATAATAAATATATAATATAATAAAACTCCTGCTCAACAAATTTAATCTATGACACTCCACACTTATTTGTCAGTTATGTAGCTAGTTTCATAAATTGATTTTAATTGTCAAATGGCTAAATGTGTTAGACATTGTGACAAAGAAACAAAATCTTTCCATTACATTTAAAGACTTGGTTTCTGTGATGTCATTTGACACCATTCAAACAATTAGACTGTTGAGCTATGAGGATTTCTGTTTAATACAAAACAATTAATTTGATAACTAAAGTGAGATGAGAACTGTGGTCCAAATAGCTGACAACTAAACTGCACTGGAAATGTACTGACTACATTGCAGAATACTGTGTCAGTACCACAACACCAACAATTTGCTGTCTATATTTATATGATTCATACGTGTTAAATCTACACAGCACAATAGAAAACTGAAGCATCTATAGCAACTTGGACTAACATATGGGACGTGTCAAGTGGTCTGATGACTGGCTCAGAGGTGCAATGCTATTCTTAAGAAAACAAAGTGGAGAAGAACAGAAATATTAAGTTAATTGGACTCAGAAAAATGTGTAATAAGTTCAGTTTAATGGACAATTGCCTTTAAATCAGGGTCAAGCGAAACAAAAAACATGGAATCAGAGAATTTTCTTGTCAAGAGATGTTCAGTCTGCCAAAGCAGAACAACACTTTGGCTCTGAGGACCCAGCTGAACACCTTCTGAAAACATGCGAACTGTATCACTGACAAAAGGCATGTTAACGTCTTAAATCACTATATACATGCACAACCTGCCAACACAACCAAAACTTAAACAAAATAGTGCTGAACAGCACACACATGTCCAGAAACATTAAAAGTGATGCATTTTTATAGTCTTTCATATCTAATCTGGGAAATGTTCTACAGACACAGACTTGTTTAAAATTTCCTGGCAGGTTCAGTTGAAAACAGGTCTGCTTTGTGTTCCAAAACTCCTGAGACTCATCTGTACACACACACTCTGAAGATTGTGTCACATACATGCATACATTCATTCTTAACAAACCTTGCCACTGTGTAAATGTAAAGCCACCCACGTTTTACTTTCCCTCTGTCTGTCTCTCCTTAATCTCATCTTTATTTGTTTTTCTTACTCACACTCTTTCTCATGCTTCACCCAGGACGTCCGGATGAGCCTCTCTAACTCCTCAATACAGAAATGTCCCCTCTTCTTCCTTTCTTTTCATCTCTGTTTGCCTGCAGCAGAGGGGTGGAAGCTAACAACCAATAAAAGACCAGCCTGTTTCTGGTTGCCCCCTCCCATCCAAAAAAAAAAAAAAAAAATACAAGGGGAGGAGGGAATCCATTCTCTCTTGAGTGGTTTGTTTTTCTTCCTCTTGTATGTACTTTGCTCCAGATTTTGGCCTCTTCTAATGTGTTCTTAATAAGAGTGGGAATGATTTAATGGAATTCATTACCCTCAAGCTGCCTGGTTGCTGTTTGGCCTTCTATCCAAAATGTTTTCTGCACACGCAGCAGCAGGATGCTGGGGCCTATAAAACTCTTAAAACCTAAACAAAGATATAGTGTTCGGGTGTCTTAACGACGACAGTCAAGTCAACATGGTATTTTAATTAGAACGGTTCATTATCTCCAGGATGCTGCCGGCAGCATCAGTTAAAACGGAGTGGGAGTAATGGTCAAGATAACTTGGACTAAATCACACAGCTGACAATTATAGATCCATCCAGACCAGTGACATATCACGGGGATAACTCAAGTGGAGTCTTCTGGGAATATTTCCCTGTAAACCTTTTTCCCTCCTTTTTTTTAACCACATTATCTCTTCAGTTAAATCTTGCAGCACAGCATGGATGCAGTTAAATATTAATGTTATCATTTAGATAGAACTGTGGAGACACAGGGAAAGGGGAGGGTCATGTTCCTTTAGCTGTTTTGTTTTCAGTCATGATCTCATTGGCTACATGGACTTGTTTTGTTTCTTAGTATGAGTTTTTAATTCTATTAAGAGAAGAAATAAGAAGAAAGCTAGAATGTGTTTTCATCATTTTGCTTATTTAAAGTTATTTATTTCATTATTTTTATTTACACATGAGTTCTAAAACTCCTGAACCTGAGCCCGAGTCTCATACTGGATCGAAGGCCAGCTCATAAAAATGGATTTTCACGCTGGTTTTATAAGGACAGTGATCTGGCTTCTCTGACCTGTAGTGGCAAAGAATTTCATCATTTTAGAGCGGCGACAGCGAAGACTCTCTAAGCTCAATACCTCCAGAAAGTGCTGATCAGCTGATCTGAGGGTTGGAGAGGATGGGGACACCAGAGAGCTAAACCATGTAAAGACCTAAAAACAAATAAAAGAACCTTAAAATGAGTTCTAAGATGTACAAGCAGCCGGAGAAGCGATGCTAACACAGGCGTAATGTGGTCTCTCTGATGTGCTCCGACCAGAAGTAGAGCAGCGGCATTTTGGACGAGTTGGAAGCATGAAAGAGACGACTGGCTGACCCAAAGATAAAGTGATGTTATAAAGTCAGTCTTCAATCAAGTACTCAAACAACTGGCATAAGTAATGGACAGGACACACAAGCTGTCTATGGTAAAAACGCCTTCAGTTTAAGGTTAAGGTTACTTTCTTCTTCCTGTTTTTCACAGCCTCTCATGCTTCAATGTGCCAGTAGAGAGCAGAGAATAGAGCTGCTGGGTCAGCACGCTATGAGGCAAAAGGAAGAAGAGAGGAGAAGAAACAGAGCATTGATGGAGAGAAGTGAAAAACTAAATTTTCAAAGATCAAAAGTGAGCAGTAATAAAAAGTAAAGAAGCAAAGAGGATGAGGAGACAGGATTCTGCAAAACAGAAGAGAAGTCTGCAGGTGTGAAAAAATATTGTGGAGATGATAACCAGAAACAGTAAATACAGAGGTTCAGCTGCGTGGTCTGGCAAAAGTTCATTCAGGGTTAATTTATATACACAATAAGTAAGGGAAAAATGCAGACACAGCATATGTTAAAGTTTGCTAAGGAATTGAGTTTGACTCAAATGAAACAACACTTCTGAGATTTTATGTTATGTTGAGTTATATCACATCCACAAAGCCTTCAGACTTGTTTTTAAGCAGTTCTTGACAAGTTAGTATACACAACCTCAGTACCAGGAGAGAAGAGACCCATGAAAGGCTCTGCTGAGAGACTTCACATATTGTTAGTGCTGAACATTTATGGAGGAGCTAAATTAGTTTCTGCTGAAGGCCAGAAAAGCAAAACAAAATAAAATACACAAAGAACAAAAAAACTATAATTCAGAAGTCAAAATGTCTTTGCTCCACGGAGCCAGGTTCTCTGGATGAAGACAGGCCCTGAGTTTGTTTTGAACTGGCCTGAATAAAGTTATGCATTGGAATGTTGCTCATGCTGAGACTCCACTGGGAACATTTACTTCATCATAGTTTGGTTTTCATCACAGCTGATCAGATGGTCAGTGGACTGTGCATGTTACTGTGTGGTAAGTTTTTTCTCAAACAAAAGGAGTGAAAATAAGCCATTTTTTAGTCTTTTGGCGGATCTTTAACCAAAGTGACTTACATGTCTACCTACATGTCTGTGACTACCCCCACGCATACAAGGAGAGAACTGCACACATTAGCATAAATATCAGTCAGTTGAAGCACAAGGATACTATACCATACCATACCATACATGCCGTATCGTACCGTACCATATCATATCATATCATATCATATCATATCATATCATATCATATCATATCATATCATATCATATCATATCATATCATATCATATCAT
>JBAMHX010000016.1:11370310-11383520 GCA_037177515.1 Pseudomugil tenellus | reverse complement strand
ATATCATATCATATCATATCATATCATATCATATCATATCATATCATATCATATCATATCATATCATATCATATCATGCCATGCCATGCCATACCATACCATACCATACCATACCATACCATACCATACCATACCATTTTTATTTCTAAAGCATTTTAAAAACAACAAACTGCTGACCAAAGTGCTGTACCATAACAGCGAAAAAACATACATCACAAAGAAAATGTACATAAAACAGCTAAAAACACACATATGACAACTCATTCCTGTATAAAAAACGAAGAAAAAAATGTGGGTTTTTAAACTACATAAAAACAGCAAGGGAGGTTGTCTGTCTGACTTGCAGAGAGAGATCATTCCAGATCTTTGAAGCTACAACTGAAAATGTACCGTGTGTTATGGATAGTTCAAGGCATCTGGTCTGCTGATCTGACTGCATGTTGTGATGTGTAGGGATGCAGCAGATCCACCAGATAAAAAGGGCCAAGGCCATTAAGAGAATCTTAAAAATTATCCTAAATCTTAGTACAACTCAGATTCAGTTGCTGTCATGTATGAATGTGGGTGCAACTAGCCGTTCTCCTGATCTGACTGTCCTGCTACTTTCTTGTAGGCATTTAATTATTGTTGCTCAATTATTCTATAAAAGTAAAAGTCAGAAAATTGGAGGAAAATGATGAGTTCTATCACATAGTGTGGAAAAAATGCTTATTTCCAGCGCTAAAGAAAACAATGTTTGCAAATCCTTTTCTTTGTTTTTTGCCTGTTTAAAAGCTAAATGCTGGCGTTTTCTGTCATCTGCACTTGGAGAGAAAGACATTTGAATTGAAATACAAGTTTTTGAATCAGTCAGATTTATTCTAGAAAGGCAAAGCCACTGGCTTAGAAGTTAATTAAATCCAGGAAAGATCTTACAATAGAAACAGGAGCCAACACTCTTCCTGTTAACACAACACAAAGGTGATCCACTCTAATTTAGCTAGTTAGATTATTGGCAGTTTAGGGTTAAAAATGGTAGCCTGTAGCTATTTTGCCGCTGTGAGCCTTTACTCTGACAGTACATATTGCATTAAACGGCTAGCCTAGTGGCTGGAAAACATCAGTCTGTTTCCGTTACTCTGCCCTTTGTTGGCCCCTTTATTTGCACCATAAAGACCAAAGCCTCGGGGGTGTGGTGCTCACCTGTCAATCATAATCAGAAGTATAGAAGGCCCATGTCTTACATTTTCTCATGGGCGCCGACAGAGGCAAACAAGCTCAGTCAGTCAGAGCACAAGTGTGAGAGCTGTCTTGATGTTTATAACTTAGTTTTACCCTTCACCTTGAAAAACTGATCCAAACACACCAAGGTGATATGCTTGGCTAAATACATCACATGAAGACATCGAAAGTTACAGTTAAAAGTCAGTCACTCTGAGGTTAAACACAGAAGTCTTGACTGTGGACATTTTTACAACAAATCAGACTCGGCGTCACTTCATTTTGTGCTGTAAGTGGTCCGCACCAGTGTAGATTAATCAGTAATGTGAACAAAACTCCCAGTGTGAGGTCTGCGTTCTACAAGAGAGGAGAATCAGTGTTCATAAATGTCTGGGAGGTCTGTCACGACAAGACCACCTAGATCCCTACCTCATGCCACACACAAACAGCTTTAATCTTTTACAACCACGGACACATAAAGATAAAATCTATGTCCGCAATTTAAATGGGAGAGTTTAGGATGGAAGATTTAAGGTGTTTAATCCGTGCAGCTTCACCTCATAGTCCAGTGTCTGTTTCTGTGATTTCCCTTAAGTTCTTTTATTGACTCTTTTCATTGCTTCCCCAAATTGAAACTCATCGGGTCAAAGATATTTCTTGTTTTTTTTTTGTTTTTTTTTTTGTTTTTTTTGTTTTTTTTATGTGTTCACCATTTTGGCTTTCCTTAGAAGAAGTGCATTAGTCCTTGAAGGGTTCTCCAGATTACTCAGTGCATGGTAGTTCATTAAAATTTAATTACAAAATAAACAGCCTTGCATGGAAAGATTGTTTTAAACTTAAGATTTTAAAAACTTGACTCTATCTGAGTGATCCTTTTATGTGTTTAAAAGAAAACTTTATAGAAGAAAAAGTTTAAAAAGCTTAGTTTGTTTATTACTTAATAAATTTAAGTGTGATGTTTTAAGAGCACGCTGAAGCCCAACGACCAAAAAGAAAGAGCTTCATCACTGAATAAACAGGTCAGGTTGAAGATAAAACTAAGATGTCGATGAGTGAGATGAATGGAAGTGACCTAATCAGCTTCCAGTCATGCTTGAAAAGCTGTGACATGTGGCCATTTTCTCAGTGCAAAGCATTAAAACCAGCAGATATTTTATCTCATTGTTTTTTATCTTCCTTCTTTTAGAACTCAAACAGGAATACACTCTTCCTACATCTCATAGATCTCTTTCAGCTGTCAAACTGCTGCGTCTCGGCAGTATTTACACTCGTGTAATTACTAAAGTCTGATGACAAGTCACTGACAGATGGCAGATAGATGGGCTGTGTCCTTGAGGTTTGGACTGCACCCACATGGCCTGTTCGTCAAAAATATAATAATCCTGTAGGTGGATGATGCAGAGTCTCACATATGAGCTTCAAACTCAAGGACACAGTGGTGACTGGAGGTTTCCTCAGGAAGTGGATGGCAATAATACATCCAGCAAAGAAGAGAATCCCATTTTAAACGTTCATGCTGTTTTGTTTTTTTTTCCCATGAGAAATATACTGCCATAAGTGCCATGAATATGTTGCCACTTAAGTATTTTTGACAGCAAGTTACCCCCTTTTGGGAGCAGTTCAGTTAATGCTTGCTCAGTGAGAAAATGGAGGACGTTCCAAATGCTGCTGCCATCAATCCACAGCATAGCTTTCATCTGAGAGAAAAAATAGAGGCAGGCATAGCGTGCCGATAAAATACTTACTTGTTCCCACAGAAACTATGCTACACATACCAGTTTTCCCAGTTTTCATCCAGTGAATTGTGCATCATCTTACCCTTAATTCAAATTGTATGTAGTAAAGTATAAAGTAGTAGAATATGGCTTTACACACACACACACACACACACATATATATATATATATATACAGTATATATATATATAGTTGTTTTCAAGCGTTTAGACAGGTCTCTGTTGTACAGTAACCCATCCTGTTTCCTTGCAGAAACTAGGTCATGAATCCTTCATAATTCTGTCACTGCAGTATTATTTCAGCTGCTTCGGCCACTTGCAGCAGAGCCAAGACGACAGTTGATGTCAGCGCTCAAGAACAACAAAAGAGCGCATCAAGGCTTGCAAGTGCTTTGCCAAAAATCCTCACTATCTCATCACCATCTGTTTTACCTTTGCATAGCTTTCATTCTTAAGCCAAAAGAGGTTAAGGCGTTTAGTTTGGTTGCCTAGCTGCTGCCATTCTGTGATGCGACAAGCAGAAGCAAAGCATTGAAAGTATGCCTGTAACTTTCCTACGATCAACACTTTGTCAACAGCCATCGGAGTAAAACTGAACAAATCGCAACAAAGTATTTGGACCATTTCAAGTTTTCAGTTACTCAAATTAGCTGATAATATTGCTGCCTTAAAGTACCTTAAAGCTTTTAGGTTGTTTTTACCACATGCCCTTTTAGAGACATGAAAAGTGTGCATGATTACTATTGATACTACTAACTACTATCATTAAGTGGGAGATTTAAAGGATCTGCTATGACATAATACAGTCTTTAATCTTTGATTTGATACATTATACAGATAAAAACCAAATCAACATTTTGGGTATGCTATTTCCAGAGGCCAAGGCAATAAAATGTTTATGAGCACATATTATTTTGTCTCTTATTGTTTGCAGGCAATCACAACTAAATATTTACTAGTGGGTTTCTCATTTCCTGCCTGGTTTCAGTCACAGTGCCCTAAAAGTTTAAACATCTCATTTTATTTGAATGTTAGGGTTTCATTAACTAAATAGTCTTTATCTGTTCACAAAGTCAAACAGTGGAAAAAAACACTTTATTTGGGAACGTTTCTTTTTGCAGACCTGACATATACGCTTTTTCAGCAGAGTTCAAAGGGAACACAGAGTACAGATAGTTAGCACTGCACACACAGTCTTTCACTACGTAAGTGTGTATGAGTGTGTGTGTACATGAGTTCAGCATAGGTCGGTGTACCCGTCATCCTGTCTCCAGAAGGATTTAATCTAGTCCCATGTGCCTCACATTCAAAGGCAGTGACTGACAACTGGCAGAGGGTGTGAGAGATATGCCTGAGTCAGTGTATGTGTGAGTGCATATGCGTGGGTGCATGTCATTTAAATGCTACCTATGTGTTTGTTCATTCCTTAAACTTGCACCAACATTAATCCATAAAAGATGGTAGAACTGTGGTGTACATTTAAAGGGGGGTAGTTAGAGCTGAAATTCCAGCAGCAGCATGTATTTTCAGCCATATTACCTTGGAGACGGTGCTCCTCCTGTGTGTGCACAATGTATGTTTTAAAGCATGAGGGACACGGAAATGCAAGTATTTTACAGGTGCACCTCCTTACAAAGAGTGAAATGTCAATGTCATTCTTGTGAATGGTTTGAAAAAAATGGTTACTTGGCAACTTTATTTGGTGGCAATCTGTATTTGACATTCCACTTTTGTGTGCAGTTTTATGCATATAAAGCTTTCCATGTTTCATTTTACACATTGAAGTGGGATCCTGTTACACCATCAACTTTACAAAAACACAAAAATGACATATAGTAATAACATGGGGCATCATTTTCTGTCTAATATTTTATGACATCAGTGTAGCAAATTATTATTTTGAAGTAAATAGTGTTTAATAACACAGCAAAAAGAACATTAAATGCTTTGTAATGACATCAAAATGAGATTACATCCTAATGATAAGATAACAGAACAGGCTGCATATCCGATATTTGTATATTTCTATCTTCATGCAAAGGTGAACTCAATCTGTAAGCTTCAAGAAAGCTCACATTATCTATTTTGTAAAACATGTAATTATCTCTATAGATTTAAGCCTATATTTTTTGTAAAAATGTGCAAATATGTCAAATAAAACAGTAAGACGTGTCATAATCAACATGTTTTATATTTCAGTCTAAGCCTCCTCATGCACTACCCCACATCATACTTTTGCTGCTTTTCTCATTCTTTAGAAGCTGAAATATGGATTGACATTTCATGTAAAGGCTTTGCTGTTAATTATAACGGTGTACAGCTGTGGTTTAATGTTGGCTAAAAGGGAGTTATCAAGCTTCAAGGCTGTGAATGGTTGCACTGTAAGAACAGCAGTCTAGTATGTCAATCTACAGGGGGAGTTCTGTTGCAATGCTAAGCTTCATCATTGTTACAGTTGCTACTGTTGGACACAAGGCACACTTACACTGCTGGGAGCTTTTGTGTATAAGTGTGTATGTGTGCACAATATGCATGTGCTTGTCAGCACACAGGTCTATCCTTACCTTACCCATGTGTCCGTATCAATATGCCTTCAGTCCTCTGTGCACTTTCCTGAGCAAGAGTCTTTTGGCATGTGTGTCTTGGCAGGTGACCAGATCCTATGCCCACAACAACAGGTCCCCCAGTTTAGTGCCAAGTCACACTGTGCCCCCTAATTCCCCATAATCCAGCCTGTCTCCTGTCAGGTGATCCTTAAGTGTCTATGTTCCCAGCCCCGCTCTGGTGAAATCAGCAAACTGTGGCTTCTGTCTCAGTGCTTTGTAAACTCACTCTCACATCAGCCAATCACTCCACACAGTAACCAGTTGTTTAAGCCTGTCATAGGCCCAGTTAAGCCTTATCATATCTTTTGTCTCTCACAGGGGGGTACTTGGGCTATTAAAGTCCACTGTGAAATCACCATCGTTCAATCTGTCACCTCTAAGAGTATTACAATTTAAATGTTGCACAGTTGGTCATTTATTAGTATTAACAGATTGAAGATCGGCAGAAGGTAGATTTATATTGATTATTCTCATAAATACAAAAAGAAGTGAGTAAACTTATATTTTAAACAAGAACACACCTTTTCCCATCATCCGGAAGGTTGACTGGGAAAGCTCAGTCAGGAATATTGGACTCACGCTGTGTGTTTATTTGGCCAACAGTTCAAAATCAAAATGTTTCGATAGCAGCTGCTCTTATAAGATCCCACAGGAATTACTAGGATTTCAGTATAGATTGCTCTTAAACTTGGATATGAGATTTACCAGTCAATCCACATTCCAGAAGTTTAACTTGCTTTTTTTCTTTCATTTAAAGCAGCGAGTGGTCCCAGAAGTTTTAGGGCACTTCCAAATAGTGCTTTGCAAACTTAAAAAATGCCACAATGTTTTTTTATGAGCAGGGCTAATGTTTCCTTTGTGGTCTGTAAGAATACAAATACATGTTTCTGTATTTTTTCCAGCAGAGGACACATAAATATTCTTGCAAGTTGTGGAGATCTCTGGAAGTATTTTGCCGGAGTTCTTTTTCACCTCTTTCAGGACTGCATGTTGTGCTAATAATAGGATATTTATGCTAGAGAGGCAAAAGTCTTGCATTTCCACTATTTGTAGTAAATTTATCTTTTGTTTAAGTTTTTCTAAAAGTTATTATGACATTGATAAAGCACACGAGTCACTTTTTCATGAGAAGTGCAGACAGGCTTTCTATGCCTTTACAACCTTTGCTTACAATCTAAAGCAGGTGGTGCGGTGACTGTGCTGCAGTCTTACCCGGTTGCGGGTTTAAATCTTCGCGCAGACAGTCGCCTTTTTGTATGGCGTTTGCATGTTCTCCCTATGTTAGCATGAGTTCTCTCTGGGTACTACGGCCTCCGCCTACCATCCAAATACATGCATGTTGGGTTGATTGGCCAATCTAAATTGTCCTTAGGAGTGAGTGTGTGATGGACTGGCGACCTGTCCAGGGTGTACCCTGCCTCTCGCCCAGTGACTGCTGGGATAGACTCCAGCTACTGGCGACCCTGAGTTGGATTAAGCGGTTAAGAAATTGGATGGATGGCTTTCAGGCTAGTCTCCTTAAGTGGAACATGTGACTAATGGAAAAGTCCTTTGCAGAAATTTTCACATGTTTTAATTTTTTTTTTTTTTTTTTTAAATTTTCACTGTGGACAACTGCTCATAGTGTTTAATGGGTAACCACTCACAAGTGGGTCACAAATTTTGTCTTGCAGCGAAACCAAATAGCATAGTTCACAAAAGACTTCAACATTTCTTACTTTAAGGCTATCAAAAGCATATAACATTCTGACATTTAATGTTACATTTTCCATCATGGCTGCCAAAGGATGTGTTACATTACCTGAAATTTCTTCTTTTTTAAAAAAAAACTCTTCCAGATGTGCAATAGAGAAGGTGAAGGCATACATTAATGAATGCAGTGTGACAGTTACGTACCGCAAAATGCATGTTTTTACTCCAGATAACTCGCATATGACAGGTTCTCACACAAAGGACACTGTGACACTCACAGATTTTCACATGCCTGCTCCATTTGTCAATCATCCAGGTGGTTATATCAGGTGTCAATCATCATCCTTGTTGATCAGCCATCACGATGTGCAACCGGAGTGAAAACTGCCAACCCCCCCCCCCCTGCTGCACTCCAGCCTGAACTCCTCACCCCAGCCATAATGCACTTGGCCTCTGTCCAGCCTTCTTTCAGCCTTCCAACTTTTTAACTTTTTTTTCTCCCTCAACTCACAACAGCAGCATTTATGGACTCCCAGATCCATCACTCTGGATACTTTATGTGCCTCCCCTCATCCTTGTTTAGGCCGTTATCCAACTATTCCTGGTATTTAGCCTGAGTGACAGTGTTTAATAAAGTGTCCAAGAATAAAAGGGCATTATTAAAAGGGTGAGGGTTTAGGGGGGGAAGGACACTCAAAGGCCAGATTTTAGGGCAGCCAGGTGAGGCGGCATGTTTGTATGAGGGGGAACTCGTTCAGTGGTGCAAATATGTCGCACTGAAAATAAAGATTATTGGCTTCAGTGGGTGGATGTGTAACTAAAATGAACGCACACAGGAAGGTGTAATAGCTTGTTCAATCACTGGGCAAGAGTTATTTAAAAAATTACCTCCCCTGTGTGTTTCCTCTGACAGGTTTAACATTGATGGTGTGTGGAGTAATGGGCATAGTCCAACTGCTGTTTGGTGTGTAATACTACATGAAGTCAGCGTTAACTGAACATCACAAAAGGCATTACCCGCACGTCTAGGAATGTGTGCTGCATGGTCGATCCTGGCCAATGATAAGGCACCATCTGTTACCCATGAGTGGAACCGGTGGGTTGTCCACGTACACAGATGCATATACACACTCATCTTGTTACAACCAAAGACCTCCCTCTGTTGCCAAGATTATGGAAGGATTGGCCGGTTTTCTTTCTGTTATTGTAACATCTTTGGGTGGCAGACACTGCTCTTTCTTCCTCTCTTGGGTTTCTACTGGGGATTACTAGAAGTAATGGGGGTGAAGAGATGGCTATAAACTCCCGTCTCCACTCTTACTCATTTATGAATTTAGGGACACGGGGCCCCATGACAGCAGTTCACTTCTCAGTCCAGTTTTAATTTGATTGGATGTGCTAGCAGGGAAAAAGGGAGAGGCTTACAATGGATGCAAAGACATGACAGGAAAAAAGAAAGATTGTGTTTTGTTTTTTTTTCTTTATGCTATGTGTAGCCCCTTGTTGTACTTTGAGGAGGTTTAGAGTGTAAGGGGGCTGCTTTGGGGGCACACCATGAGGATAATGTAACTAGCTTGGTAAGATCGTGACAGAATAGTATTTCCACAGAAACCTTTAAAAAGTGGGACTGCAAACTTTCTGACCTCAGTGATGCTTAATTAAAGAGCAAGTGACATGGGGGAGACTGAAAACAAATCCAAATGAGATGTTTTCAGAAGGGTTTTTTTCATACTTGCCAATCACACAAAATGTAGCAAGGAAAACGTTTTCTCCCATTACATTTCTGATTTGTATTTTTCTATCTGATAGTGAGCTGAAATGAAAATCTTTCCAGAAATAGTAGACTAATAGTAACCACATGTGTCACCTGTTATAATCTGTTATTTAAATTGGCTTGCTTTCCACATATTGGGGCGGACTTTAAAAACAGTATTTTTTTTATTATTTTATTTAATTTTTTTACATTACACCAGTTACCATGTAGTCTAACAGAAATATATAGCAGATTCAAAGCCTATTCCCATTCAGTTAAAAACATGAAATAATAACCTTCTGGTGCTTATTTGTTTATTGTTGTGTAGCATCACATCACAATTGTATCATTCCTCATCTGTGTCAGTGTCATCAAAAACAAAATGTCAGCAGCAACAGAATTTGTGCCATTGTGGAAAACTGAAAATGAAAAATGAAGCTGTTGTATTATTTTCTTTCTTCTGCAGCATTTTGCCCCTTTTTTCCACTGATAATGTATATGTTTTGTTCCGTTTCGAGATTGCATTGTTATATTTTGCAAGTCATGCAAAGTGTTGAACTGTACATACTTAATACATTTAAGCAGTTGTGCATGTAGCATCGAGCCTCATAATGATAGTTTAATAGAGTAAAGCTGGCAAAGGGTTAAAACTATGCATTGTCTTATTTTATTTTATTTATTTTAAATATTTTAAAAAAAAATTTTGTTGAATTTCTTTTGTACATGACAGGGTTAGATATTGTCTGCTTAAGCTCTATTAGTATTGTGTTATAATGTTTTCCACTCTTTCATTGTCTACAATATACTGAATCAATAATCAATATAATCTTAACATTGTTTATTCTGGTTTGCAAAAAAAATCTACCAATTGGATTTTACATCGACCCATATGAATGAGTTCCTTCCAGGATTTTTTTTTCTTATGACATGGAACTCCACATTTCCAAATTGTATTATCCAAAGAGGCTGCCATCATCTCCTGACAGAGGAAGTAGGTGAAGGTGGAGCAACAGGAAGCAGAGACAGAGACGCAGCAGGAGTATGGCACAGATTGTACCACTGGGGAAACAGCAGCAGAAATATGGTGGAGCAGTGAGAAGCCATCTGATTGGTGGGAAAATGCCAGGAGGTGAGTAGCAGCAGGGGGTAAGATGACAGAGGGATGAGATGAGATGAGATAGTTAGATGTTGTCAGATCTGCTCATCCACCTAACTCAAGAGATCTACAGAATAAATAAGTAATGCAGTCTAGTCTCATAAATGAATGTTAAGTTATTGATGAGATTATTAAATGGTATGCGCTGCAACAGAGGAAGAACATTTTCTTTCTACTTATAATTTCTTCCATTTGATGTTAATGTTTAATGACAACAACAAAATTAAAACACACAAATGTGAAAGAAATTTTCATATTCTGCCCACCATGTAAATGACTCATTGCGAAGATAACTTCATGTTAATTTGTCAACAAAGCTTTTGAAAGATCCGAGGTTTTCAGAGTAAAAAAAAAAAAATAGAATTAAAGATGCAGAGTCAGCGTTCAGTTTTTATCCTCCTCACATGTAAAACAAACTCCCAGAAAATTGCAATTCTGCTAAAACGGTCAGATGAATTAAAATCTTGGTTGAATACTTTTTCTGCTTTTTATTTAAGCAACTTTTAATTCCTCACTTTAATTTTTATTCGATTTACTTTAACTACTTCATTTTCACTTTTTCACTTTTTATTTATTAAAAAAGATTTTAATGCTTCATGCACATTGAATTGTCTTGTATATGAAATATAAACCTATAAACAAAAATAAACCTGCCTAGCTTCGCTTTACCTGGCTTGCCTAATGTATGACAATATAATTTAAAAATCACAGTGCGGACTTGTAAAATTGCTCCTCATGTTATGTTTTTCCCTAGCACCTAGATTGCAAAAATAATCTGGCGTTGCAGCCTCACAGGTATAAATCTGAATCTGTGTATCCCACACGGCCTCCAGCAGTCACACCCCAAGGCCCCTTGTTTTGAACGGACGTGTGCACCCAGTGAACTTGTCAGATTAAATAAGGGGTTAAACCATATGAGAGTTGGGCCAAAGCTGCCAAGTGTTTGACGCTGGGGCACTTTCAGACCATTGGCATGAAACCCCCTGTGGCTGTCTCTTATCCAATGGCAGCTCAGCAAGTGTTTGCTGTTGTCAAAGTCTGTGTGCTACGGTGGGCAAACTATCACTACACTGGCTACATGGTGCCCTTTAGCCACTGACAACATGCTAGATTCTTGTTTTCTGGGTCAGAGAAGTCCCGTGGGCATGCAAGGTGTGTTATGTGAGCATACAAGTGTCCTCCACACTTCTCATGTTCTTGTTTTGTTATGTTTTCTCATTTGTTTTCCTTGTTAAAGCGATCATCTCTACACATCACTGAAGTCCTGCCAGCCCCACAATCTGCCAGCTCATGCAACTGTGAAAAAGTTCAAATAAGCTTGCCAAGATTAATTCAATGACAAAATCAATGCTAAAATTCTGTCTAAAATCTAGCAAAACATGATTAAAATGCTATTTACTGACAGAACACGTTAACAGTGACAAGTAAACTTGAATCAGGATTTTCTGCTTATATTTTTGTTCATGTTTATGTAAGTTTTAATATCTTGAGGTCATGAATGTAGGAAATGCATCAGTTCCCTAATCTCCATGTCCAGCCTACCTCTGCTAACCACAGCTTTCTCTGCGTGTTGGTTGATTTTCTCTGTCACACCATAGACATCTCAGCTGCCCCGCGTCTTCACTGTCAAGGTGCTAACAAGCCATGAAAGATGTCAATACGAAGGTCCTCTGATCAGACTTTGGCTTGCACATGAAAGCCGTCATACATGTGTGCGTGGAGCTTGTCTGGCCCCGGAGGGCTCTGCATGATGGCAGGACTGGACGACTCTGCAAGGGGGAAGCTGATGGTGGGCCAACAACTCGATGTACTCAGGTTCTCAGCAGCCCACTTTCTGTGCAGATGTGAGCTATACTTTGGCTTCAGCCAGCACATTGCAGATCCAAACCTGTGAATCTGATACCAATTAGTGGCGGTCTAATCATGTGCCTCCAGGTCCTGGCTTTTGTTAGGAAACCAAATAAAAAGATTGAGAAAAGTAAGACGAAGAGCCAATGGAGTGGGGGGAAAAAAGCACAGAAAGTGCAGTAAGAAAGGAGAGGCCAAGGGGGTTCTTTAGAGAAGTGATTTGGAAACAGAAGACTTGAATTGTTTTAGTTTAATCTCTTAGAAACAATATTCACTGACCTTCATCTATAGGAATGAGAATAGACATTGAACAAATTGAAAATGAGGTCTGTGGAGGACTTTGTTTTTGCTCAAACACTGGTTACATGTTGTGGGTGCAATTTCACCCAAAAACCCACCAATGCAGGCACATAATACACTAACACAAACCCACAGACAATCATACGCATACAGATGCATCTTTGTCATTGTTCTCTTCTCGCAGGTGGAGGCTTGGCATATAACCAGTCAGCAATGCCCTGCTGAGCTCCCAGCAGATTTGCAGTTCATCAAAGGGTCATATCTCTCTCACTCTTTCTCTATTCATTCACTCTGTTCATCAGGGCAGCCGATGCTAAACTGAGGTAGTATACTGCCCCCTAGTGGGATTTGTCTGCCCCCTTGCAAAAAGCAACAGTCAGCGCCACAAATCTTCAGCTAATTTTGAACCAGTAACCTCTTTTTGAACTCGGTGTCATTCAGAGTTCACAGGGTCTGAGTTAACAGTTAAGCTTCTTTTTATTCTCACATAATAAAGCTTAGACATGCCTGATACTGCTGATTTCAGAGCTCAAAGCATTTACTAATGATGTCATTGGACAGTGTTTATAGACTGCCTGCTGATGCTTTGAAACAATTCTGTACAACACCAAAAAACATGGAGCTATTTGATATATTTTCAACATTTGTGTTTTAATTGTGAAGGTGTTCACACAATAGTGTCATCAATTATTAGCAAATATTAATCAGACAAAAATGTTTTTTTTTTATTAAACAGTAAAGAGCACGTATGAAGAAGCTCCTGTAACAGTAAAAAAAAAAAGAAAATTCAAGAAATTAATGAATTACTTATTTAGTTTGAATTCACGCCTATAAATTTACCAACTATGGATTTAGTAGTAGAACTGCAAAAAATAACAAAATGCATATTTATTTAGAAATTGAGGGGGATATTATTTGGA
>JBAMHX010000016.1:11354241-11370229 GCA_037177515.1 Pseudomugil tenellus | reverse complement strand
TATATGAGTGTGTGTATGTGTGTGTAAAAAACCATCTTACTACTCTGATATTAAACACAGAAACAAAACAGAGTTTTCTTGTTGTTGAATTTGTGTTTTATTTAATGTATGAGTAGACCCAGAAATGAGTAAGTACATTTGTATGTTTGACTTTACATAAACAAGTGTTTTTTGTTGAGTAGTTTCTTTTGCGCAGCTGCCCGGTGTTACTTCTGCTCTGTGGCACATCAGGAAAACAGCCTGGCCTGTTTGTCAGTGTTTATCATCGTTTCCCTATTCCTGACATACACACATGACCGTGAGCAACTTGGACTTTATGAAGGGAAATGGATGAGCATGCTCAGTGCTAGCACAGGCATATGATGCACAAGACAGGGACAGAGCTTTTTACAGAGAAATAAATGGGCCATGGCCTCTCAGCGGCCCCCCCAGCAGCATGTTCACATAACAACTGGTCTGCTATCGTGGACACTCTTATCTTAATGAGGCCCAATCCTTTGTTTAGCCCACAGTGGATTCACAGAGAGGATTGTTTTTAAATAGGACTCCCCCTGCGTCCCTCTTGGAACTCGTTTGGCTTGCTGCCGGCACTGCATCAAGCCAAAACAGGCTTCCCTCCATGACTGAGCAACATACATCATCATCAAAGTTGTCATCTATTCTGGGGTTCTGGGCTTCTTAGAGAAGATCTACTTGATTTTCTTGAGATATTGACAACTTATTTGGGAAAACTGTTCCTCTCAGCCATTCTGACACATATTCAAGATTGGAAGGCAAGGCATTACTAATTTGCCATGAAATCCTATCAAACCATCTCTCTGGGTTATTTGTGATGTTACACATGCAGAGGGCTTTGCCAGATGTTAGGCTGTTAGTATTCTGAGCAGCTAAAAGTCAAAGACAACTGGACTCAAGATCAACAGAATAGAGTACAGAATGGCAAAGGTCAAGAAAAGGTTGCAGATGCTGCACTGACTTTAACTTTAAGTCGGACAGCCTGTAGGAGTTCCTCTGTGGCATTCACAGATGTATATTTCAGTGCAAGTAAGGCACCAAGCCACGCATTAGAGAAACAGCAAGCCACGCCAAGTTTCCTTGTGAATAAGTCACCATTTCCACCTTGGCCCAGCTGTCCACCGATCCGAGACCTTCACCAGACATCTTTGTCTGTTGCAAATGCTAGCGGACTTTTCTGAGGATGGCTTAATAGTTAACATGGAAAACATGAGTTGAAGAGTTCATTCAGTGCATTGCACTGGAAGTTCTTGCTCTACAGTAAGGCTGGTAGCATTACTACCTTTATTAATTGAAATAAATCAAAGATAGGAAAAATGCAGATGCCAAACCAATTCTATCGGATAATAAATAAATGCATTTACATATTGTTAGAGCACAGAAAGCGGAATCATGTCCTGTAAGGCAATCTAAGGGGTGAGAACACTTGACTTTAGCAACACGGCTTAGTTTTCTAAATTTTACAGGTAAACAGTCAGTAGCCTTATTGCAAAAAGACAGCTGTGTTAAAGCCTGAAACTAAGTAGGTTCTCTGCTAACTGTTTGAAGCTTTATTTCAGTAATGATGATAAAATAATGACAGTGTTTTGGAAGAAAATACATATCAATTTTGTGAGTGCTCCAAGTTTTTATGATCTTATAGGACCAACAGGAATTCAAACGGTAAAACTGGTTTGATGGAAACTATTGTATGTGTTGCAATTATTGTAATACTTCATACGGCATTGACAAAATTGTTTTAACATTTTTTGTTAAGTTCAAAAAGAACATTTGAAATTTTTGTCTAAAGCTACATTGAAATTAACAGAAATATACCATAAATAAATAAATAGTTTAATCCATTTATTAGCCTTTGCATGTAAATTTAATTAACTGTCATTTTTATTTAATATAAGAAATTTTAGATAACACATAAAATCAACATTTAAAGAGCTAATTTTGTTCATCAGTTACACCTGAGAACTTACAATTGCTGATATATTGTTGTGATAATAAATCACTTTTGCTTAATATAAAATTATTTAATGTCTAAATTATTGGCCTAAGTTTGATTAGAAATGTATTTAATTTTCTTCTCCAAACAAAGTCCTGAATATCAGAAGTGTGATGACCATGATGACCGGTTATAATCAGAGTTAAAATTAAATAAGCAATAAGTTTCAGTATGAATTAAATCACATTTTCTCTTTTTCTTTCACTCAGTCAACAATGTAAATAAACAGTATTTTTACTTTACTTCCTTTCCTAATTATTACTGTTTTAATCTCAGAACAAACATTTAGAGTAAGATTGCATATAATGTGAGTGTGTGTGTGTAAGCCTCTCTATATATACAGTAAATGGTGTAAACTTGCAGATTAAATGTTGTTAAATGTAAAAGATTTCTTGCTAAAACCTTTTTGATAAGTTAAAAACCAACTAACATTTCTAGTTTAAACCAGTTTTCTGTGGCACATTAATGTGATCTTATCCCAGGGAAAATAACCAAATCACCTCCTGTGGCCGTAAAAAAAATCATTTCAAATAGGGATTTTAAGAATATGAAAACCTTGGACAGAGATCATTATACATACCATTATATGTATATATATATATATATATATATATATATATATATATATATATAGCAAATATACCCTGTATATAACAAAGTAATAAATACAGCCCTACAAACATGCTAGAAATTAAGTGGATTTTCAAAATGCCGCAAAAGAATTTTTTTACCTAAATGACAAAAACTAAATAACATTTATGCACAACTGATATCACAGAGCAGGGTGAACCAGAGAACTCGATTATATCTGCTAAAGGACAATTCATCAGAACTACAGGACTGTACTGGAAAATCAAGTTGTGAAAAGTAAAACGTATTTAATTTCTTGAGCATTTAGCAAGAAAAAACTCAAAATAAATTTAAATAAATATGCAGTTATTGTTTTGTGTAAATAACCTTGGATTGTTCTATGCATTAAAAATATTTTATACATTAATATAAATATACATTTAAATTCAAGTAAATCAACATGATTTAAACACATTTCCATAAAATCTGTTATAGTAACTACAAATAAAGTACTCTTATACCTTACAAATATTTTACAAATATTAAGCTATTATTTTCCTAAATTATTGTTCTGAATGTAGGTCAGAATCTAAAGCTGATTGTCAGAAAACATTTCACTCAAATAATTACACTGTTTATGTTCGCACGTTTACCTTTAGCTTGACAGACTTTTAGTTAACAGTTTGTTTGATAGACAAGTGTCAACAGGGCTTGTATCATAAGAGGACAGATTAAAATTATATTCCATCAGTATAATTATGGTTACACACAGTTATGTTTCTAATTAGATTGGCCAGGAGTCATCAAGAACAAATTAATCAAACATAAAATTAAACCATGGGGAGTGCTACACTACACATAAAAATCACTCCAATGTTAACACAGAGACACAAACTCATGTCTGGAGTCAGCCATAGTGTCCTGATTAAAGGGTTGTATTTGGAGACACACAAAGTGAAAAATTATCTCTAAGTTTTCATTAAACTTGACTAAAGCTTCTCCAAAACTCTCTGAATTCAGTTCCTGACTTTTTCACCAATTGTAATTGGATGTTAGGTTTTTGGTTTGTTGTTTCATCTCTTAATAAAAATGTGCCTTTTTCAACCCAACAGTTTTTAACAACTAAAGAATGGAGTGAAGAAAGAGAACACTTAGACCGTAAAGAACCTTTTTCAGAGCTGAAAAAATCCTGCATGTAACTGGTGTTAAGACAAAAATTGATTTCCTCCAGGGACCTTAATACATCAGGGATATAATAAAGACACTTTTAATTAAAATGGTTCTTTAGGGAATTTAGTGGCACAAAGCACAGAGGTGTTCTCCTCCTGCTTCTTTTTAAATTGCATTAAACAAAACAACTGTGGGTTTCTTAACATCAGATTGTGGTATAAAACACTGAAATATAGCTACAGTTGCCGAAGATATAACATAAATCATACCAACATATATAGCAGAATAAAAAGGGGCAATTTAAGGCTTTAATTCAAGAATGTGAGTAATGGTGTAATGTACTTTCACTGCTCAAACACTTATAGCCACTCAGATTAGCTCAAAATAATTAAATTTACCAAACATACAGCAGCAAAAATTTCAATGTCGAATATTTCTTATTTTTTTAGCAAAAGTGTTACACAACTGGAAATATCCGTCAGTGTTAAATGCACCTTACAGAGTAGGAACATGCATAAGAAAAACATCTTGGTGAGTATAAAATTGACGTTTGATAAAATAGTACTTATATGTGTAAATCAATGAAAAAGAGAAGTGTTTTTATTTAATCAAGTTGTATCTAAAGGTGAACATGTGTTGCTAGAAAGACTTTAATATCCCTAACGTCATAACTAAATAGTTTAACCAAATGGAGATTTTTCCAGATATCCCAATATTTAAAAAGTGCAGATATTTAGTAAAGTCCATTGCCATGAATAAAAAATCTAATTAATACAATTGTTTAAATACATTTACTGTAAAACAAACTTTCCTAAATATATTGGTGTCGAGTGGCTGTCATATGGCTTTAATCTAACATTATAGTGACATATCAGCATGTCATACATGTGGCTTAAAGACCAGTCACTGAGATGTGGGACATGAATCAATGAGACAAGTCAAATGGTGGACGAAGAGCTGAAGAAGCAATATGCATCCAAGCAGCAAGGTTTTGACAATTATGCAAAAAATATGAATAATGTCACAGATCATGAGTCTTAGTGAGAACATCGTTCATATTTAGTCATTGTTGTGCCTCAAAGCATTGACTCAGTTCTTGAGATGATAACAAGTCAAAAATTAAGCTGAGAGGGCAGTGAATTGGAAAGTAGGGGAGAAATCATGAATGTATTTTTACATCTAGGAAGTTTAGTTGTTTATGATTAATATGTACTTCTTTTATAGCATTTTTTATTATTATTATTGTTTTTTTTTATCTTAGAGAAGTTTCATTGCAAGGCCACAACGCTGGATGTTATGCCATATAATTATATAGCATAGTTTGGACTGTTATGCTGTAACTGCAGTCTTTCAGCAACACTGGCTGAATGTTTGTTGTTGTTGTTTCTTTTTTTTTTCTTTTTGTTGTTTCTAATTTGATGAGACATTAATTGGCCTAGCAGCATGTAACACAAGCCAGGTTGATGCTCTTTGACATTTCAGCTATGTCACGACATGTCCAGCAACTTGACATCTTATGGTGATGGTACAAAGCCAAAGAGGCTGCAGGTGGAAGTTGTAACTGGGCACCCGGGAAGAAACAAGGGAGAGAGGAAGGGTTAAAAAAAAGGAGGAAAAAAAAAGGCGTGAAAAAGTGGGGAGTCCCATAGCCAGGTCAGGAGTTCAGAGCTGGAGATTGTCACCTGCTTGCACTGGCATGCTAGCCTCCTTGTGAGCAGCAAGCCCAACCACCCCCTTTTTCTGTCTTCATCTCTCTTCTAATTGGATTTAATGAGCGATTTAACAGCACAGCACTGCCCAATCAAATCAAACTGCTACCGTGCTTAATCCCAGGTCACTCTTTTGTAATACAAGCAGCCTCCAGGACCCTCCTTTCTGTGGGGCACCTATAGCCTTGTTGCTGGCTCCTACCTCACACATCCCCCTCCTTTCTCCCTCACTCTGCTGTCTCTTTCTCTTAACATCCTGCTTGTTTAACCAAGAGCAGGCTCCAAAGTTTCCCAAACAAAGCTCACACAAAACTGGCTGTGTTTGGGAAATGATGGGCTTCACAGTTTGCTGTTGAGTTAAAGGTGTGATCACACCTGCAAGTCAAAAGGAATCTGACCTTTACTCTGCTGTGTGCATTCTACTTACCATAACCTGATGGTGCAACCACCTCTCATATGTTATTTTCAACATTTTGTTGGCAAATAAATCAAATGTTGGCTACTAAAATATACCCACAGTGGCTTCTTTTGATGTTATTGTCTTCCTTTTAATGCAATGAAAAATGGAGGATTACCTCTTAGTGGATTGGTAAATTATTTTGGAGTTCAATTATGAGCAAGGAGCCATCCATGCATTGCAGGGAAGACAATGGCAGCCTCACAAAGCAGTGAATTAACTGAAAGAGATTTGTCAGTGCAGACCAGCAAAGCTGCTTCTTACCTTCTATCGCCAGAAGCAGCTTAATTATTAGGTCAAAGGAGAAAGGGCAGGACCACAACGAAGCTTGGGGAAAAGCTTCAGTGTGCTGTTCTTCTGACATTTAAGTTGTGGATTTACAAATATGTAACACAATTTTATGACTATGTTCTTTGTTTTCTTTTTATATGTATAACATCTCAATCCCACAATCTGAACTTTCTTACATAGAAAAAAGTTACTTTCTCAGTCTCAATTATTTATGTTGATAATATATTCATTTAGTGTAAATATTCCCAAAAACAGATATATGCAACAGTAAATAATTAAAGAAAAGTAGAGGGGTAGTAGTGAAAAGTTGGCAGAGAAGTCAGGCAACTATTTTTTTTTTTTTTTTATCAACACTTTGTCGCATTAAATTAAATCACACTACAGGAGAGTAGCAATGTACCCTACTTTGGATTCACACTGAGCTATGTGACATTCACAGTGAGCCAGTGGCAGTGATGGATTTCTTTTGTGACCATCACTGGGAATAAAATGAGCGTATAGAAAATAGACAGATGGATGGATGGAGACAAGGAATGTGTTGTAAAAGTCTCCTTGGCCAGGAAGCTCTCCAAGGACAGAGCGTATGATGGGCTGTGTACCCCAACCACCTAAATACTAAATCATCACATTGGGATCATTTCTGTATATAATAAAAATCTGATCTGCAAATGCAATACATTTTCATGTATCAGCAGTTTTCTATAATTACTAGTTATTTATCCACATTGCACTAATTATCAAATAAATTTGATCAGACGAGAGCTAAATCGATTATCCATCATTGCCATAGGTGTTAGTTTTAAATGAAAGAAGAAATAAAAATCTTTTGTACCATAATGATTGGACTTGAATGTGTTTTTATTTTTAATTTATGGGGAAAATATTACTGTATGTATTTCCTCTTGTTCTCAGCTTAAATCCTTTCTAATGGTTGCTTCATCCATTTTGGCTAAATATGTCATCGTCGTGTCTTTCTTCATTTTGGTTTCTCTCTCTTTCCTGCCTCTCGTTCTCATCCGCCCTCCCCAAGTTTATCCAATTCCTCCTCGGTTCAGCGGCAGGGCACTGGGTCGCGGCACTGACTTGATTTTCACACTGTTCCCTCTACAGAGCAGCACATCAAGTTAATCAGGGTTAACAAATGTGGCGGGGCCTTGCTGTGCTGGACTCCCATCGGCTTAGTGTGACCTGACTTGTGTGATACAGATGGGTTGGTAATCTCTTCTCTGGGAGCACCGGCGATGCATAAGCATAGCCTCAGCTGGCTTGCTGGCACCTGGTGAGAGGAAGTTGCAGAAAGAACACAATTAAAAGAGTTAGACGGTACAAAGTGTAGAACAAAATGCAAGGAATTTTAAGACAGCAAAATACTACAACTGGCAAAATCCATAGAGGAAGTTAATGTGAAGAGATTAGTATGTATACTAGCTCTAAAAGAAACAACTAATCCATAGTATAAGAAAATGTCATTTTGCTCTTTTTTTCTTACATATAAGAACATCTTCATTCATTTCAGGATCTTTGTGCTTTACACAATTACACAGAATTACATTTACAGCTCATTTTCCCTTAAAATCTCAATTTAAAAGAAAGCTTGCATAAGTTGTGGATTTAAGAAAGCATGGAAAAAAGTGCAGTAGCGACAATCGGGATTCTTTTCAGGTATTTTAATCCCCTATGTCCTGCTCCACTTTCAGGGACCACGCACTTCAATAACAGTGACTTATGAAAGGTCAAAAAGACCAAAAGAAATACAAATCCAAAGTTAGCTTTTGACGTATTAAGAACAAAGAGAGGGGCAGGAGGTTGCTAGACAAAAACTTACACTGCTGAAACTGACAGAAGCATGGCCCATTGGCAAAGCAGAAGTCCCCGTAGCAGCTGCCTAGCTTGCACAACCCAACTGAGATTGCCCCGGTTGAACTCTATGCAGACTTAATTATTCATTCAGTTAGAAAAAGCGTTACACAACCATGCTTTCCTGATTTGACCAATGGTGAAGAAAAACTCTGCCTGTCATACAGCCTTGGGTGACAGATGGAGTTCATTTTTCTCAAGGAGTTCCTTTTTTAACATCATCAACAGAGCAGAGCAAGACAATTGACATGACCTTTTAAACCGTAGAATCTAGGCCAAAGTATGACTTAAGCATAAGTGTGTCTTGTATTTTCCCATTTCTTCTGGCAGACCTTCTATAGATGCGCACCCTTTTCTCTCAGTGACACCCATGCTAAAGCACTCTGGTTCTGCCGTGTTTTTTCCCAGAACCATTTTGCATTTCAAATTCTGCACCTTCAAAGTGACACATGTATTATTAACACAGAATTCAAGTGCTGTCCCTGCAGGAACACTAAGTGACTTTTACACGTTTGTGCCATCATTTTGATTTGACTCTGGCTGAAATAGTTTTTGCACAAACATTAGGAATCCCTGACACTACAACAAAGTAAATATTTGATGACATTGACAACTCAAAAGTTTCCAAGTTTTACCTTGAAAGCAGTTTTCTTTGTATTTACCATCACAAATAACTTCATGAAAGTCTTAGAAACACTTTGAACATATTATTCTTGAACTAAAAATAAGTGTTGTGAATGTGGAAAGGTCTTGTAATATTTATTTGAATGGAAAAAAATTATGCTGTATTGGAAAAGTGATTGGATATGGAGTGAAACATCATTTTGTTGACAAAGTCAATTTTAGGAGTCATATTTTTTTTTAAAATGTTGAATTTGAAGTGATTTTGAGTGGTTGCTTGTTATGTATGAACATACAATATTAAACTTTTTATTTTTTCTTTTTTTCTTTTCTTTTTTATTGTCTGTGAAAAAAACACTAAAGAACATAAAACATTAAACACTCATCTAATTTCCTTACACACCCATCATTGTCTATAATAAGTGGATTTGATAGGTTTTCATGGATTATCTCAATCTATGAGGACAAGCGGAAACATCATTTAAATTTCAGAATGTACTTTAACCAAATTCCTACACAGAGAACATGTATTTAAGGCTAAGCTTCAATGTTCCAAAAATGCTACAAGGTAATCATCTCTACACCACCCCAACCCAGTTTGGCAGAAAAGGGGAAAGGGGGGGTTGGGTTCTGTGGGTCAATCAGTGTTAAAGCTTGGGGAGATAAAAAAACATGAATAAATAAATAAATAAAACAGACATAAAAAACAACAAAAATAACAAACACTGGAGTCCTACTAAACTCCACCTACCCTTGCTGTCCTCTCCAGTTTAGGGTAAAATAGAGTTCACCAAAAGTTCACACGTCCATTATAATAGCTGAATTTGGTAGTGTTGGTCTGTGATTGGAGATGAAAGAGGAGGAGCCAGCTTGCCGAATTTACCAGAAAGCGGTTATGACGTGTTTTGCACTTTCGACCCTCACATGAAGGGTCGCTGTTCGGTCAGAGTGGCGCTCCAGGCCAACTGCGTTTGTGTGTGTGGCAGAAAGAGAGGTAGGTATCCCCATTTAACCCCCGCAAAAAAAAAAAAAAAAAAAAAAA
The DNA here is from genome assembly GCA_037177515.1 of Pseudomugil tenellus. NCBI lineage: Eukaryota > Metazoa > Chordata > Actinopteri > Atheriniformes > Pseudomugilidae > Pseudomugil > Pseudomugil tenellus. Next base: position 11,360,504 of record JBAMHX010000016.1, on the reverse strand, counting down.
TCTGGAAAACCCCAAAGTATCTTTGTCACTGAAACTATGTCATAACATTTCTGAATCTGCCCCACCCAACATTAAAACAGGTTCAATGAAAGTTCACAGGAGCAGGCCACGCCCCCTTTTCCCCCATGTTACCAGGCAGAAGGTCTGTCATGATGAAACACCACAATTCCATCATTATTCTGGCTCCATTCTGGCAATGTCACAGCGACCCCGAAGGGCCAGCTGCACATCATCTGAGCAGAAGATTGTAAAAGGTTTTGGATTAAAGTCTTGGCTAAACGGCATCAGTCTGCTGGGAGTTTATCGGGCTCAATCTCTTCCTAACATCATGAATCACCAAATATTGGCATGTGCCTTTCCATAAATTATATGTGTAGTACAACATGTTTGTTTTTTAAATAGATGTTTTTAAAATACATGATTAATGCGTTTTAGCTCTAAATTATATAACTTTCATTTCTTATTCAGTCTTCAAAACACTCCATTGCTCCATTGTGTTATGATGCTGCTGCAGCTTTTATTGCAAGAAAGATAAAAAAAGAACAAAAGGAATTACATATATTACATATTTACTGCTGCAGGCATTCGCACTTTATAAATATTTTTTCCCCATCAGAGAAACTGAACTCTTGACTGAGAAAGGCCGTTTTGTTTTGGTTTTTTTCCTTTGTTCTTCTCACCTCATTTTGAAGTCTTACATTAAATTTTTATATCTTGTTTTGTGCCTGGATATTTTTATTATACCTTACTAATTATAAATTGTATTTTTTGTTTTATTTTTTCTGTAATCTAAATATTTGTCTCCTATTTATATTTATAATGTTTTTCATCAAATTAATTTACTTTAATTTTATTTCAATTCCTGCATATTGTATTATGCTTGTTCAACCTTGAAATTTCCTCAGTTTAGTTTCAATTTACAAAGTTTGATGCAATTTTAACACTAAAAAAATACACACAGAATTTTTTTAGCAGATTAATATTTAATAATGACCTGTAACTGCACATGATTTTGTTAAAATAATGTTGTTTTTCTAGTATATGATTAATACACTTGCAAAAATAATTTAAAAATGATTAGTAAAATTATCTGAATAATTGTAAATAATAACTTCATCATAGGCCTATATTACAAGTATTATTATATATTATATTATATATAACTTTTTAATTATGTTCTTATTAATGATTTTAATTTATTATTTTATTATGATTTTTGCTCTGTTTTCATTTTTTTTATTTCTGTTTCAACATCTGTAATGATTTTAATGTTTTTATGTAAAGCACTTTGAACTGTTATGTACATGAAAGGTGCTATACAAACAAACTTGCCTTTCCTATAAGACTATAAGTATTTATTTATTCTAAAGTATCCGTTTGAAATTAGATACTTGCAACATGAATCAGTTATTATCCGATTTCATTTGTGCAAATTTCATATTTTACTTTTAGTTAAACCCTGAGAGGGATGCTGCTGTTAAATGTTCAGTTGGAGCTATTTTTTGTTGTTTTTGTTGTTTTGTTTAAATAATAAATAAATAATTCTGAATGCATCTATTAATTTAATTTCATAAGTTAATACTGTGCTAACAAGCAATCTTCTAATAAAGGATTTATTTTCTCATTATTCTTAATGAATTGCTTTACAATATATTCACAATATTGTGTTTGCCCTGTTTCTATATTTACTGGTCAAACACTCACATTACAAACAGGTGTTACCTTTGTGTAGATGTTGAAATGCAATTCAGTGAGAGAAATGTATTATCATAGACAACACAATAACATGTTATTTGTGTTTTTGTATTTATGATTTGACAGCAGCAGCAAGAGAAACAAGACAGTACTCATAAGCAGGTTTAGTTTAAATGTTTTTTAAACCGATTTGGTTGCATTTACAGAGCTGTGCATCAAAAAGACATCATTTGGTGGGACAGACTTGTCGGTAAAGCTTAATATCTGCATGTGTTGTTGTAACAGTTTACTGAACTTGTTGAGATCACATGCACACGCACCACACGCTGGGTTAAAAGATAAGGATGACAAAGACAAAGAGCGCCCACAAGTGCAGAAAACATGCATTACAAGCCAGTCAAACTGGGAAGACAGAAATATGTACCTGCATGTTGTAAAGTAGAAAGCTTTCCGTTGTTAATTATTAACCATTTTATTCAGAAACCTTTTGTTATTAATAGAGATTTCCATTTACAGTAAACACAAAAAAATAATTTTACATTTTTTTCAACCATCTGTGATTTTAGGTCAGAGTTGTGATGTCATATTAACATTGTTTTATCATTTAAATGAAAATTGTATACAATAAAATATAAAGGTTTAGCCTCAGTTTTCTGCTGCAGCACATCTTGCACTTATAAATCAACATGTTTGGGAAAAACTGTTTCGGAGAATCGGGTCTATTAGAAACATCTAAATGTTGCAGGAATCTGGTCTTTGAGGTCCTCAGGCTGAAACACACTATTTTCCAGTAAAGTCTTGGGTAGTAATCAAAATTACTAAATAAAAATGAAAGTCTAAATGAGTTTTTTGTCTTGCTTATTTTTAAAGTGTTTTCTAAATATTTTAACACAGTTTTATAAACGTTATAACCAGATATGAATGAAATATTTCACAATGGATTGTTTTAAATGTGGACAAAGCAGAATATTAATCATACCACCAAATCTTCTCCAAACATTGCCGCTGAAAAAGTGTCACCCTGTTTTTTCAGTATTCCGATGATCCTTTTCCAAACTATTTGAATAAAGAATGAAACTCTGCCAGGAACAACTATAGAAGCAAATAAAACCGAATTTGTAAGAAGAGTGGAGACAGGTTAAGTTTTATAATTTGCCACTTAGTTTTAGTCTAAATGATTTTAAATCCACTATTTTTACACTATTTTTTCCACTATTTTATTATTTTATTCTACCATTTAATTTTTTGCTTTTATATGCATTTGGACAGGTGATTTTTACTTTTGGTAATGAACATTTTAAAGTTCTTGAATTAAAAATTCCATAATATAACACGTGCAAAAAACCTTTTATATACATACGTTTAATGAGACAGTTAATATGCTCCTGAACTCATACAAATTGTTGAAAGATTTTTTCAATTATATTTTTAGTTACACTGTCTTACATACTGATGTTTGAAATAATGTAGGGTTTTTTCTTTCCTTTTATAATACATCATTTTTAGCAGTACTTGCCAATTTTATACTTTCATTTCTTTGTTTTCTAAATTTTTTTTAATTCATAAAGTGATTAAAAAGAAAAATATATTTGTGAAAAAAGAAAAAATCTGCAACTTTGTGAATAAAATAAATGTTACAAGCGATTTTTCCAATTTTCCCATTTCTTATCCTAAATGAATTAAATGAAATCTCTAATTCAATCATGGCACACGTTTAAGGAAGTACTTAAATCTCCTGGACTGACTTATTTCCCAGTCAAAAGCTGTTTTTTTTTTATTCATTTGTTTTTATTTATTTTTTGTTATCGTTAGTAATTTGCAGGACAGATTCATCCCACATAATTATTAGTTGAAGAGGTCATGTTAAATGTCATTTACAAATCACACAATTAAACAATTTAATAAATACAAAATTCACAGAAAATAAACAATATTTCTTAATAAAAATAAAAATAGAAAGCAACAAAAGATATTTATTACAACAGGTTCACTAGGCTCATTTATTCATTCAGAGTCCATGTTATTTTTCATCTGCTTACACAAACTGTGCAGCTTGTGTCTTGCACCTTATGGATTTCTTCAAGGAGGCAATCTTCACATGCATTGTCAAGAGGTTTCTATATTTCCATGGGAAATATGATGTACATGTACATATAATCTGCATCATTCTGTAAAAAGCTGATGAGTCTGAGATGTATCACTCAAAACCTCGGTTCCAGTAACGACTGCTGATGCAAACTTCTTCTGTGCCCTGAAAGAAAGAAATAAAGAAAGAAAAAAAAGAGATACTATGTTTTTTTTGTTATTATTATTACTTAAATGAATACGGAACATCAGCATAAATGCAGAAAAATGCACTTATTAACATTCACAGCAGGTTTTCAGGGATTGAGTAAAAGATGACCTGCTTCAAGGATTTTTGCAAACATACATTTTTATGTGTTGTCCTAGTTCAGGGACGGCCGGGCAACTCTGGTCCTCGAGGGCTGCAGTCCTACAAGTATTAGGACTTTCCCTGTTACAAAACAAAATTAGAAGACTTGTAGAGCTTTGCATAAAACTCTGAACAAGTCTGCTAATTACCGATGGATTTGATTCAGGTGTGTTCGAGCCGAGACATTTGCAGGACATTTGCAGGACTGCGGCCCTCAAGGACCCTTAATAGCATAAAATCTGTTAAAGAAACTAGAAGCAAATTAGTGTAGACAAATAGCAACAAATATAGGAAAAAGTGACAAAACATGGAACTAAATGGCACAGATAAAACATTTTGACAGGCATCATACAATACTCTGATATAGGACAGTATGTCTGATTTACGAAAAAGACATATTACTTAAAAAATCCCTTAAATAACATTTTCATTAACTCAGTTTTTTGCATAATTAAAAACACAAAAACAAAGATAGTAAAGCTGAATAACTTGCTTTGCCTGATAAAGCAAAGCATTTGGCATTTTGTAAAATTCTAACCAACCTTCAGCATTTGTTTAGGAGCAAATGCAATGTCCATGCTTGTCCTCGTAAAGATTTCTGATGAGGTATAAGTCATAGGTACCATCATAAAACATCAGCTCACACCTCCTAGACTTTTCCATTTTTGGATTCTGGAGTGTTATTAGTAATATTATTTTACTTTATTTTTCCTGTTCTTGGTCTTGCAGATCTCAAATGGTAAAACTGTGGTAACCACCATGCTTCTGTTTACTGGGAATTACGTAAAAAAGTTGAGAAAGGATTCTTCCTGACTCAACTTTATTTTTAAAAGACTTTTCAAAGTCCTTTACAAAGAAAAATGATACAGAAATAAAAACAAAACTGTCTGAATGCAACAAGTGACTGTGCAGCCTCCACATTAAGCAAAAATCAAAGAATCATTGTTCGCAATGTCACAATAATTCTAAAACATTGTAAATAAACTAAATAATGCTGCTTTCATGTGGTATGGGAATTATGGAAAATACCACTTGCTGAGGTCAAATATGCATATGAACGCCCCCTTTCGTCGTAATTTCCACCTGAGAACTTGAAAATTATTTTGATACCCGAGTTGCAGAGGAGAGGATGGAATTAACCTTTCAAAATGGAGTAGAGCAATGATGAAATTGTGGATGGTAAAAAAAATGTGCAGGCTAAATTTTTTTACTCATGTTAGCTCACTGTTTAATTATGTTGCATAAACAACTTATGCATTCCCCCTTCATGTCAAATAAAAATTCTGTTATTCTTTGTTATAACCTAGCAAAGCATATACTAGCTACAGCTAGCAGTTAGTCAACAATCTGTAAGCTACTTTTCTCTCGTAAATTTACGTCCAGGACTGTTTTACCCAAGTTTCTGTCCACCTTTTTTATTATACTACGGCCACAACAGAACTACTCATAATTTCCTATTTATAAGTGGAAAATATAATGTTTTCCATAGCACATGAAGGCAGCATAAGGCAGAGCCGAATCAGGACAGTCAAAGTTTTATAACAGTTAAAACAGTTTTTTTTATACCCTTAAAACTTTACAAAACATAATACATCTAAATTACTTAAAATTACAACTTTTAATTAACTAGTTTTAATTAACTTTGACATTATGTCTGTTGGAAATCAGCTAATCTTCTATGCAATAATCTACTGTGAGAGAACTCTAGAACAAGGGAGCCCAAAGTTTTACATTGCACTCTAACTTGAAAGTATAAACATAAAGAAAAAGCTGAGAAAAACTAATTAGTTCTACTAACCTTACATGCTTTCCTGTGACAAGCATTGTGTTTATTCACAGGTGTCTGAATTCTCCGTATTTCCTCCTGCAGGTTCCACGAGCCGGTTGTATGAGAAAGCCAGCATCATCTGAACAGGGTGCAAATAATGGAAATTATTAAAGGCAACACAAATAAGCATTGCCTACTTTTCAATATTCTTTCTGTTTATTGGTGTTTTTTTTATGTTTCCTTCTTGTATACCAGTGGTTCTCAAACTTTTTACAGTGAGTACCATCTAAGAAAATAGCGAGCTCTCGAAGTACCACCACCATGACCGACCTAAATACACAGTAGTAAATATATAAAGCTACAACA
>JBAMHX010000016.1:11276757-11296902 GCA_037177515.1 Pseudomugil tenellus | reverse complement strand
GGACCCTATTTAGTGTGACGTAGTGCCGAAAAATTTCAGTGGAATAGCCCTTTACAAGCACGGCGAATCGGAAGCTAACTTCAGCCTCGTGGGACAAGTGAGGTTTGAAGCTGAGGAGCGGTATAGTTGCTGGAGAACAGGTGTGAACAGGTATTAGTGACGATCCAAGCAGCAGAGTTCTGGAGTTCATGAAGCCTTGTTGGGAAAATCAAAGAAAAGACAGAGTAGAACCCAGAATGTGACCAATCTGGATGAGGACGGCAGCAGCATGTGGGGGGAGTGATAAAGTAAGCCAGTTCAGATTTCAAAGGCAGAAATAGCTGATCGAATGATGCTGTATAATTGTGTGAAATGAAACTCATCAAGAACGACACCTACTCTTAAGCTGAGTGGAGAATTAACAGCACATGGGTTGATGGGGATTAGTTTTTAAAACGTCAGCTCAGTTTTATATACCTTAATTCCAGGACCGCAAATGTCTCATACAAAGCCTAATTATGATATAAAAATCAACACCTACAAGGTTTTATTTCATATTGTGAAAAGATTGAAATTGGGAGGAGGAAAAAAAAGTCAATGCACTACAAACATTTTTATGTTACAGAAATGTCTTTGATCCATGACTCATCCAGCAACTCAGCCCCAAACAACCATGGCAAACATTCACAAAACAACTTGAGCATGGACTATCAAAATTATTTTGCACAATAAAACTTGATATCTAAAGAAAACTTGACAAAATAAAAACATACAGATGTGTAAATTTCTTTTTGTTTTTACAAAAAGGTAAAATGAAAAAACTTTAAATTTACACAATGCAACTGACAAAACAAGCACATTTTTCACAGTAAACTTGTTTGCCAGAACCATTCCATTTTACTCCGTCAGGAAGAGAAAAGAAAAAAAAAAAAAAAAAAAAAAAAAACAGCTTAGGAGGGCGAAGGGGTTGGGCTGTCATTTGGAAAAAGTCGCAAGTACCATTCTGGCACAACAGGAAGTAGCAGATGAAGAGGGTGGGGTCTAAACATTGGGCTAAAAAAATGCCCGTTAACAGTTAAATATATACCAATAGCGCTTTCTGGAATGTCCAAAAGCTCTGAAAACTGATGAAACCAGAGTCCATTCAAACTTAAAATACAAGACTTTAGTCATCAAACTTGATTTTCTTCCCCTGGGGTTTGGATCCAAATCCACCACCTCTTCCGCCTGCAATGACAAAACAAAGCAGTTGCTCACTGACAAGAATTAAATGGCATATTATTTATATATATATATATATATATATATATTTTCTTTAAATAGATCAGGTATCCCTTTTAGCTCTTCATATAGATCATTGCAACTAGTGACCAACAAATCCATTCCCACCTCCAAAACCACCACGGCCGCCTCCGCGTCCACCTCCACGGTGGCCTCCTCTTCCTCCTCCCCTGCCTCCACCGCGGCCTCCTCTGAAACCACCACGACCGCCAAACCCACCGAATCCACCACCACCGCCGCCTCGGCCTCCACGGAAACCACCCTCACCCTTGGGTTTGGCATAGTCCAGGGTCACCTTACTGCCGTCTATCTCACCATCTTCCATGGCTTCTTTGGCTGCCTTGCAGTCATTTTCATTGTCAAAGTCAACAAAGCCAAAACTGTTGGAATAGAAGATCAATTAAAAGATTAAAAAACACACTTGAAGAGTTACTAAATTCTAGTTCTGTTTTTATTATCTCCAATTGGTTTAAATGCACTAGGACACTTTACGGTAACAAATAGCGACCTGTGGAGCCAGACTTAAAAACGCTGATTTATTTTGTTCTCAAAAAAGTATGTATGACCGATTGTCCCACATCAGACATGGGCAGCTCCCACTAAAAGGTAGATGCCTGTATAACTGCGAGTTCTCTCTACTTCTCATGCAAACCCATTCACTGTCATTGTTGGACAGAGCAGTGCTCATGAGAAGTGTCTACTAAATAAATAAAAATAGACAATTTACCCCTTTGATGACCCCGTCTCTCTGTCTGTAACTATCCTGGCAGCGACAGCACTGTCAAAGGCTTCCTTCAGGCTGTGATCTGTTGTGTCCTCAGAGAGACCCTTGACAAAGAGGGTTTTTGTTGGACCTGGTTGAAGAAAAAGATGTCATTAACAATATAGAGAAATAATCCTTAATTGGACAAAACTGCTTTGATATGTTAGACTTTGTGCAGACCAGATCAGGACTTGACTATCTTTGACTTTCTTCACAGAGTCTCTAGGATCAAGTTTTCATCACTTCTGGTAAACACATGTAGTTTATCACGTTTGAGGACTTACCCGAGTTCCCCCTTCCTCCATCTCTTCCACCGCTATTCTGGCTGTATTCTAGTCGAATTGACCGCCCTTCAATTTCTGTGTTGTTGAAGTTATCCAACGCTTCCTTGGCATCATCAGCGCTCTCAAACTCTACAAAAGCAAAACTAAAAAAAAAAAATAAAAAAAAAAAAAATAATTACATGAAACATCTACACTTGTTACTCATTATGCCAACTATGCCTAAATCTGGTTTCAGGCACATCAAAGCTTTTGCACTTGAAATAATTACTAAGCATTAGCTGTTGCACAGCCGACATTGGCAGCACCCATAAGTAAAACTGGGTAAGCCCGTTCTGACTGTGCTATGGCTCTGCTTCTCGTGCGAATCCATGCAGAATCATTGGAAAGATTGAGAGGAGCTCATGAGAAGGTTAACAGAGAGCTGCAATGGTTTTAGGGAAAAGGGGGAAGAAAAAAAAAAAAAAAGAAAGAAAATCAAGGCATTACCCTTTAGGTCGACCATCTCTCTGGGGGATCCTGACAGAGACAGCCTTCTCAAAAGTGGATTGCAAGACTTCTTCTGTAGCACTGAAGGCAAGATTATTTACCACCAAGGTTTTGTTGACTCCTGCTGTTCCTGTGTTAACCAGAAGAGGGCAGTAAGAAATTAATCTTTGTGAACATCTGAGATGGTCAAATACTCAACTGATAATATTAAAGCATTATTAACCATCAGAATCCATGTCACTTATTAAAGAAGTGCTACTCCATCCACCCAGCCCCAAAGCCATGGTCAATTATAGAAAGTGTTCTTAAAGCTTACCTGCAACTTTTGCTCCTTTTTGGCTCTTTTCTCCAACATAGTCAACTATAATGGATCTGCCTTGCAAATCAGCTCCCTGAGCCTCCTCCAACATCTTTTCTGCTTCAGCCTCACTTTTAAACTCTATGTAGGCAATGCTGTAGAAACCAGGACAGAAAACCTGGCTTTAATACCACAAGGTGGCACTCACGAGGGGAAATATGTTCTTGTGAGAAGCTGCGTGTTCTGGGATATATATATATAAAGTTAAGCTTGTTGATCTTACCCTCTGTTTGAACCATTCTGGCCTTGCGGTAGCCTGACATCAACAGCATCCTCAAACAGCTCTCTTAAGTCATCAACCGTTACAGAGAAGGGAAGATTTTTTACAAACAGCGTCCGTGCATCCCTCTCTGTGGGAAAGACGTTGGTATTACAGTAGAAGGAACTTCAACAGTCAGGAGCAGATCATGTTTTAACACCACTCGGACTGGATCTAATATTTCAGAGGTGTGCAGCCTACCTTTCCTGCCTTCCTGTGAGTTGTCTTTGCTGCTGCGGGCCTTGTCCAGCTTCACCTCCTGACCCATGACCTTCTTGCCATTAAGTTCCATAGCTTTATTCATGTCCTCCTCAGATGCAAAGTCTACATAGCCAAATTTCCTATTTATGAAGATCACAAGAAGTATTCAGTGTCAACATTGCACACGTGCCAGTTTAAAATTATTTTCCCTTAGCTGCATAGGAAAAGATTCTGCAGTATTTAATTTCATTAAGTCACTTTTAATAACTTGATTTGATACGTTAAGAAATCAGTTTAAAACAAAATATAAATTTTAAGTTACTTACTTTGATCCTCCTAACCGGATATCAACAACCTCAAGGCTGTTTTTTGTGAAGAACTTTCTCAAAGACGATTTGATCTCATCAAAATCTTTGTCCGAGTTCAAGTTTCCAACAAAAAGACAGTATCCTGACAAATGAGAGCACATTTCCAAACTTGTATTTGTAACTACAGATAAGACATTTGAATAAGCAAAAATCTATTTTAAAGAACAACTTCTGAGATCAAATAAACTAAATTAAAATTCCAATTAAGTGCAGTAATTTACCTTCTCCATCTGACTTTGCTTTCTTTGAAGGTGGTGTCTCCTTCTTGCCTTCTGCCTTTCTCTTTGCAGGCTTTACTGGAACTTCTTTTGGAGGAAAATTTGCAAATTAATAGTAATAATTAAGTTCCAGCCACATTCCAATAGAGCACAATGAAAACATGACTTTGACAACCTTAAGTCGAATAAATGTTTCCCAGCGTCTTTCACCATTTACATTTGTCCAATAGATGCATTCACTTAGACAGGGAATCCACTAACACTAAAACATACCCTCTTCCTCCTCCTCATCATCATCATCATCGTCGTCGTCGTCATCATCATCATCATCATCATCTGACTCTTCCTTGGCCTTCACCATGCCTGCTTTCTTTGTTTTTGCAGGAGCAGGAGTGGTGTCCATCTCCTCTTCAGAATCTTGAGATGAAAGCAGCAGAAGACACTGATTACATTACAACACAGATACATGTGACACGAGCAGCTGCCGTAAACCTGTGTCAGATACATTAAGTGACATCATACATATTCAGTATTAAGTCCCTTGTGATCATCACGACTGTTAAGAGTTTCAAACCATGCAACTCTTACGTTTTAATGTTGCAATGAACATAAACACTAAAGCTTACCATCCTCCTCGTCATCTTCAGAGGACTCTTCAGCAGGCTGTGCTTTAGCTACTGGCTTGGCTGCGGCTTTGGCCGGGGTAGCTTTTTTCGGGGGTGGAGCCTCTTCTTCTGAATCATCTTCGTCATCATCAGATTCTTCAGCAGCCTTAGCTTTAGCTACTGGCTTGGCAGCGGCTTTGGCTGCTGGTTTAGCAGGGGTTGCCTTTTTGGGGGGTGGGGCCTCTTCTTCTGAATCATCATCGTCATCAGAGGACTCTTTTGCAGGACGGGCCTTGGCAGGAGGCTTTGCAGCAGGCTTTCCTGCTTTCTTGGGAGGGGGGGCCTCCTCTTCAGACTCATCTATACAGAAAGAGCAAACAAGTTTTATCTTGACCACAGCAATTAAGAAGGTCTTACAAGTTAATCAAAACTAAAAAATTAAGCGGTGTGACAGCGATTGAGGATAGAACCGGCAGACAATAAAATACACACCGGCACCGAAGACATAGCGCTGCCTTTGTTTTGCCTCCTTACATTACACACATGGGTACTAAACAACCACATGCATGCCAAGAAATGGAGGGTTTCAGATTCACTTAAAACTTCTCATTATGATGGATTATTTTCATCTGATAGCATATCAACTCTGAATTATTACATACCATCATCATCATCATCTTCATCATCAGACTCTTCTGCCTTTGCAGGGGCTGCCTTAGCCGGGGTGGATTTGGCTGGAGTTTTTGCAGGTGTTGCCTTTGCAGGTGTCTTCTTTGGTGGAGGTGCCTCCTCTTCAGATGACTCTTCCTCTGTAGATTGTAGATCAGGATATTTATTATGCCGCAATAGTTAGAGGGCACAAAATAACATTAATAAAATAAAAAACAAACCGAAAATACGAGATGCTACAGAGGACGTGCAGCTGACATCACCGACTTTTGCTCTGGATGACACCTGACTAATCTCTAAACCAGTTAAACTTAGATTGTACTATGTGGGGTATTCCACCCAAGTCAAATTGTCGTTTTTGATTCAGCATAGGTTGGGGGTGGGGGGTGTACTATGCATGTTATTATGTAAAGTACTGATTTTAATGGGAAAACTGATGTATAAAAAAAGAGTTTGCGTTGAATAATACACTAAATACACTTCATACCATATACACAATACTTTTCACTGATGGAAGAATCAGCTAATCAGCCATTAGACAGATTTAATGCATTTAGATTTAGTTTTGGTGTTTATCTGCCAAATTGATGGTGGGCCTTAACCATTTTTTATCAATGTCTAAAGAGAAGGGGAAAAAACATTTCCCTCTAAGCAAATGACCATGTTTTGTTTTATCTACGACCTCAATTTCTCACAGCCACACAAGCATCTCATCAGGGATCTATAGTTTCAGAAAAGCCAAATGAGCTTTAAATCTTTTAAAAACCTTTAAAAAGTGTAGCATTAAACTTCACATTGACCACAGCTTTCTCAGTGACATCCACAAAGTAGTTTGTTCTTTGTAAGTTAAGAGGAAGCGATATATTTTGCATGTTGATCAATGTCAATAAAATAATAACTACAAGAATCACAGCATTATATAATAAAATTTCAAATAAATAAATGACACCTACCAGAATCATCATCATCCTCCTCATCACTTTCTGCTTTTTTAGCCTTTGTACCATTTTTTACAGCTGGTGTTGCTTTAGCTGGAGTTGCTTTCTTACCAACTTTCACGGGAGGGCTCTGAAAATAAAGTTGAGTAAATTCATCTAAGCTTTTGCATTGAAAATGACAAACATGAATAAATAAATACAATACCTCTTCCTCCTCATCACTGCTGTCCTCTTCACTGGACTCCTCCTCAACCTTTTTAGGGGGTGGAGGTGCTTTTTTCTTTTGAATTTGCTTATTTGCTGCCTGAAACAGAAAATAAAATAATTCAATTGCAATTCAATTGAATTTATAAGTAGCTAGTAATGTGGCTAGCAGCTACAGCTGTCGCTACCCACATTACATTTCCACCATGTTTCCTGACACGAGGGGTTCTACCCCACGTGCAACATTAAAAAAATGTATCAGAAAATAAAATCCTCCAACATGTGCTGCGCTATTAATTAATAAAATTATGTGGTGATTAAGTATGTTGTAAAAGCTGACGGTATGAATGGTAATCAATTTTCTTGGTTATGGTGTTTCGCCTCGTGTGTCACTCAGTATGCACCCAACCCACGTGGAGCACAAAAAGTCGGCCAACTAGCATGCTTTCTAGTTGGGATTATACGACAACGAGCAGAAAGTAGATAAGCTTTGAGCAAATGGCTAATTAAATTGTGGTTCTGAAGGTCATTACTAATGATATGAAAACGTACGAATACCAATAAATGCTAGAAAAATCGCGTGATAGAGCTACATACTGGAAAACAAAGCTAATGCTAAAGTTGCATTAACTAGCATAGAATTGTCCTAAAAACTCACAAAATGTTACCGGGTGGCAATATGTAAGTTTTTTTTATCCCTTATATGCATATTAAAAACAAGTTAAAACCTTGTGATTAAATCGAGAGCGCGCGTGAATGCCATCTTGAATGAGTAGTTTCGCGTTAGCAGGCCAAAACAGGCCTGTGACCTAGCAGCAAGGCTTAACGTGGCTACGCTACACAAACGATTTAAGTAAAACGTGAATTGTCGATTAAGTAGAAAATAGTCGAAATGTAAAAAAGGACTGAGTTAGACACGTATGGCGATGCATTTGTACCGTGTTAAGCTTCTTCATTTTGCACAAACGTAGCAACGGTTGCACGAAGGCCTCGTGCGTAAACGTTAACACTCAGTTTCAACAATATTGCGCACACAAAGTAACATTAAGAAGACATTCTCGGGTCTTACCTTGGCTAACTTCACCATGGTTTTTGCTGTCGTGTGTTTCAATGAAACACAAATTACCTAAATAAGAAGGTTCACGTAAAACAAAAAAATTCTATTGTATACACGTGGCCCTGACTGCTCTCAGGGACATTGGACAGGAAAGACAGAGAGCTCGTTGCTGCAGTTGCTCTCCAGTGCTCCGCGCTAACACCGCCCCACCCACATGACTGTGTTAACCAATCACAAGTTCTCATATTTGCGTCGTGAGCGCGCCTCGCCTACGTTAAGTCATTTACAGACGAACTTCTTCCTTTTAATGACGTATTTACATTTTTGGGCTTTTCTCTGGTATCTATTTACAAATTAATCTAACGTTATTGTAAATTGTCCAAAATAATACATTTTATATGATAAACTAACGTTGTTTCCCTGACCTATATAGTATTAATCGTGTGGAAGTTATACGAAGCTTCTTATTGTTCCACGCAGCTGTGTATGTGAACCACGTGGTTTGGACCAGCTGCCTGAAAACATGCATGCATATCATGAATACATAGCAATTGCTTTCAACATATTTGCTCACAAAAAAGACACAATCGCTCACTTAAGTAAAAAAATAACTTTATTTTAAGTGAAAAGGTGTGTGCACTCCAATCTGTTGTTGACTTCTTGGAGTGATGTTGGTTCCTTTTGAGGAAATCTGCGGCATTGATGTTGCAGGTCTTTTATACTGGTGTTGACCCTATCAATATTTGCGAGGACATCTTCTGTCAGAATCTATTTATGGTCAGAAGGTGGTAATCAGCTCCTTGAATTCTTTGCTTGTGTATTCATTGTTGTCCACAGTTTGGTTACTTCTGCTGGATGGTTGGGAGCAGCCTTAGAAACCTTGGGTTATCAAAGGTGTGATCAGTTCTGAGTCTTGCATCCAGTTGAAGTCACTGCCATCTAATCCCGTCTTTTTAAGTTAATTTTCGTCACATATATAAAGCCATCATAACAGAACTTGTTGCCACCTCTGTGTGTGTTGATGATGATGTTGAGTGTGAAATACTACCACCCAGTCCAGGTCAGGCTGGACAATTGTTCAAAAGTTGGCTACTTTTGTGTAGATACAGTGATACAGATACTTTACAGCAATTCCATTACAATTTTTTTACAAAAAAGTCAGACAATGGGGAGTTGTGAGCAGAGTCCTGTAACCAAATTTTTCACACCCACGTCAGACAGTTCCTCAGATTATTAGAAAAAGAGACAAATGCTCTCAAATGTTTTTCAGTTTCTTAAAAACCGAAATGAAGCTCATTGAGCGGTTTGCAGTGTCGCCTTCTTGGCAGTGTCGCGTTTGTTGTTGCGCCCCAAAAAAAATGAAAATGAGCAAAGAGGTGGAACTGAGAGGTGAGTTGTGGACAAGGATTATTTGAGCTGCCTGTAGCTAAGGGCTAACTGTGCTAACAAAGATAAAATGGGAGCTGACCAGCTAATGGAGATAGATGTTCTAAAGCTAAAGTGCACTAACCAGCTAAAAACCCCAATCTGTGCTACACTGCTTTTTTTGGTGGCTGATATTGGATGCCTGTCGATCAAAAGGACACACCCCCAATTATGCAGAATTTCAAGATTAGATAAGTGGAAGAGTTCACTCACCAAAAAATTTCACCCCTCTCACAAATGTCATGAAGGTAAAACTTGACCAATCCAGCTACGTTTTTTCTAAACCAGGCATTAAACGTTTTTATTTTCACTGTGAAGTTGAGCTTTTTAGTATGACTTTTGCTCTATTTTGGAGCCCTAGTGGATGAGGACAGAACTGCAATTTTTTGCCCTTCCAATTCTGCTTAATTTTTTCCATCAGAGGTTGTCACTTAATTTTTACTAAGTTTGACTGTTTTCAAAGATTTAGTTCTTTTGAGCAGTCAAAACTTTTAGCACTAGAATTACTACAGTAACCAACATTTTCAATGGCCCAGGTCTCTGGGAGATTTTAACACATCATTTAACTGCTTTTATGTAAATTATGACATCTACACATTTACAAATGGATGCTGAAACATTCACCTTATTCATTTTTTCATTCAGTTTGTAATCAGGGGTGGGGAGCAACACGCAGATTACCTTATTTGAAAAATGCAGGACAACCTGAAAATCCTGTTCTATTTTAGTCTAGAAAATATAAATAGTTTCTTGGTAAGCAGTTTTTTTATTGATCTTTATAATGAAAACCCTATTTTTTGTATTATTTTCATGAGGGAATATACTTATGTTTGATATTTTAATAAAATCCTTAAGTAAACTGAACACAGAAAAAAAAGTAGATGAAGTAGATACAAATAATTATGGCACTTTAAATTCACTATTTTCTCCATTTTTCCTTGACATCTGATTTAAATCTTCCAGCCTTGCATTTCCAGCAAGGTTGGAGTTTTGCTTTTTCGGGTAACTTCAGGGTTAACTCTGTGTTTTCTGGGTGATGACACTGTTTTATCATTTTAACACTTAAGTGTACTGTCTTAGATTGCTTGTGTTAAACAGGCTACTTAACAATGTAAACGGGTTGCTAACTAGCCTGTTTCAAACTACTCAGCATTTTAGTGGGTTTTAGTTTTGGGGGTGTGAATGATAAAACCGTTTAAAAATGTATTAAGAATTTAGCCATAAGTTTCTAACTGCAGCATAAGAACTACTACACATGTGTTGATAATTTAAATCTTGTGTGAGTTATAGGTAATATTTAAAGCCTATGTATTCTTATAAATGAATTTTCATAATACAAGTTAGCTCTTTTTCCCTTTAGCTCTTTTTAGGTTCATGTAACAGAGTGCATTTATATATAAAATGCTTAATATTCATTATTTAAAATAAATTCCCCTGCAATATTAAAAAAGACAATGCAAAGTTATTCTTGACATTATTAGATATAATACAATAAATAAACTTGTAACCAAGGTTTCTCTGATAAGAGATAAGCTTGATCCTGATTGATGTTGCAGCGAGTGATGTTGACAGATATAAATTCTTCCTGGCATGATGAAAGATTTTTGAGGAAACACAGGAATTTTGAAAGTGACGTCCTGAACCCAGCACTTCATTGCTTTATCTGTGAATTGAATTTGAAATAAATTCTTGCTTAATGTAAAGAGATCATGAAAGATGACACACTGACACCTACTTAATCATGCAACTAATACTTTTAAGCAAAGGGTTAGTCTTCTCACCTAACACTGATGACTTGGTTTTGTCCAAAGAAAATATTTTCATATAAATATAAAAATCATATAAATACCTATAATTTTTTTTTAGATATTTCACAGTCCAGAGCAACAGGGCCTACCCAGCCAAGTCCACCTCTTTAAGCCAAATCAGAATTTGTTAGTGTATGTACTATACAATACTCCAAACAATGTGACTTTCTGAGCAGACTAGGATTTGAATCCAAAAGGCTTGTATAAATGAGACTTCTGTCTTTACATTATGGTATGATCCACATCTTTCCTCCTAGGAAACTGCCTGCATAGTGTGTCCATCAAAACAGTCTTTTAAAAAGTAAGCTGTCTTAGACAGTAATCAGTTCTCCTGGTTAACGGATTGTAGAGCCAGCTCATTCATAAACTTACATGATTAATTCTTACACATTTTTTAAATTTCCTGACTGAAATCAAATTTGTCAACAAAGATGAAATGTGGGCTGTAAAATGTCTTAAATGCAGCAGGACTAAAAGTGAAGTGTGATTAATTTTCATTAAAACCATATTTAACTGAAATTGTAAATAAATAGATCCTCTTTTTCTTACAAACTGATATTTGTCCCATTATGTAGTTATTCTCAGGGAGCACAATAATCATATTTAGTAGTAGTACTGCTGTCCACAGACAGGAGCTGTTCCTATACTAACCCATCAACATATATTAATTCCCGACCCAGAACCTTTAAGTGACCAAAGGCAAGATGAGAAGAATGTCTTCACAAATGTTACGGATCAACTGGCTTAGCAGAAATATTCAGAAAGCTTGCTGGTACTGCTAATGACCGATATAAGACCTAAATATACAACTGAATACACACACTAAATGTTTAATATGTGTCATCTAAAAGTCGGGCTGTCAAATCCCTGCAGATATCACCAGCACATTATAGTAATTAACCGGCAGCACCACACAGAGGCAGCATTGCATCTTCCATCTTGCATTCACCGTGGAGCCTGAGTTAAAGGATTGAGACTCTGTTTAATTGTTTCACAGAACATGTGAATTCTGCTCTTTTTACTGTTATTCTGAAATAATTCAATATGGCGTTTCAAAAATTATCATTGAAATTTTTTAAATTTGAACTTCTGGATCTGTTTCGCAGGAATTAAAACCATTCCTTGTCTTTCTACGACTTTCCTGAATTCACAGTCTTTGTTGCACTCAACTAACAACTGGCAAGTTTCATCTTATATGGAGAGCTCTCATTTTTTGTTTAGATTTGTTAAAAGATATTAAACATTAAGCATAAGTGCAGCCCATTCTGTTAAGATAACCTGTAAATTCACACACACTGCAAAAAATTAAATGAAGATATGAAATGAAATATAAATTAAAAAAAAATATAAATGCAAAACTTGGTTGATCACTTACAGCGATTCTGATTTAAAAACTCCTTTATTGCACATTATAAAAGCAAATGAGACAGCTAAACTCCTTTATATAAGGTTTTTAAGACAAAAATGTCCCTTTTTATATAAAACTCTCACCAAGCAGTGAATTTAGAAACAAATAAGGTTTTCAACACTCTTTATGTTCTTGGTAAACTATTCTTATGTTAAAAAAAAAGATCTGTGACATGTAGAAGCAAAAGTAAATGATGATTTTTAGTTTTAAGTTTTTTAAGTAATGCATACTCACAGGTACATTTGTACTGGAAAGTTCAGCACAGCTCTCTCTAGTGTTGGAACAAGTTTCTGCAAGTTAAAATTCAAGACACCAAAAATGCGATTGAGGACACTGCAAATGAAAAATTAAAAAGTTCCCCTCACAACTTCAGTATACCAACACACACATTTAAAACACTGTCTTAATATTTCGTCTGCACATTAGTAACCTTTTCAGGGTGTACCCTGCTGCTAAAGGCTCAATATGTATTCATAAAGATTTTGCAATTTGAAATGGATGTTTGCAAAAGTTTTTTCTCTTACAAAAAGAATCTTTCCTAAAAAATAAAGATTGAAAATGTGCAGAAAACATGCATAATTGAAAAAAAGGAAAAATATAGAATTTATTCAGCAAATATCCTGTCCAGAGACGTAAAGCACAAAACGGTGTATCTGTTTGAATGGTGACTAAGCAAATTTTCCAATGCAAGGACAGATGACTTCTTGTTCTGTCGGACCAAACCATGCTCCTAAAGGGGTGTAGATGTTTAATAGATGGGCAGTTGTATGACTGGAGTGGTTTATAAAGTTGGTGTTGGTGCGACATCCTCTGTGATCAAATAAATTTGATCAACCTTGTAAAATGATCTAACAAAACAGTATGATTCGATCCAAATCAGTGGTTGCAACCAGGTATAACTTGTTAGGCTCTGTGCAATGGACAACCCAGTCTAGATCTGCAAAGCGAGCATCATAAACTGATACTATTCTGTTCGAGACTCAAACAGCAGGTGTTTCGGATGCTCTCTCTGCAATCCATCAATTTTTCCCCCTGCTGGTTTATTTCTGCTACAGGTAACTCCCCAGCTCCTCCAAAAACCCGCTGTTGCCTCCCCCGGGTAGATAGGTAGTATTGGAGCACAGTAAATAATTAACATTTTCAGCCATTATCTCTCTCTCCCACCACTGTATAATCTTCCACATCAGGCCTCGATGAACTGCTGACAGGTTGAAGCTGGATGCAGCCAGCTAAAGCAGTGACCACTCCAGAATCAAGCTAAAGTAACTGGAAGCAAAGGTGGTGATTTGCAGAGTTCACAACACCTTGTCTCAGTCTTGTTTATCATACTTTACAAAAAAGCTTTGTCTCAATTCAGGGTTTACATAGGGACATGAGACAACCTACCTATCGTACAGGAAATACTCCAGGAAGTATACTCCAGGATAAGGAAGTACTCCAGTCCCCCCGTTGCCTAGCAGCTGCAGATTCATTATTTAACCGATTAAGTATTCCCAAGCACACAATATAAAAAAGCAAAAAATGGATCTAGAATCTTTCTATTGTATTTCTTTTCATTGTATGTCTTTCATTCATCATAAAAAACTTCCATTGAACTCAGTGAAAAAAATACTGGTGAAACGCAGCATGTAAATACATACTTCAAGCCAACCTTGATGCCGTTCCAGATGTTCTGTCCATGGTGGACAGACCTTCATTTGATTATTACCTCAAAGTATGACCTAAGACTGATAGGTGCTGCCCTCTTGCTGCATTCTGGATACTTGCAAATGATAAAACTGGTTAAAAATTCCTCTGAGTAAAGCTGAAATTTAAAACATACAATTTATTTAAAGACATATCTAATTATCTGTATATAGGTGTTTACAAATACTGTCATCTGCACCTAACTGTTAATTGCCTGTTGTCGCACACAAGTTGAATTATGGGGAAAATGAGGCCACGAAGACTACATCACTTGTAGCCTTCATTACAATCTAGTGGAGCCAAATCAAGTGTGGATTTGGAGGATGGATTCAATTAGCTTTCTAATTGGGACAGTACTTAATGTGCTACTGTGACATATGCAGCTGACAAATTTGGAGTCTGCAGACCCTAAATTGTGACACAGCTATGACAGTTCGAACCCTATCCCTCTTTTAAACAGCTTTACTCCCGTTAAGAGCCTGCAGGGGTGTAAAAAAACAAGAAGCTATACTCTGACTGGTCAGTTTGCTTAGCTACCATCCAATCAAATAGAGGTATGAAATAAAGGACAAAACTTCAACCTGCAACTTTAGCGTTTAGCCTGCATTTTCCTGCTTTGCATCTCTGGATATTTGCTAAAAATAATTCTGTATTATTCCAGAAATATAAATCTTGTTTACAACCATGCAAATATTTTTGTGCACGTTTGTAAACTTGATTCTTGTTGCAGGAGGAGAAAACCTTGATTTACAAATATAAACTCTTGAATTATTTGAGAATGTTTCAATCTTAATAACTGCATATTGAGACCATATGCTTCTTGTGTGCTAAAAGCTGCTCGGCTCCAGCTTCTGCACAACTCTGAATTGAACCAAGCTGTATTGAAAATTTAACTAGTATATCAGTCAACAAACAAATGAATGAATATCTAAGTTGTCATCAGTGTTGACCTACAACTTTGTAAAATCATACATATACAGTTTTACCTCATGGACATTCCTTGGCAAAATAAAAAAAAAAGACAAGCTTTTCATTAAACTGTGGAATAACCTTTCACAGAAACTTAAACGTAATTCATTATCACAGTTTCCTTATAAACTCCATTTTATAGACTTACTTTTATATGTTTCCATTGTGTTGCTTGATTGTTTATTTGATTATCACACATATTTATGACATTTTGTATACTTTACTGTTTTGTTTTATGTTCTCTTCATTGGAAACTCAGCTCTTAGACAAGCACCATACAATAAAGATATTTTCCTCATTTTATTACCATCATCATATAACTTGTGGCAGTAAAGCCTTGGTCTGGATTATAGTTCTCAACATTAAAGCCATAAAAAATCTTAACTTAACTTAAGTCTTCTAAACTATAAATCTTTTTATCCATTTAAATGCTATTTTAATGGTAATACTTTAAAGAAGTGTAAGTAGTAAGACAGAGTAGCAGAAAGGCAAGGTGGTATAGAAGTTGATTATTTTCTTAGCTTACAACAAAAATGGTTAACAGGTCAGCATGGTTTGACATGTTATGTTAACATCCATCCATCCATTTTCTGAATCATTTCATCCAATTTAGGGTCGCGGGTAACTGGAGTCTATCCCAGCAGAGATCAGGCAATAGGCAGGGTACACCCTGGACAGGTTGCCAGTCCATCATAGGGCAACACAGAGAGATGAACAAGCAAACACACAGTCACTCCTAAAGCCACTTTCAAATGTCCAATCAACCCGACATGCATGTTTTTGGACAGTGGGAGGAAGCTGGAATACCCAGAGAGAACACAGGGAGAACATGCAAACTCCACAAAGAAAAGCAGCTGCCCGAGTCAAGACTCAAACCAGCAACCATCTTACTGTGAGGCTGCGGCGCGAACCACCGCACAGCCCTGTTATGTTAACATGTTATGTTAACTGGTGTTTTTAACTGGACAGTGTGCAAGAAGGGCTGATGGATAACATCTGTTGGGATGGACTGACAGTCCTTACATTAGGTCCCAACCTGGACCCCAAAAGGGTTCCCCAAAGAGCATAAGGAGTCCTTGAGGCTTTGCCTGTTCAGAGCTAGTTTGATTTAAATGAATGCCATTCCAAAACACACACATTGAGGTGTTCACTTAAGATTTTTTGAGTCATTTGGATGTTTCATTCACATGGAACCATTGTCTGGGAACCTTAAAAGCACTGGTTTGTACCATTCTGTTAATGAGACATCTCCCCAATGCAGATGATATGTCCTTATTTTGGAAAAAAGAGATTGATAATTACCTTAAGTTTAGTTTTTTCAAAGCAAAAGAGTCAGTCAGAATGCAACAGTTAAGGCACCTAATGACAGCATAAAGCCAAGCATAGTTGCATGGAGGGGTCCTCAGGGAAAATATGATGGCGACCACTGCTCCGGTGCATGATTTAAAACAACCTGCTGGCAAAGATGTGCTATGATGGAACTGAAACGGTAGAAATAATTCCTTTTTGATTCCTTCTGTACCGTAGTTCACAATGTCATCATTCTTTAAGATTTTGGCTCAGTTTTATCTTTAACCTGTTGACTGGAGACACTAATTATGGTATTTTTTGAATGCATGCAGGCTGAATGCAGAAAAAATACACAAGCCATTCAACTTATCCTTTCTTTGAATATAGTACTGACACTGTAATAGTAAAATAATGTGAATTGTCATCAGAACAGGACATAATCATCTTAATGTCACTTGTGTCTGTGGTGTAAACATAGTCTCATTGTGACTAATACACACCAGCTGCTAGTCACCACTGGTCATTGTGGACTCCCATGTCCCTACTCATACACAGCACTAAAATCATTCACTGGTTGCAGAAAAACACAGACGCCCAGAGAGATGGAATATAAGTGCACATGGGTTTGTTCTTTTTTTTTTTTTTTTAGCATTTTTGAAAACATGTACAACTATTTGAGACAAAAGAAAAAGGTAACAAACAGACTTGACCTGCAGTTTGCATCCATTTTCAAAATGTTACATAAATAAAACTCATATTTATAAATATCTCTTTTATAAACATATAAATATTTTTAAACATAAATACATTTATGCAGCAGAGATGAAGTACTTGAATGTACAGCAGCAGTAATTTACAGCTTTGCAGTTTGTTTTTACATTATTGTCCACAACGTTGTAGTATCTGTGTTTTTATAGGTTGACCATTTTTGTGTGGTATATGTATACCTGCATATTTAATTTATATATCTATATATATCCATATGAGGATTTTTGTAGCATTCTCATCTCAGTCTGTTAATGCTGGTCATGGTCATTTTTGTACCGATGTCTTTTTTTTCCTTCTTTCATTTTTCCTCAGGTGAGAACAAACTGTTTGTTGTCCAACCCCATCGTCTAGAGATCTGGAAAAAGAAAGGAAACAGACAAAAAAATCAGTTGTAGATTATTACAGATCAATACAAAAACGTCATTCAGGTTGTTTTTACTTATTAATCAGATTTTCATCATCTTTGAGACTTTCAAAATAACTTTTTAGTTTTAACCTCAGTAAGATTGTTGGCCTGACTCCCCATCTTATTATTTAAA
The DNA here is from genome assembly GCA_037177515.1 of Pseudomugil tenellus. Classification (NCBI taxonomy): domain Eukaryota; kingdom Metazoa; phylum Chordata; class Actinopteri; order Atheriniformes; family Pseudomugilidae; genus Pseudomugil; species Pseudomugil tenellus. The sequence continues at coordinate 11,279,339 of JBAMHX010000016.1, read as the reverse complement.
GTGTGATTCTATAGCAAACAATAAGTTTGCTATAGAGTCATGAGTGTCAACCGTTTTGCAACAGGCGTTCATGATAGTCACAGATTCAGATCCACGATTTCTCAGTTTACTACAACCAAAAAAAAAAAAAAATCTCAGTTTTTAGGACTAATTGTGAGTTATAGATTTCTTTTTATTTCATTCACTGACACATCCTCATCCTTATTTCTGCTCACAAAATGGGTTTCCCAAAAAGACTCTGACATAAATGCATGTCCATATCCACACTTCCTTCTCCTCTCTCTCTACTTGACTGCTTTTCTTTCTAAAAATGATATATGTAGCTGTTTTCCAGATGAAGCGGATGGGATCGTTGATGCTGTGTTGCCTATGAAATAAAGAGGGGACTTCCTTCACACCATATGGATCTGTTCTCATATATAACTTTAAATCAGTCTGAGTGGGCTTTCCTAAAAGGGGACCCTCGCTGGGAACTCTGCTTGAGAAAGAAAATAGCAGTTGTTTCACATGTAAGGATCTTTCCCTCACACCACGCCACGAAAGAGTCACACAATTACAGTCAGAGACATTCATTTTAATGTGACTACTTAGGTTTAGTTGTCTGGTGTTATGTACTCAGGCTGTGGACACTATTGCAGTAGATTGCTGACTTTTATTTTGCTCTGATCAGATGGACACAGCTTCCTTAGAGAAGCTAAAATAAATAAAAAATGTCTTTAACTCACTTCTCTCTTTCTCCACGCCTTCCTTGAATCTGACTTTTTTCTGCAGCTACCTCATAAATAACCTCATAAATAAGTCTCACTTTTTTCATGTTTCTCATTTCTTCATCACTTCACCACTGATAATGTCACAGAGCCACTGGTACAAGTGGAAAAGCAGCTTCCTTTATTCCTCCTCCCATTCATCTTGATCAATCCTAACCATTCACTCATTATTAACATCACCATTCATGAGTCAACTTATTTTCCCTTGGCCTCTGTCTACAATGTAACTCGGATAGAAGTGTGAGGAGAAAAGCTTTCTCACCATCTCAGCGCACGAACAGCCCTAGCAGCCCATGCCGCTGATGGTTCCTATCCGGTCCATTTTGTGTCCAAAGCAGCCACTCCGCGACGTGGAACCCCCTTTCTTGTTCCCCGCTTTGTGTTTCCTCGTTGTGGGTTGGTCGTTAAGGAGACGAGCCCACATCCCTTTAGCCCGGGTGTCCATCCGTAAATCCCGCAGTAACCGCATCCGTGAACGCACCGTCTCTATCCTCCTCTCTCTCTCCTCCGACTCCAGAAACTTTGCCAGCTCCTCACCCAGCAGACTTCTAAGAGACTGTGAGATTAAGAAAACAGATAAGCATTGTACTTCCTAATAAAACGAATTGTGCAAAGAGATCGGGTGATAACATTCAAATATATTCAGTGTTTGTTTGAGCAGAGAGTTCGTTTGCATAGATACTCGACATGTGAGGTCAATTTAAACTTGTAACTACATCTAAGCATATTTATACAAGAGGAAGGTGTTTTGACAGTTAATGTGAAAAGTGACATTACATTCAATAGCGAGAAAACCTTTAAATAAGACCCACAGAGTGCCGCAATCACTGTTTCAAATCTTGAGGAAAACCTTGGACACCCGGGAATCTGCTGGGTAACAGGTGCCTGTATTTTTGCCTTTCTGCTCTGAGCTGATATCAACTTAGTTTCTCCAACATTCACGTATCCACTCAAATGATCTTATCTTCTCATTCATACTTTCATTGGCTTGATTAGTCGATTTAATATAGGCCTACATTTTAGGCAAAAAAAAAATGCTTGATTTGGCAAATTTGCAACAATAAATAAATTAGATGTTGCTCATATTTTGATGCTGATCATGAGATTTTTGCTTTTTACTTAGTTATAACTCCATGTAATGTACATAATTCAATTATAAAAGGAGCTAAGTAAGACAACAATGGGCAACAGACAGTAGTGGGAAAAATGTAGGCTAATAGCACATGTTGGTTAATGAGAAAGTCAGAGCACAAAGATGAACCCTAAAACAAAAATATGTATTTATGGAATTGCTAAACGCGAGAGATATTGATCAGATATGATGCGTAAAACAACACTTTGGCGCCTGTTCCAGCTGTTCACTTCAGAAGCAGCGCTTCTACTTCACATCCAGCTGCGCGAATCAAACAGCTGCTTTCATCCCCAGTAGCCTAATTGAGATACAAGTGTCTTACCTTCTGCTGAGCTTGAGTTAAAGGTTTTGCCCCCATCTTCTCTGAAAGCAGGCTGACCAAAAGTCCACACGCAACCAAGTATGAAAAGTTCATTTTGGACAAATCTTGCACTCGTTCGGGAACTCCTCTGAGATGAAGGTCAGCAAGAAGAACGGTGGCGTCAAGCAGTCAGCTCCTGTACTAAGACTAAGCGTTTCCTTTTCTTCAAAGCGCCTCAAGTGCTCCTCTAACTCTTGAGCATCAGTCCTCACTCCTTTATAGCCAGCCCCATGTGATGTCATGACAATGTGTGTGGGGGGGGGGGGGGGGGGGGGGGGGGGGGGGGGGGGGGGGGGGGGGGGGGGGGGGGGGGGGGGGGGGG
>JBAMHX010000016.1:11249434-11261155 GCA_037177515.1 Pseudomugil tenellus | reverse complement strand
TATATATATATATATATATATATATATATGACTGGTTTCCGTTCTTTATAAGGTTGATGTGGAGCAGATAAACGTAGGCATATCTTACTTTTTTAAGATAACAGTCAGGTTTCACAATCTGATTGCACATGCACTGTTTACATGCGTGCATCTGGCAGAACCCATTTCAGTGAAAAGCAATCTAAACCTTAACCATAGACATTCTCTGGGGCCAGTGCAGTAAAGTGCCGTGTCAGCTGAAGTCCTCCAAACTACTTTTGGCACTCAGCCATGTTCTTCAAATGTTCCTGCTACTTTTGCCATGTTGTCTCCTGCTGTGCCATATCCTCCCTGAGGGTAATGTCCCTCCTCCTCCTCATTACTCCTGCATCTGACTGACAGCTCCTTCAGGCTGTGCATTTTTGTAAAAACACCATCAATCAGATACAAGTTGTAGTTATATGCTACAACCATTTTAAAAGAATATGAAGTGTAAACAACGTGGGCGAGCCAAAGCACCTTCGATTTTCTGGGTAGGTAATATCATTGGCATTGAGGGTTTGGGACACACACTATTGTGTTATTATTTCATTTAATATTTCATATATCTCTTGTTCAAATCAGTTGTTTTTTTTTTCAACAGGAAATTGCATAATAAAAAAAAGGAGAAAAAGAGAAAGCTTGATCAGTTTTTGACGAGAAGCGGCTCCTTGGAGGGCTGTCAAAGATTTTAGGAATCACGGTTGGAGACAAAGGCTCATTCTGTGAAATGTGTTTGCAGAGTCATCTGAGATAGACCGTTTGGCCTGGGTGTGGATGTTGATTTGAACTAAATAAAGGACTTGAAACCCAATAGTAGTAGACTAAGTACATAGAAACACTCAAAAGGTGTCTAAAGCAAGTTACATTAACACAAAAGTCTTGTTGTCAGTAAAGGAAGCATGACTAGCTTGTATAATGTATTTTTTACCCTTCTGCATGCACGTTAGCTTGAAATGCATCTTTAGAGAAGCAATGATCTGCTGAAAATTGAAGCAGTTTCACTACGGAACATATAAGTTCATATGGATATGATTGCAGTAGCCATTTCAATCTAAAGATAAATTTTGTAAAAATTGTCACTGATGAAAGCGAAACCAAATTGTCTGTTTGCCTCAATTAAACCTGACTGAAATCACTCCCTCCACCCTTAACCAAAATTAATTATAGACAGAGGATGAAGTCAGTAAGAAAGTAGATATTGTACTTATCTACTTCAAATACAATGTTTTCCATTTGTTCTTTGAGTACAGGAGTGGAAATTTGATCTTCAGTTTTCCTAATGGCAAAATCAAACAATGGACTTATGCATGATGGGATTTTGCAGCTGAGAAGTGGAGGTATGAGTCAACATGAACAATTAGGATGGCAGGGCATCAACACAGACTTTCTGTTAAAGTAACAGTTTGTGGCAGGAAGCTTAAAGCCGTTATGCAGGAAACATGTTCCAACTCTAAGTAATAACCAGGATACTTCCCTTTTGCAATTATTACACACAATTCTTTGTCATTATTTCTATTCCTCTCTCTGTTTGTCTATTTGTTTACATGAATACATATCTAAGCTATCAGGAAGTGTGTACCTGAAAAGATCACGTGGCATTGTTTGCAGCAATTTTGACAATGACAATCTGCAAAATATTTTTTTGACACTTAAATTATCGTCAATTACCACATTTGGATTTCCAACACTAATTTAGTAATTTAATACCAAAATGTCCAGCCAAATAAACTCAAGTCATGAAAGCAATAATATAAGATTTGGAATGATTTAGAAACCTATAAGAATGCATTAGAAAAGGAGAAGTTCATGTGTCCATCAACACATGTACAGCAACTGCACCAGCTAATGAATATGTCAGTTTGAAATACTTTACTTGAATTAACTCAGTGCCTGTTGCAAAGAACGTGAACCTCAGGTCCCACCCATGCTTGGTGAACCACAACCTTTACACAGGAATAATGACAGCAGGAAAAAGCTCATTAAACCTCTTTAACATCTTTGGAAACTGTTGCTCAGATAATGATACTTAATCAGTTTGACTTCAACATTGAACACATGACCATGTAGTTAAGCAGACCACTTCAGCTTTTGCTTTTTTCTGCTGCGACACTAATAATACCTGGCAAACTGAAATAAATACCAAAAAGTCTAGCTACCCTAACTGACAGGAGCCTAAATGTTACCATTTGTAAGTAATCCTGAAGTGTGAAGCATGCCGCTGTCATGAGGATATGATTATTATAGCAATAATGATATAACCTCCCGTGAAAGACACATTTCCTTTGCTTGTGCCTTTGGGTCAACCTAGTTTAAAGTTAAATCAATTATTCTCAACATCCATTCACTGCTTTTGTGTTCCTGATCTGCATCACCAGAGTATACTTTTCAAACAATCAAAGTTTACCTCTCAAAAAGGGAAATATGGGAATTACCCAGCAATACCTGATTTGTCAAACATGTTAATGATTGCAGCTCAAAATTCAAAGTTAAATTACTGGGTGCTGAAACTGGTATTGGTTAGCCAGCAGCAGAAAAATCCACAAACGCAAATGACATGTAATTGTGATCTCCATTCAATCTGCATTGTTTAAATGAAGGACTGGAAAACTGTTGTAATCTTCATAAGTAACAAGGATAAAGTTGTGCTCAGTGGATTCAGTTTAACACTGTGAAAAGGCACCTGCGCGCCTAAAATCAGTTTCTCTTGCAGAGATAAAGAAAAAAATAAAGACACTCTTTGTTTCTGGTCATAATGGTGATTTCTTATACCATTCTTTAATGTCTGTTATGGAAAGGGATGTCTGTGTTTCCAGTCTTTACTGTTTTCGGGTGTGCCTTCAGGCCATTTGTGTGTGTTGTGTGCATGCATTATTGACTGTCTAACAAGTCTACTATGACACTTTACTCTTCATCATTCTCTCATCATAAGTTTAACCATCGCTAAGTCCCAACCCCAAGTGGTTACTGTTGCTACACCTTTACTTCGCAAAAAAGCAAGGATTTTCAGCAATTTCTGTTAAAGATATTCAGGATATTCCAAACGGAATACTTTCAAAATACTGGAGTAGTAGTTTGGAAATATCTGAGATAAATAGATAGAAACGGTGGGAGTGTGCTTTTGAGAAAATGATTCATAAAATTATTTGTCACAGAGAAGTATTGATGAAGAAGACTTCAAAATTAACAGAAAAGGTTCACCATTTATATTGCAAGACTCAGCTACCCATGTCTACACTATTCTTGTACAAAACAGACCTATTAGTAAACAACGATTGCATTGCAGGAGAAATCAATGTAGGGGGTTAGGGGTTAGACTTTTTTTTTAAATGTTGGAGATATCTTTGAACTAGTTGCAAAATGTTTGGGTTTATTTGCAACATTAAACAAATTTGGATTCGGCTCATCTTTCATGGACATGATAAAAAGGTTACAAAACTTATCCAATTCCACAATACCATCAGGAAACATTCGATATTTAGGTATAAACATCTCTTACAGATTTAACAGAGCTAACAAAATTCAATTACGGCCAGCTAATAAAAACAATAAAGGATGATCTCTCATGATGGAGGGTGTTGAACAAATTGCTTATGGGGAGAGCTGCCACCATTGAAATGAGGATTCTATCTAAAGTTAATAATTTTTTTTCAATGATACCAATGATACCAAACCATCTTCCAGTTGGTTTAAGTCAATGGACTCCCACATAACCAAATTCCTCTGGAAGAACAAGCCATCACATGTCAGTCTAAATGTTTTACAACACACTAAAGACAGAGATGGATTATACCAGGCTCTTCTGCTTAAACTGACAACTATTCGGTTCCTTTCTTCCAGACAATTTAGCTTTTTTATTCAATTTGGAAAATCCATTAAATAAATGTAAATGTATTTATATCAGTACATATGCTTTTGACATAAGTTTTTAATGTGTACAAAAGTTCATTTGTTATTTGAACTGCTCTTTTCTTCGTCCCTTTTACTGTATTAAGTTCTGAATACAAAAATTTGACAAAGGTGCTACAACAGCAGACATTTTCATTGTACTGTCATTGCTTTTGATTGATTGTGCATGCAGACACGTCTCTGTTTCTATGATATACAGTGTTATGCCTGAATAATGAAGTAATCTTGGCAGTCCCACTGACACCTTTTTGTGTGCAAATGTGAGTAATTAGCTGATTCAACCAAGTAACCCTGTTTGTGACTGCCACATTATAAAGATAAAACTTGAACCAACAATCATCTGTGAAAAGCCATTCCCTCTATCAAACAATGTCCATACTTCTTTCTAATAGCTAATTCCTGATGAAAGTCAGTTCCAGCTTATTTTCATGACGACATTTTGCAGACCTTCAGGAAAGAAAAAACTACATTTTGCCAGTCTGTAACAATTTCTCATCAAGTCATCAAAACCTCTTTGTCAACATGAATCTCTTGCTTTCTTCTAGCATGTTGCAACAATTCAACGTGAAAGAAAACACAGACATCTTGTAGCATACTGGCTAAATATCAACTTTTTTCTCCTTGCTGGATTTTGTGGGTCCATTGTGAGTTTGTCCTTGCTCATAACCAGATCAACCCCCCCACCTCCCTCCTCCACCCCTTTCCCTCCTTTCACCCATCACCCCTCCTTGTTATTCTGTTCAGCTGTTTCTGTTTTCTATCAGTTTGGTTTTCCATATAACTGCTGTACTGCCCTCCGTGAGACCTGGTACACTGTGGACTCTGTGTTAATGTGCCTCAGAGAACTCAGCTCTATTGTAATTATGCTTGTGTTCAACCCTTACACATTCACCCACAAAAACATGAAGTGGTGATCATGATGGCTCTACGGAGCAGTGGGTGTATGAGTGCATTTACGTTGCCATCTCTAAGTTAATTGATTTCTTCATGGAATACCATCATTTGTATATTTTGCTGGGTATGGAGAATTTTGCAACAAGTGAGGTGTTATTAAATTGCTCAAACAAGTAGCATATCTCGTTCATTTTAGGATAGTGCCATGACAGTGTTATTGTGTAGATTGTGTTTCTAAAGTTTAGATTCAAATATAAGCTCTAGATACTTTAAAATAGTGAAGTTTATAATAACATAAATCCTTATATTACGTCCAAAAATAGTTACTTGAAGAAATACACATCAGATTCTTGATATGTCAAACATTACAATGCTTCAGATAAATTTCAAAGAGAATAAAAATAAAGCTGAAAATGTGAGACTGCGATCCCTTGAATCTCATTTATGGTGTTCATACTTATTCTATTCAAGTAAAACAATGACAGATTACCGATTATGCTTCTCTTGTGAAACAAATAGTTTTACCAGCTTTGAAGACATTCTTATGTGTTGCAGTTCATACTTAAAAACAAGACATATGTAGATTTTAATTTAATTTAATTTAAAAAAGAAACATCTAATCAAATTATCTATATAGTTAAAATATCTGTCTCACTCTTTTAATTTTTAGAAAAAAATAATTTAAATTAACATCATAGGTAGTAGGGCTGCACAGTGGCGAGGTGGTTAGCACTGTAGTCTCACAGCAAGCAGGTTGCAGGCTCGGGCGGTGGCCTATCTGTGTGGAGTTTGCATGTTCTCCCCGTGTTAGCGTGGGTTCTCACCGGGTACTCCGGCTTCCTCCCATGGTCCAAAGATATGCACCTTGGGGATAGCTGTAGATAAAACCAAATTAACTGAACAACGGTTTTGTTTGATAGTGTGTGAGCATCGGTCAAACTAAGTAATGAAGTCACTCTTACTCTTCCTGAATGCTGCAGCAGCTAACACATATGATGAGCAGAAAGTTAGCTATCAAAATTGTAGAGGGGTGACAGTTGGCCAATCAGAAGCATGCATTGTCCTTCTGCTTGTTTCTAGCAGAGACCTACAGCGAAGTTCAATGTGATGTAAATAAAGGAGTTTTGGATAAATGTGATATAAATTCATGTCCTTCTGGATGAGCAAAGCAATTTAGCCTGAAATGTGCATAACAGATCCAGTTTATGCTTAATAACAGTAATAGGAAGCTAGAATAACTTTTAGAAAACACAGTTAGCTGAAAGATTACTTTTATCAAAAATATTTCTGTCATCCCCCACCCACACCTTTGAAATCAAATTGACATCCTTGCTCCTTGACATGGAAATTAGTTACGCATATGACTCAAAGATAAGAGGGTGTTCACTAATCAAAAGTGGTAAAAATTTGTTTACACAAAGGACACAAGTTATGTTCCTGTTAATTCTTACATGAAGTTTGAGAGAAAGAAAATATGGCCATTCAGCTTTCTGAAGGATTAAATCATACAGCTAAATAATGACAATCCAACAGTTAAATGATATGAGTGTTTTGTTTCTGAAGACAGCTGAAAAGGAAAGCGTTGATATTGCTTATCTCTTAAGCTCATAAATTATATTTGAAACTAAATGTGATTTCCAGTTATATTCAGGGTTTATAAATAACAATCATATGTCTCTTAGTCACAGGGTCAGTCTTGCATCCTGCCCTTAATTAAGAATTGAACTCCCTAAGAGTCCAAGGACTTATGAGAGTTTGAGGGATTGCTATCCTTAAGCGCTTCCAGTTAAAAGCCCTTGATCACACCCCTATATAACGGTAATGTATGAGTAAGAGCCAGTCAGCATGACTTCCCCTCGAGGAGCTCCAACACAGGAAATACTCCACCAAGTCCTGACAAATCAAGCCCTTAACAATATTAGAAGGTGGAGACCCAACGGCCTCTCTGATAACCTCCACCCAAAACAATCCACCTTTTCCCTCACCGTCCCGCCTTGTTTGAACCAATGTTAGACCTCTTTAGGTAACCCTCTCTTGAGTCTATCCCATCTTACATCTGCCTGTTCGACTCTACATTTAATTATAAAAAGAAGAAAAAAAGCACATAAACTATTTAATATTGTGTAAACATTTTTAAAAAAAGACTGATATGATGTTTAAAAACATCTCCAAACAAGAGAGTGATTCATTAAATACATTTTTCAATCAATCCACTCTGATCGCCCAGAGATCCAGCCGTCTGAATGTAACAAGGGAAATAATGAGAACTTAAAAGTTTACCATAAACCAAACACCACCAGCTTGCAGTTAGCAACATAACCATGCAAATTTGTACCAATGACAACCTTTGCGTCACATTTTCCCTGGTGGCTTTGTGGGACGGTGGTCCGGATCCAGAGTCAATTTAATCCTATCAAAATAACTTCATAGCTTTTGCATTTCCCAGCACCTGCAGTATGGTTGGTCTGCAATTCCATTTGAGAGATTTAATTGTCTCACATCAACTACATCGCGTGTTCTGTGTATATATTGTTTCATTTTTGGGCTTGTCTGCATGTTTACATGTCAAACCACTGAGAAAGTCATACAAACTCCCTTGAACACAAACCCAATTTGAAAAGAAGTAAATCCATATCAACACTTTCTCCGTTACAAAATAGAAATAAAGTATAATGTTACCAGATTTGTTAAAGGGAGAAAGTATAATTGTAAACATTAATGCAAGGTAAATGAAGGACAACTAGCTTTTACATACAATCAAACTAATAAAATATAGCTTTTTTCATTAAACCAATTACCTGTATAGATTTAGTCTATAAAATGTTTAATAATAATTTTATCGGACACTTACTTAGAATTTAACTGTAATACATTAATTAATTGGATATTGGTGTAGGAACTGGAGCAACAAACTATTTAATATTTAATTTGTACACAAAGTTTTTAATGGAATTAGAGGAGGGTTCATGTCTGACTAATCTGCTTGTGGATTCGCGAAGATGAAGTAAGGAGACTAAATGTTTTTCTACCCTCCTTGTAATTTAAGCTACAACAGTAATATTCACAGTTAGGATTCATTGTACTCCTGTGTCTTGGCAGTGGATACTGGAAAACAGATGAAATGGAGTGGTTTCCAATGGAAGAATAATGGTACATATTATTTTATCTAGAAAGCTGCAACTAAAGCTTTTATGCCTTTAAACTTTATTTTATTCCCAATATCTCAACCTGTAACAAAAATATATTCAATACAAATGACACTCTTAAATAATGACATTGTACTTCTTGACTTTCATTATGATTATCTTTTACACCAAACACAGAAGATAAAGAAAGAACATTAAAACTTAAAATTCCTAAAAAATAGTTTTTGGAGATATGACTGCACTGACACTGTCAAATGTTCATATAGACAATCTACACATTGGTCTTCAAGTCTACACTAGCCCTAGACTCAAATTAGTATCATTAGTAACATGCCACCATCAAAGTTATGTACAGTAAAAAAAATATTCTAAAGCATTTAAATCTTACACTTAAGCATTGTTATCATTTAGTGGAAGGCAGAGGATTTAAGATACGGGAAGGGATCTCTCAGCAGGTTTTTGTATTAGCTTGACATTTCTATTGCTTTCTTTGGCGGAGCACCACTTCCTCTAGCAGTGTGTGTGCTTAGTCCCAGGTGTGCAGTTCTCAACCTCAGAATTCTGTGTTAAAACACATGCAGCAAGCTGCACTGAGCAACAGCAACAAGCTACTAAAAGATTAATTCTGATTCATTGCTTTTTGCCTTTTGCTTGTGTTCACAGATATTGTCTCACATTACTTAACTGGTTTTGTTGCACTGAACTGCAATGATCATTATATGTGATATGTGCTTTCACACATATGGACTTCTGCCTGCATGTTTTTTACTTACTAGCGTTGTTTATTTTATTTGTGATGTTGTCTCCTTTGTGATTTTTTGGCTTTGTCTCAGGTGTATATCGATTTTAACAATGGTATCAGTTGTCTCTGTTTTAGCAATTTTTGATCAGTTTGATCTCATTAAAGGTACAGTATGTGACTTGTTTTTTATTAGCAAAAATCAAGTATCACTTCTATATGTATTTTATAGAAGTCTAATCACATATGCATCCACATGAAAGTGTTGTCATAGCTATTAGTTATTTATAAATATATAGGTGGTGTCGCACACAACAGAAGGCTGCCATATTGCATTGTTATCTTTAAATAAGGTAGCCAAAATGGGACAAACTTGTTAGCCTTGACTTTTAGCAGTGAATCTCCGTGCGCTGTCGAAGAGGGGAGGAGAAGAAGGAGGGGGAGAAACAAGCAAAGATGACTGTGGATCACTCAAATTGTTGTTTTTTTGTTGAAATGGAGGACCGTCCATACTCTGCCCCACACGAGTGAAGAAAAAACTGTCAAGAAATGAAAAAAAAATTAACCCGGACGCAATCAGAGTCTAAATCAGTGTAGCGTTTAGCACATGGAAATGATCAATGACAGAGAGGAACTTCAAAACTAATAAGGAGGTTTTTTTTTAGCTGATTTTTCAAGGGGGTGGGGATTATTGTCTTTGCTCTAGTCACATTAGCACACAGTGACATTAGCTATTAGCAGCCATTTTGTACCAAATATATAGAGGGCATGTTTCTATCTTTAGAGCATCAGTAATGAAACAGGATTACACATTGTTGTGTACCTCATCACCTGAAGAGGCACTTTAACTTGTGATAGATGGAAAAATTTTTGCGTTTGTGACTCTTGCGGCTTCATTAGAAGTAAGGATATGCTTAAAGCGGTGTAAGAGACCACTACTTTGGTAGTAATTCTTACTCACTGTGGCGTTAGATAATAATTTTAGATGAATGAATTGTTGTTTTTCTCACAATTTACTCTACTCCATTAAGTGCTTTAGAAAGATAATTTTAAAAGCAATTATGTATTTAGCATCAGCCAACAAATAGATTTTAGCACCAGCGTAATAAGTTTAAATTCCCATGTTTGTATGAAATCATTTGTCTGCTATGTTCTCTAGTTCTAGTGATGTTGGTTGTGCGATTTAAAGAACTGAAATAACATCTGAAAAACAAGTTTTCCCACTTTAACTTGCTAAGAAAAAAAGAAATATTCAATATCTCCCTTCACATATAAGTGTGATTCAATTAAGGCACAGCAATTAAATGCAAATAATAAAAACTCTTACGTAACTATTACACAACCAATCAAGTTTGAGGAACAGATCACAGTTTCCACATAGCAGGACATGTGCTTTGGTTCCAGATGTTTGTCCTCTTGAGTCGGAGACTTGTGTCGCCATTGGATACTCTCCTTGTAATCTCAAATCCAGATTTCAGTTTTACATCACATATGTTAATTGGCATTAACCCCAAGCACCCAAAGTCAAGTCTTGCCCTGCCTGCTGATGTAATGTGCTCCACTACGAATGAGTCAAAGATGGCTGTCTGATGACATAAATAATTCCGGTATTGTAGCTTCCAGCGAGCTGAGAACAATACAGACTAATGCCACATACTCTGTCTTCTTGACATCAGTTGTTCATAAACTTATTTCCACTGTTGATTGAAACAGCAACAAATAAATAAACTTCTCTTTCTGTGTAACTGTTTTGTGGTACTGTACTGTATGCTATTTGGCAGTTTGCGTCATACATATGAGATATTTCATTTTTCATGATTGTCACTATCATATTTCGGCATGTAAAAAAAATGTCAAACATGGATAAGAGGATTATTCAAAATAGGATTGCGTAAAGTTACAGGCTCATTGATGAGTGAACACAATGTGCCAACTCAAACCAAACAGTTCGCCTCTGTTGATGGTTACCGTTCCTGTAATTTACCGAGTAACTAATGACTCATTAATGTGGCTCAAAATGTGGCATTTGTCTACAGAAAACATAAACATATGACACAATACATCCTCCAGCTCACCATGGAACTGCTGGAGGTGTGGCTTTGTATAGAACTGTTGTGTTTTGGAATCCCACATTGTTATTGGTCTCATGCTTCCTTGGCTGTTGTCAGTTGCCAAAATATGGCAAACTTCTGTGATATAAAACAGACCAAGGCTCTGTCCCTGAATTACCCCTTAAGCTTCCATTCATGTCACTTGTTGTTGATATGAAGTGTAGAAGAGAAGTAGCCAACTGCCTTGGTTCCACAAGCCAGAAAAGTTCCACTTTATAAAGTGCTTTGGTTTTTGCATTAGGCAGCAGCAATAAAGTTGAGCTGAGGCTGCTTTAAGTTCTTATCTTGGGGTTCAGGTTTTGCTTTTGGCTTCCCCAGCAGGAAGGGAATGGTTACACCAATTCCCTTTTCATATTCCCATGACGACAGTCTCTGTACTTGCCATTAGGTGAACACTGCCCTGCTTCCTTCCCCACAAAACTGGAAGGAGGGTGAAGTGCTATTTTTAAGTCTGAGTGAAGCTTTGCATTAAAAGAACCACAACTTTCAGTGACCCACAGTCATCTGAAAAGGAAGTGTGTATGTGTCAGTTAATTCTTGGGAAACCCTTTATCGCAGCCTATTCAGTGGTGTGGATGATGACCAGTTAACCAAGCTTCCACTTTAAGAGCTTTTGGTGTGAATAATGAGAGTAGAATGACTAAAAACATGAGCTTACTGTGTAAACTGTTATCTTGTTTGATGAACTGATGGAGAAAGACCATATTTACTAAACATTCATTTATCTATTTGTACATCTGTCAAATTACAAATGTAGATGATTTTTAGCTAAATATTTGACTTGAAAACTAGAACATTTTATCTGGGCTTTATATACTTTGAAACCTTCAATAGGCTGTGCATCATAAACGGAGTGTTGCAATTAACAAGAAAAAATATTACCGGTATTTTTATCCCCAAGGAT
>JBAMHX010000016.1:11232852-11249334 GCA_037177515.1 Pseudomugil tenellus | reverse complement strand
TATATACTTCTACCTTGTACTGGCATTGCAATGAACACACTCTGCTGTTTCTTCACAGTATTGTGCAGAGGATGTGAAGAATCTTCCGTTAATTTTAGCAGCTTATGCAGCATTCTTATTTAAACAATGTCTTATAAACTGTGGTTCAGGAGCTGTAAATCCAAGTGGTTGTGGAGGCATACACATGTAATTCATGGAGCTTTTTATATGATATAGCAGGTTGAATTTTATTAAAACAGTTGAGAAATAAAACACATTATCTTACATGTGCTGGCTCATTGGTCCAGATCAGAGTGGGCTTTCTGAAGTACACGATGGGGTCTTTTACCCTCAGCTCATTGTGTTAAATATATGTTCACTTGCTTATTATGTCTTAAAGACATTCATAATATGAGATGTTATGGAAACTGAAATGCAGTCATTTGTTTCAGATGATTGGAATGTTTTAGGTACCTGAACAAGGCAGGTAATTTTCTTTTCTGACTGAGCTTGGTATTGACAAGGTGATAAATACTCAGATGTATTTGTTCTGAACAGGTTTTGGAAACCCTTGGCCTGACACCATCTGGACGTTTTCCAGTTCAGTTCCACCATTCGTTTCTTCTTTGTCTCTTCTGTGTCTTCAGCATAAGAGGGACAGAATAAAGGTGCAGGCAGCGGAGGTTTCAATGTGCTCCGATGGTGAGAGGGATGAGGCTGCGTTAAGGTCTGTTACTGAGCTGCAGGGTGACATAGTGGGACTGTGACAGGAAAGATGCGGGCTCTGGAAGGTGTGTGGTCTGTTAGACTGGAGGCAAGGGGTGAATTTAACCTACAAAAGCTTGTTAGTTCTTTACGCTGAAGTTGATCTTTTTTATTCCTGACCACATATCTGCTGGAGCTAACTTTGCAATTTTTTGCTGTTGTCTTCTTTGGACTTGTTATTCTTTAGTTTGTCTTGTACTTCATGACTCCTCGTCTCCCTCCCTGAGGTTTTCTTTCATGTGTGGCAGTTTTATCAGGTCACCGGTGATCCAAGGTTTATAATTTGGAAAGGTTCTCACTTTTCCTGGTGAAACGATACCATCCACACAAAAGTTGGTATAATATACTGCACTAATGGCATTTATGTCTTCTCCATGTGGTACACAAAGGACAACTCTCTGTCATTTAAACACCCTCTCAGAGCATTTTCAGCTTTTTGATTAGGTTTTATAGTCTGTTTTATAGACTGGTTGCTTCTGAACAATTAGCTTGGAGATGGAGGTGGGAAGAACCAGACTGTGGTCTGACTAAGTCCAGTCCTTTTCCAAGCAATTCAAGAGAAGCTACTGTGACTTTGAATAATTGGATCCAGACCCATAGTGAGGTTGGAGAAGATGAGGCAGGCAAGAAAAATGAATGAATGAAAAAATGAATGAGAGGAAGCAAACAAATGAATGAATAAAAAAGGCTCAACAATTATCCCCCATCCCATCTTGGTTTGTTAATCTTGATAGTGGAAAAATATAGACTGTAAAAAATCGATTTTTCAATGCAGCTTCTACAAAAGATATCATGAGTAACTGAAAACTTTCAACAAGCTATAAATATCTTTTTCACATTTCTCTTTACAGTCATGCCATTTTCCCTCTGAAGCTCTATATTTATCATTTTGAACATTTGTTTTAATTCCAACCTTAAGGACATTTGTCACTTTTTTCTCTATTTCTTCTACAAACTTTGAGAGTGCAGTGACTATTCCTTTCAATGCCAAGAGTTCAGAGTAAATTACAGGCCTGATAAAAAAAAGTCTGACTTGGGTCCATTTTCACTAGATTATGCTAAAACGTTCTTCTGGTTCTTTGCTTGTGAGCCCCTTTAGATTAAAAGATGATTGCAGGAAAAACAGCACACTCATTATGATAAGTTGAAATAGCAGTCCTAAGTTGGCTGCAATCCCAGCACTGTTTTCATTTGTGCTGCACTTTGATGTCTTTGCAAGTGTGAGAGACTTCTTCAGAGCTTTTAAAAAGATCAACTTTTTTTGTTTAACTACTGACTCTGCACTTTTCAGGCAATTAGTGTTCAATGGGGGAAATGACTGCGTGGAGGTTTCACTGAGCAACACACATAATTGAGCTACTCACTGTGGACCACCATGAGTAGAGTCAATTTAAAACGTCTCTTTTTCTAGCCCCATCTCATCAGTTTGATTGTTTTAATCAACATTTACTTTTTCAGAATGTAATGCTGAAAACAAAATAGGAATAAACAGAATCTATCTCATTTTGGGAAACCTGTGTTAATTTGTAATTGAGTCAAAATGTTGTTTTACATGGATTTTCAACACTGTTTACGTTTGAAGAAGAAACATTTAAAATTGATATCATAAAAATCTTTTGTCCCTTCGATGTTATTCCCAAGACAGCCCAATGGAGAAGCTTGTCACACAACCTCCAGAAAACTTGAATTTACCAAGGTCTAGACATTCCTATAATAACTCGGAAGTCAGGACTGACTCACATACAGGGATAAAACAAAATGATGAAAACAAAGAAAAACACCATTTGATAAGGGGACATGATCTTTGGAAGCTACTGGGGCTTATAGTCTAGTATAGAGTCTAGTATACATGGAGTCTAGTATATACTGTAGCACATACTGTAGTTTTGCTCCATCTCAGAAAAGACCAACATAGCCTCTGATCCAGTCCCTGTATTGGTATGATTCTTTTTTGCGGGAACACTAAAATGTTACTGCGTATCCAGCCTGGTGACCTAACATAGGACGAATATATGTTTCCAAATGAGAGAGAAAAAAGCCCATTTGGTTACATATCCATCACAATGCTATCTTTAATGAGCAGATAGTTGTTTGTATAGATACCATGACACCCAGATATCATGATTGCTGATTTCTGTCTCTTAAACTACAACTGCATTAGAAAATGAATGCCACATCATATTCAGTATGTTACTCACTTCCTGCTAGAGACCATAGAAATGTATCACCTCATCTACTGAAATGCTCTCCTAAGTTTTAAGTGATTGCAGAGAAACTTCTGTCATTTCACCAAGTTTATGAAAGCACACAGCCCCACAAATATCTGTTCCTGTGCTACCTTTCCTCCTTTGATAATAAACAGTGACTGAAAGTACTAGAAAAGAGATGAAAAGTCTGGTGCCACTCTGAAATACAGGGATTAAAGCTACCCAGTCAAAAATGAAGCTGTGAGTAAAAAGTTTTAAACACACAAACAACATTTTCAAACAAGATTCACATAAAGCACAAGGAACTTAACTGGAAAAAAATATATATTATGTTGCTTTCATGTTTTGTAAACACATAAAATTAAATAATTTAATTAGTTTCTCTTACTTTGTGAAGCACTTTAAGTTGACCTTTTTTGGTTAGACATAAATAAAAACAAAACTCAAAATCTTTCGCATGCAAATATGAGCACTTATGGTGGGACAGTTCCTAAAGTGCTCATCTATCCATCGTCATACACTATCCACTGTGTTCAAGGTTTAAGTTCACAGATAAGCATAATTCAAACTAATACAATTCATTGCCAAGCGCTTCACAGTTGTGTGACTGATAAATAAAGACATAGCTTACCTCCTAAGTGAACACAAATCAAGCTGGAACACTCCAACATGCCACCACAAATCTTTTCCATTTGGCTGATAACAATAAACAGATTGCCTATTTGTCTTTCTGAGAGAAGGCTAAAACATCCCACTTTGGAATTAGAGGTAATTAAACAGAGTTCTTAGTTTGATTTCTTGCTTCCTGCTTTTCTGTTTTAATTTAGTGACTACCTCGTTCAAGCTCTTTTGTCTGCATAAAGCTTGATCTTAATGAGAAGTTATTAATTCCAAAGTTTTAACTGGTGTCTGAACTAACTAGAATTGGCTGCTTGTCCTTCTAAATGATGATTTAGTCATCAGAATCATAATATTTTGTTGAGAGGTTATTATTCTCAGCTCAACATACAGCAATTAATCTATTGATACTGTAAAAAAGTTGATTGGAAACCTAACAGGAGCAAATGTTATTAGCAAAATCTGCGAAACAGCTGGAATGCTCTCTTTAGTTGACCTTAACAAGGAAGTTGGAGGCTCAGTAAGTAGCTATATCTCTCTTTAAAGAGTGTTTGTAAGTAATATCATTACTCTAAAAGACAGCAGGTGATTATGTACAATGTAGCTATTTGCTCTAATTACCTGATGAGAAAAACGACTGTCTCCGAGGGATATGCCAGTCTTTAGCTTTGAAACCACACGCAGCTGTTGGTGACTGTAACTTTATAAGAGATGCACCTAATTACAGAGCAATTTTAATGGACACGCAGCCATAAGAACGGAGGAAATTTGGCAAGGGGAGAATGACGTGTTACAATTAAACCAGGCTGATATACGAAAAAAAAGTTGCTGCAGCACATAAAAAAGGAACATCACAAGGTTTCTTCGAACATTTGCTTACCTGAGGCGATGCCATACATCAAAACCACTTAGCTGCATAATGTTTTAAAATTACTCACACACAGATACAGGAAATGCTCACTGAGAGCTGTTTTGAGTTGCTAATCAGGGAGAGGAGAAAGTCCTTTCTGTACTGTTTTTTTTTTTCTGTTGGCTTAATTTTCAAATGCAGAATTTCCACCATAGGTTAAAACGGTTTTATAAGTAGTCATAGACAAATACAATATATATAGATAATTCTAACGTTAACACAATTTAAAGCATGTGACATATGTTTTTTTAATAAGATATTTCCTTTTTGATTTTCTATTAACTAGTAGATGTTTTATTTGAATCCCAAGAAAACTGTCCACAAATTTTGAAACTTTGTAGCATTTTCTGTCACAGGATAGTAGCTTGCCTTTGGCAAAGTGAGATCAATGCATTTAGATGTGGAATTGGTGGTGAAGGCCTGCCTTTAATTCTTTAAAGGATGTGACCTCAGACACCAAAACATTGGCAGCATGTTGAGCCACTTAAAGGAAAGAACATGTAGTGAAGCCCAGCTGTAAAAGGGTGAGCACATTTCAAGTGCTGATAGGAAAATTATTGCTGATTTACAGAGATTTCTGCAGCAACGATGACACATTTAAAGATGACTGCTTCAGTTTCAGTGATCTGTATAGTTTTTTATGTTACCATGTTTCATTTTTACCTTTGGTAAACATGCGTACAAAAGGAAGGATTAAAACGTATCAATCCTTCATTCAGTGTGTAATCCAAGAACCATATCTGGTCAACAGTTTAAATATATATGGGAAGTAATGGAATTACAAGGCACAGTAGTTTGTTCCATGCAACTTTAATGCAAATATATTCTGAAGGTATTATTGTCCCTATGATAATTGTTTATTCATTTAGTTTAATGGGATCATTTAAGTTGTTTAAAGTCTGTGGGAAGATTTTAAATGC
This sequence comes from Pseudomugil tenellus, assembly GCA_037177515.1. Classification (NCBI taxonomy): domain Eukaryota; kingdom Metazoa; phylum Chordata; class Actinopteri; order Atheriniformes; family Pseudomugilidae; genus Pseudomugil; species Pseudomugil tenellus. Next base: position 11,243,935 of record JBAMHX010000016.1, on the reverse strand, counting down.
AAACATACCCAAACAAATGTACTATTACTTCACAAATATGGCCTTCACCTTTAAGTAAAGCATTGTGGGTAATGTGGTTGTGATGTAGCTGTTTTGGGAAATAGGATGCAGCTGAGGTAAAAGGGCAAGGGTGGCAGAGATGGTTAAATTACTAATGATTATACATCCAGGTGCTCCTGGTTTCAGAAGATTTTGAGCAATGTTTTAAGAAGTTTCCAACAATGTTGCCCTGTTCCTGCCCCCGATTGAAAACTTATCAGCTAAAATGTTAGAGTTGGAAACGCTACATTTGTGAGAAACCTCTATAAATTACAACACAAAACAATATCAGGTACAGTAAGTTTAATTATTTTTATTTGTCAACGTAATAAAACAAGTACTGCAGATGATATCACATGATTGGCCAGACACTTGCGATTTGTGGTTGTTTTGCACAACTTACAGAGGTACTTTTTCAGTAAAACTGGATTTTAGTTCTTCTTTAACAGGAAACATGAACTTTAACAAAGCTGTGCATGATTTAGGTATTGAGAAATTGCAAAATTAGTAATAAGTAAAAGTGTGAATAAATGGTAAATTTTGATTTGCAACATTTATCTTAACACTATTAACTGGGTAATTTGTTAAATTGGGAATAAATTATTTTCATTGTATTTTATGTTTCATTTCTTGATACAATATTTAAATTCAGAAAAGCTTTCCTTCGTTTGTGGAAAAAAATTTAGGCTGCCACATTGAATGTGAAAAAAACATGAATATATCTCAGAGCAGATCTCATTCTTATTAAATCAAACGCAAAGTAGTGTGATGTCATTGGTAGGCACAAGATCCCAAAAAGATATGAATACATGAGCACATGTGATACCTACAACAGTACACCTTGGAGTCCTATGAAATATTTGACAATTTGTTCAGATCATTTTTTGACTGGCGAGTAAAACATGCATTACAGTTTAAAAGTATGGGTGTTTTTGTATAGATGCAATGACAAACATTTGGTGCTAGTTTTTGTGAAGTTTTAAATATTTCATGTTGACAGTTCTTTCCCAATGGGACAGCTGTCAGGGCTTTTGAAATGTCCTACTTCTATTAGCTTTATCTCAGATAATTGTCTAACCTTGCCACTGAGGGTATCAGTTTAATTACATGACATTGTGGATAATTTTCTAACAAATACTGATGGACAATAATTAAAAAAATAGGAACAAACTGCATATTTCAACACAGATGCTGGTATGATGCTAGATTTGTTTTTACTGGTAAGCCATTGATGGACTTAGGTTTGCAGGGTTATGCACCACGGGAAGATTTTTTTATTGGCTTAACAGAGATCTGCACTCTGAACTTTATTGCATTCTGGGGTCATTTTGTCATCATCTTCCTGTTAGACATTAACAAGTAAGTACAGAAACTGTGCCATTTATAGTAATTCACTGAATTCAGTGAAAAGAATTTAGAGAACAGCTGTATTATTTCCCCCTTTGATGATATTAGAGTATTACTACCTGCACCACCAACTTTAAGCAAAGATGCTTATCGTTGAGGTATTCATTTTTTCTTTTACTTGTTAGTTTTTAGCTATCTTTAGGTAATCCTGTTGAAAAAATGCATCTTTAAAAATTATTTAAATTTATTTCCTTTATTTTAATTTCTTTCATTGTTTCACTAAGTGGAAAGACTCCAACAGGTATATGAAGACCCATATTATTCATAATTAAATAAATAAATACAATATTAAATAAATAAATACAACATTTTGAAATAAATATATGACCATGAAATCATGAAATAAAGCCACTTTGTGTTTTTATTTCATAATAACTTTTTCCACAATGGCGTATTTAATTCATAATGCCATTTTCAACAGAGGTGCATGTATTTCATAATGCCATTTTCAACAGAGGTGTATTTATTTCATAATGCCCTTTTTCACAATATCGTATTTATTTCATAATGTCCTTTTTTTTAGAAGAATGACTTGCTCAGCCAGTCAAAGCTAGGGGGTTTGGCTAGTGGTTTGTCCATTGATTTGTTTTCCTGTACACACCATGCAGTCAGAGATGATGGATTTCAGCAGAGTTTCTGCTGCTTTTTCTTTAGCAGATCAAATCGAGCGTGACAATTTGTCAATGTTTACAACAGTTTGAGAGAAACCGAGCACCAAAGGCTTATAATACAAAGCTAGATTTTCGCTTATTGGGCTAACTTCAGGAAATACTTAAGGCTCTTCTTTAGGAAGCTGTGTTAATTTTGATTGAGCTGTATCACTGCAGCAATAGCTGAACTACTAACCTGCTCTGAAGCAGATGCCTGTACTACTACACAGTGGGATTAAATCAGCCTGGACTTGTATCCATTCTCTGGATTGATTCAGCCAAACATTGAGGAACTGGGTTAAGCTGTACTACTAAGCTAGTTATGGTTAATGACTTCCATTACTATAGTAATGATTATGTTTTGTTATTTTTCGATTTTTATTTGATGGTTTGAACAAAGTAAAATAGGATGTCCATAAAGCTGTTATTTCACGCCTCCTCATGGAAATAAAATGCAGTCTTCTTCAAATGTCAATGAAAACCGTATTGACTTCTATTGCAGTGAATGATAAGAGTTCAGAGGCACAACTTAACGGGATAAGGGAAAGATTTATTTCTCACAAACACCGATCAAGGCTTATATCTGTTTTAACTTTAACTTTTAATTTGCTGGACTACCAGCAGGGATGACGACTTACTTTCTTGCTTTAAAAATCCATTTCAGCCTGGACAGACTAATTTTGTTGTGTTCTTCTGCAGCTATATAGTTAAATGATATGTGATCAAGATTTGCTGTGTCAAACTTTGTTGTACGTAACTGAGGATGGAAAAATGAAACTTTGGATGAGACGCAGCAGTACTGCGTTCAGGACACCTTCGAAACAATATACTCAACATAGTGATAACACACTCACATGGAAGCGGATCCTTAAAAGAACTGGCAAATATTATGTAAATAAAGCATTCCCAGTAATGTTTGTACTGTAATACAGTGATATGACTGCTGTTAGTTTATATGATCCCATTAATTAATATCCGATGATCTGGCGATTGTCCGCATTAATGGAGTCGCTATTTTCTGCCAGCATTACTTCCAGCTTTTGCTGCAGCAACAGTGTCGCTTTTGCCCGAATTATATTTTTAATTCCTCTATTTTCTGAGAATGACAGTCTGCTCATCCATGGTCAAATGCGCTGCTCTGGATTTTTCCATGTTTGTGTTTGGTCAGAACCACAGACTATAAGTCAGAAACTCCGAGCTCCACCTCTTGTATGTGAACGCGCATCCATCTTCAGTGGAAAGGTGTGGGTAAGTTGATAACCAGCTTTGTTCTATAACTTATCCCAGTTCCTCAATGTTTGGCTCAGTCAATATAGAGAATGGAGATAAGTTTGGGCTGAGTTTATCCCGCTTTGTAATGCAGGCCTCCGGACTATTCAGCGCTATATATTTAATGTTTCAATCGATACAGCAAGTACAGCTGCTTATGCCTTAGTAAATGAGCAGCCAATCACTTTACTGGTTCCGCCTTATCAGCTTTGATTGACAGAGCAAGTCATCAAGAAATAAATCACCATTGTGAAAAAGGGCATTATGAAATAAATAAACCATTGTGGACAATGTTATTATGAAATAAAAACACCTCTTTGGAAAATGGAATTATGAATTAAATACACCATTGTGAAAAAGGTTAATATGAAATAAAAACACAAAGTGGCCTTTTTTCATGATTTCATTGTCGTATATTTATTTCAAATTGTTGTATTTATTTATTTAATGTTATTTTTATTAATTTAATTATGAATAATATGGGTCTCCATACAAAACAGTGTCTGCTTGTGTCATATCAAAAAAGTTCTATCAGGAAATAAAACCTGCCAATTAACATGATGTAAACATCCTTTTCTGGCATGAGCTATGTAACAATAAAGACTCATTCAGTACTAAAGTGATGACATTTGGTGATTTATACATGATCAAATAAACATTAATGTGTCATTTCTTTATATCTTTTTATAATGACACGACCCACTGCCATAAAATTTCATGGCTCATTCATTCAGCTGCTTATCAGAGAGTGGGGAAGTTTGGTGCTGGTGTTTTTATCAGTTCAACCACACAACCTTCCTGATTCCTCTAAACAGCTGCAAACCTAACGGACCCACTGAAGAGCGATAAGTCAAAATGTATTTGTTACTTGGTCTGACATGGTCAGATAACTATCACAAAATGTTACAAGGTGTCTTTTAAATATGAAAATAAGTAATAGAATGTCTGAGAGTTCATACTCCCTGGGGTGCTTTTATTTGCACACATTTATTTGCATTCTGTTTCCTCAAGAGACAATTCTCTCAAAGCCTTGAGTGCACTCTTTGGAGCTCAGGAGCATGTTCACAACAGCTTAAAGTTTTAGAAACTGTTAAGAGGAGTAGACAGAGATGTATCATGCAGAAAACTATTTTAAAAAGTGCACAAGTCCCAAATCACCAGATCATTTCTCTCACTAAGCATCCCTCAGACATATAGAATCATAAGAGTAGGAAGCAAACATACATTAACATTTTGAAAAGCACCCTACAGTGCTCTATGATACTCAATCATCGATTATAACATTTGTTTAAGTGGATCCTGGGTTAGATTTAGTAAAACATAGGCTAAAAGTACACATTTGTGAAATGCTTCTTTCACATCTGGATTGTGAGCGAAATATTGCTCAATATTTACCACAAACACTTGCAAGCAACATTGCCATTTTAATCCTTGGTCATAATTACACCCAAGCTTTCCTCAATAATAATGAATACATCATTTTAGTTATTGGAGGTGGTCAGTTTTTCCCCTGCAAATAGTATTTGTTTTTCTTCTTTTTTTTCTTTTTCCAAAACAAAGTGGGATTTAATCGAGAGAACAGCAGTAATTTGCACGTGAAAAAAAAAAAAAAAGAAAATTTGCATGGAAATGAATAAAGAATCGCAATCATGGAATTTTTTCTTTTAACAATTGCCAAACAATTCTGACTAAGCTCTCACCTTTCTGCGATACTCTATGCATCCAGATTGTGTAGGAGTTACTCATCAAAGTTACAGATGAGTAATGGGGAGTAACCCTACTGATTCCTTTACCGCCAATATTCCAATGCTCACCTAAATGGTTGAGTTACTGTAGAATTTTTTATATGGTTGTCAGCAATGAATAATATAAATATTGTGAAACTACTGAGCTTAACAGACTTTCCTCTGTTGTGGCAGTGGATTTTAGACAGCAGCCTGAGGGTTGCCATGTTGGTTTTATCAGTTTGCTGCCTGCCAGCTGTGGAGCCTTCTTTGTCTCCATTCGTTCTCTTAATGGGCTACAGTGGCATTGAGGAAATAATGAATCATGCTTTTAATTGATGTCTTTTATGGAAGACTTCAGAAATATGGTTTCTTTATTAGCTGCACACAAAAAGAGTCCCCTGCTGCAGCCACTGCAGCAAAATTTCTAACTGTGCATGAAAAATTGTCTTGAAACATTGTAAACTTTACCAAATATGAAAGATATAAACATTTTAGGCTAGCAAAACTTAAGACAAGCTTGTGATATTTTAACAACACGAAGAAGTGGACTGCAAGTTCCTTGTAAGTACTAAAGCTACATCAAAGCACATTCCACTTGGTGTGAAGTCTGTAGTGTTTTTTAATTGATACCAGCACTTTCTTTTTTAATAACCCATCTGAGATTAAAGGGTGCCTTAATGGGATCACCCTTTGGCTTCCAAGGGAAAGAATTTCTTGGGATGAAATCTGTTTTTGATATGGGAAGACAAATAATCAGGTCATTAAGGGTAACCATAAAGTGTGTCGGAAATTTGTGCAAAACACATGGAAAAACCTGATTGTTGTGAGACAAGAGGGAGGGTGTGTTGCATAGAAACTCTTAAAATAAATTAAGCTTCTATAAATAGCGCAATGTCGAAAAAAAAAGGATCATTTTATGAAAACCAGTTTGGAAGATAATGCCAAAAAGAAAGAAAAACCTTTCTCTGACTAAAGAACATATTATTTATTATGACTCTTAATATGACTGCAGATTTGGAAGTCAAACTGCCAACTTTGGCAACAAAAACCCTTCTGCATTTTTATTACATGATATGTTTGCCCCTCTATATTTTTCCTTATGCATTTCTTTATTCTCCAGCCTTCTTTTACTTTTTTATACATTTATTAAGCTGTGAAAGTATCACTGCCATTTGACCTCTTTAACCTTCTTATATGTGTATCATATGGATTGCATCATGGCATGTCATGATAAAGGCATTGAATAAGTTATTTCACTCTCAAACTCATTATGGATCCATCAGTGAAAGGAGGGGACAAAGCTTTCAGTTCCACAGGGCTTGTTATCTGTTGCCTCCACTTTGAGACCCACAAGGCCTTTTCTGTTGAATAGCATTCAGCTTCAATATCTTACATAACAGGAGGTGTTCACTAAGCAGTAGAACGCGTGCGTAATGACGCATGCAGGTGGCTTTTGTTTGACCATTTGAAATTTATTTATCTTTTTCTATTTTGTTTGTAAATCATCAGTTGGTTATTTTATGGTTTGTTGTTTCTGTTTAATAAAAAAGTCAATTTTCTACACATTATACCACTTATCTAAGTGTTACCAGGGTGACTGGGGCCCTGACAGGACTTTTCTTAACATTTATGTGAAAGTGTTCCAGTGTTTACCTATGCATTATATATACTTTGTTTTAGCAAGTTAATTTTCTTATTCCAGTGCCATTGACAGGTGTATCAGTTAGAATTGCTATTTGTTTCCTCTTCTTTTCTGGTTTAACAGGTTTCTGTGGTCCAGCTTTTGATAAGGGGAAGCTTTAGTTCAGTAAGTAAGAGCAGTTGTCTGCCAACCTGAAAGTTGGTGGTTCAATTCCAGGCTTTCCCTGACTACACGCTGAAAGTGTCTTTTCCTATCATTGGGCAAGACACTGAACCCTATGACTCTTTGGAGAAAAGCAACTGCTACATGACTGTAATGCACAGCGACTGAGCTAAAGTCTATTGTCAGGATTTCTCCAGTAGGGCTTCTGATTGTACAAGTGGCTTGGATAGTAGTTAAAGGATAACCAAGGTTGCTTGATGGAGCAGATTGTAGGTCAGTTTGAGAAAACTAATGATTGGTAACTAAAACAGAAGCTTGGTAAGGTTCTGTGGTTGTAGTTTCTGGTTGGTCTATTACTTGTGAAAATGCAAACTCACATTCCTCAAATATATGGCTGCCAATTCCAGTGCACTGGAATCCAGCTTGTATATTTGTTGATGTAGCTGCTGCTGAAAGTGCCTGTTATGTCATATGTTGTCATGTTTTTTTCTGGATTCATTTTCATCCAGGAATTGCTTGCTGTGTTCACTATCTTTTTGAGTGGCCCATAGACACTTCTATGAAGTAGTTGAAGCCTGTGGCTACAATGCGGAGGGAAAGTTAGCATTACAATTCCGTTGGCCTTGCAGAATTCAGTGGTTGCAATAGAGAGGTGTGAGGAATGATTATCCAACATAAGTACCACCTTTTTCACAGGACTGACTATGATGTGGTTTGCAAAGTGTTTGAGAAATACCATGAAATCCTCTTCTTACATCCATCTAGATTTATTTCCAGTTCCTGTTCTTCCTATTGGCCCATCTCACACAAAATGGTCTGCATAACACATGCGAGGGAACATGGTTGGGATTGTGTTGCCAATGGCATTAATTGCATATGCAATGGACATTAGTGTTCCCTTTCAGCAGATGTCATATATCGATGTGTGATGCACATCGAGAATCAGTTTAAACAAGAAAGTCTGTCAAGTAGACAGCTTCTGGTAGTGCCCAGCTGCAGTTGTTTGGCAGTAAAAGTGGCTCAGCTGCTTGTGACCCTTCCAGCCCTCCCAGCGACACATAACCCTACCAACATTTGGAGGGAAGCATTACATCATACTTGCTTTAGGCTAAAGTAAGTGTGGTTGTGTACGCTGAGTCAGACTGACATCATGCCGGCCTTTTATCTGACTGGTAGCACTCGTGGTACTGCCCTCCTCCAACTGACCTCCCACATTCTCTTCTCCTACCTGATTGCTTTCTTCTTAGACTTAGGGGATGGGGGTTGAGGGACTTCCATCTGTCAGCAATCATCTGCCCTTCAAACCCCGCTTGGACCATTGTTGGCCAATTGGGCCCACCTGCCAGTAATCTTCCTTATAAAGCTGTACAGCGAGTTCTGAAACAGGTCCACCATTTGTTTCCCCTCCGATGCTAATCACCTGTTTGTTGTGAAATTCCCAGTTCCCAGTACATGTGAGGAGACACTGTGTCGCTGTGTTTGGGGGTGAGCTCAAACAACTTAATGATCTGATTGAGCTCAACTGACTCCAACCTTACCAACCGATCACAAAGATAGTCTGTAAATTGCAGAAACTAAATGACTGTGTATTGCACAGCTTTTTGTTTTGTGTTTTTCAAACTGAATAAGTCAGACACCAGCTCAGGGATTCAATCTAAATACTCTGCAACAAAAGGTAGAGTATAATAAGTACTACTTTCAGTAACTTTGATTACCTTATACCTTTTATCCTCTCCAACAAGTCCATTGGCAATTTTCAAGACTTAAAATATATGAATCTACTACAGAAAGATAAAACTACCTCTCTCAATGGACTTGTATTTACTTCATCAAAGTGTACTAAAACAAAAAAAGGGCTGTAGGACTATTGAATGTATAACTAAACACAATCCCATTTCCCACAGTTATTCCACACTGGGGATCTATTTTGAGCACTCAAATTATAGCAGTGTGTTTCATACAGTGCAAATTAATGCTGCATGCAAAGAAACACTTCTCCTTTAACCCCAAACCCACAGGTATTTGGGTTGGATATCCCACTTAGCTAAAGAGGCACCAGCAGAACTAAGTTGTAAAAGTGTTGCGTCATTAAACAAGCCCCAACCGAGCGGGTTTAAGGTTCAAGCCATATTGTTTAAAATGGACAAGAGCTAGTCAAACCTGGCAGGTTCGACTTGCTCTTTCCTCTTACCTAATGATAACTGGGATAGGATCGAGTCCTCATGAAGAAGGGGACATGGAACACGAATGATTGCTTTAAAGAAACAAATGTTTGCATGAAAAAGAAAATATGTCAACATATAGTCAATTTGCCTTTTTGAGCAAAGTCAGAAGCTTTTTTTTCATTAATAATTTAGACATTTATAAAGTCAAGTTATAGCTGTGATGATGAAAACTGATGGCCGTATAAGTCACATCCACCACTAATTACCTATACAATCAACAATGACATTACTGTGCTCATTGACCTTATAAGTGCAGCCCACATGTGTAGGTTTTTATTTTCCCACATTATATATATATATATATATATATAAAATAAACTATTTATTTCTGGACTTTTCATGAACATGGCCAGTGTAATTCAAAGCAAGTAAATCCCCAAATAATGAGCAAAGTGTATTCGTAAAAGTTGTTGAGCATCTGGGAGTGGTTTCGTAAGACGAGGCATCATCAAGGAGTCTTTGGCACGGCTCATCTATGTTGGAAACACATTCTTTCCAATATCCAGAGTAAAAACAAAACAACACAGCTTCTGCAGCACTACTGCCTCACTGGGAAACACCATCGTGAAGAGTTGCTCATGGAATTTCAATGGAAATGTTCCCTGTTACTGCTTGAAAACCTGCCCAGGACCCCTTTTACATGTGCATTACCACATCAAGAATCTCATTGTTAAAACCATGACCAGAAAGGTATCAAGATTTTACAGGTACAGTGGTTTTGATTTGGAAAGTGGCAAATGCCACAGCAGGAAGAGCAAATTATTCAGAGGAAATTAAGCTTGATCACATTCAAATGATTTGGTAAATTGATTTTAACAGCATGTGCGCTTGTCTCATTCACCATTAGAAAAATTAAACAGTCTTAAAATATTCGTAATGAACTGGTGTCTGAGTTTTATCAGTGGTTTGTTAAAATCCTTCCCATAAGGAATCAAGAGGCTTCCATGCTGTTAAACAAGACCATTCCACAGATTCTGTTGGAATTTGGGGGATTGTAGCATGCTTGTCATGAATCTTTCAACCAAAACAATTTTATGGCCATGTTCTGTGAAACATGATATCCTTGTACTGAATAACATACAGACTGCATAGTATAACTTCACCCTCTGAGCAACTGTACAAAAGCAATGTGCAATGCTTTGCTCAAGAGCAATACCAGCATGTAGAAAGAATAATTTACTCCTTCAACAAGAGCAGGGGTAGGAAACTCCAGTTCTAGAGAGTTGCACTCCTGCAAGTGTTGCGAGTTTACCTGCTGCAACACACCTGACTCATTTCAATGGGTAATTGGCAGACTAATGCAGAGTTTGATGTCAAGCTCTACACAAGCCTGCTTATTATGTCTGATGTGTGTCAAGTGTGATGCAGCAGGGAATCTCCCAACAGGAGTATGGTTCTCTAAGACTGGAGTTACCTACCCCTTTACTAGACAGGAACGATTTTTACACTCTAGTTGACTTAAAAATTGTGCTTCTTTCACTCACCGCTAGCATGTTTCTCTGTTAAGTCATGTTCATCCGTACAGAAAAAAACTGTAACTTTACGATTATGTCCCATGTGAGGGGGCGTGGCCTCACTAACATGCCCATTTCTGTCCTCCCAAAGTAGCTTTTAATTTGGCAAGCACATTTTATGGAAGAAATAAACATTAGCATGTTATTCACAATTAACATAATTCATGGCAGCAACCATCCTCCACTTTGTGCCAGACATTTCAGGGCTATTAGTGGTTCCTAGGGTTTCTAAAAGTACAGTTGGAGGTAGAGCCTTTAGTTACCAAGCCCCTGTGTTATGGAACCAGCTTCCAGCTCATGTGAGGCAGGCAGACACAGTTTCTACATTTAAGGTTAGGCTCAAAACGTTCCTCTATGGAAAAGCTTATAACCAGGATAGTGAGGAATAGGGTTTACTACACAACTGAAGCTAGGCTGCTCTATAGGCCAGAAGCTGGGGGAAATATGG
>JBAMHX010000016.1:11191980-11217087 GCA_037177515.1 Pseudomugil tenellus | reverse complement strand
GCTGACATTAAGATGAAATATTTTGCTTGTATGTGGTCTTCATCATTCCCATGTGAAAAGTCTCAGACCTCTCAGACATTTACATATACAGTGAACTCAATGACATTAGAAGAGAGCAAAAGTAAACTCTAAGTCACTGCACCATCTTACTGGCTCGCAAGGGGAGGGCACAGCTGCTTGAGCGATAAATCTGGTTGTTAGTAATGGAGGATAACATCATCTTTAAGCTGAGAAACCTCTCAGGGTTCTCTACCCTTTATGACTACTATAAATGGGTACTGCTGACTCATTTCCCATGATGTGAGTCTATAGCAGTTCTTTTTGAGTTGCACAAGTTCAATATCAGAAGGTTTCGTTTTTTTAAAAAACCCATTTTGTTCTTAATGGTCACATTTTAGTAGATTACTGAGTTTTTCTTTTTTTTTCTTTGGAATATTGGGAGTTAAACTGGTCAAAACTCCAGAACCCAAATGGCTAAATCAGTTCTTCAGCTTAACCTTTTCCACATTTAGATAAGTACTGTTTTTTCAATGACAAGCTTCTCAGAGAGGATGCAACCCTGACGCAGCGAGGCCAGAGGGGCAGCAGGGCGTCTCAAAAAGTTTCCCAAGAGGCACACCTCTCATTTATCTGCTTCCTGTGACTACATGTTTTTTTTTTTTTTTTTATTTCCAGGATGTAGTTTTGGTATAGACAAACTTTTTCTAAAGAACTTATTGCTTATTTTTCCCATTTGCAATATACAATGCTGAAATTATAGGAAAGACATGCCAAATATGATATTAAAATTATTTTTATATAACAGTGATATAAGCAGAAAGTCTTTTTCCTGATCATCTGTCATTAAAGGATGTGATATTGTTCAAAAGATTGGTTTCCTCTGTCCAACTAATGATAATAAAGCATGTGAAAATTTCCCGGTTGTGCCACGTTGACACAAACAAGACAATTCTTTTTATTTTTCGTTGTAATTTATAATGCTGGCTAAAAAGTTTGGTTGGCTTGTGTTGCATTTTCTGTCAATGGCAAAGCTTGTGTCTCCACAGCACAACAGATTAAAACACTGCTGTGTCCTTCTAAAGAGAGGAAGCATCACCAAATTAGTGTGAGATATATTTTGGTGCAGCCAGTCAATGACATCATTGAAGAGTGCACCAACATTAGCAAAAGGGAGGGGGAGCAATTAGCCTGTGCAATTAACCTTTAAAAGGCTGCCTATCTGCAATGAGTGCGGCTGAATAATTGTCATGTCGCTCATATAAATCTAAAGCAATGCCATCCTTAGATCCTCCCAAGAGACTGCTGAGGTAAGTGGGTGCAAGGGCACCATTTAGGAGTTTACTGAGTCAGGAATAAGAGAGATTGCTCACTCACACTCTGGCATGAGTTGTAGATATGATATAGTTTAAAATAAGTTTAAAGTTTGCAAGAATTATCACATTCTTTCTTTTCAACCTGTTTTTAATGACAGGACCATTTCTTTTGTTTTCCTTCTACCAACTAGCCTGAAGACATCACATAGCATGGAAGTGGGGACAGCTATTAAGCAAAGCTGTCTGCCAATCAGATGCAGTTCATTTCCAATTTTAGAGCAATCAAAGTAGCTTCATTCACCCACCAAGATTGGTTCGGGAGGAGAGCGATTCCAACGAAACCAATATTGCTAAAGCAATTTCAACCTCTGTCTTAATATGACACATTTGCAAATGTCAGAGTGACATTATGCATTTCTGGCTGCTGATCAGATAAAGGAGGGTGTACATCACTCCCTCAATCTATGCATTGACAGTGTGACAGTGGGATGTCGTCAGAGTGACGTCTGAGAGACCCTCTGGTGTGAGAAGCAGGGGTTGTGAGTGTTTAGTTATGATAAGAGTCAGTGTGCATTTTTGGGTCATTGTTTCCTCACATTAAGTTTCCACTGGCAACTCAGCTGTCGCCACCCAGTTGCAAAGAATGGGTGAATGTAATTGATGCGAGTCTTATGCGTCAGTCTGCGAAGGTATTGCTATGTTTATTTATATGTTAATTGTATGTGTGTGTGTGTTAAATAGTAAAAAATAGTCATAACTGGAAATACCAATAAACTTTCTATGTTTTTCTGCTTTTGGTATTTTCTGCTTTTCTTCCTCTTGTGTAGGAGTCAATGGTTCAAATTGAAGCATTCATACATGTTTCTTCGTGCATGCAATACCAGACTACTGCTATAGCCCAACCACATTACTATGTGAATTAAAGAACAATGATTCTTATTACCCTCACTAATTGTTTCTGCATGCATTGGCATCCACCCTGTCAAACTATGGTTCCTATTTAAGCATCAGCTGGCTGTTAAAAATATCCATTCTTTACTCTGACTAAATGAAATGATAAATACTGAGGAACATCCGTTTAACAGGCTACTTTCCCCTTCCCTTCAGAAGGTTTCACATGAAACAGCACTTAATATGGAGCTCCAACATAAGTTTTATGGTGTGTTGACTGAAACCTGGAGTGAGTCCTTAGATGTCACGCAAGACTGTATTTCATCCTGAAAGGGCATTTACCATTTTCCTCAAAGCAAGTGTAATGTTGAACAGTTGTGGCAATAACAGTGAGTTGCTGGTTCAGTTTAATGACCTTTGGATGGTGTGACTGCATTTTTGTAAGGTGCAGAGGTGTTAATTATGGAGGGAAACATCCATTTGCTCACAACAAATGATGACGGTGCTCTAAGCTAATGGAGACAAACATAAATATCTCTGTGTAATGGCCTGCACAAAGATATGGCTATGAACTTTATGTGTGATGATTTACAGGTTTTGCTGTTTATTCGCTTTGCTGGTAGTGCAAAGATGTGCTCATCAACATGTGATCAGAAACCCGATTTGTTTTCTCTTATTTTATGACCAAATGTGGCAACAAAAGTTAAATAGTTGAGTCAGAAATGACAGCTAGCGGTATATCCCTGAACGCCCCCAATCCCGCTATTCTCCAATCTTCGACATAATACAATAACATAAAGCTGCACATGTTCAGTCACAAAGCTCCACCTGGTGTCAAAACTTTGAACCAGCCCATATGACATCAGGACAGGATGCATCATGAAGTCATGAGCTTTTATTTGCACTTGATTTGAGGTCAATGAGACAAATAGTTCCAGAGACGCAGGAAAAAATCTGATTTTTGTTACAAAAAGTGCCACCTAATGGAGAAACCACAAACCCAAAAATATAGAAATTCAACCCAGGTGATCCATTTGGGGACATAAACAGAGTATGCAAAGTATCAAAATCCATCCATCCATCTTCTACCACTTATTCCCGAACGGGGTCGCGGGAGCCAATCCCAGCTACACAGGGCGAGAGGCGAGGTACACCCCGGACAGGTCGCCAGCCTATCAAAGGGCCACATATAGACAGACAACCACGCACGCTCACACCTATGGGCAATTTAGAGTCCCCAGTCAGCCTAATCCCCAAGTTGCATGTCTTTGGACTGTGGGAGGAACCCGGAGAGAACCCACGCTAACACAGGGAAAACATGCAAACTCCACACAGATAGGCCACTGCCCAAGCCGGGGATCGAACCGGCAACCTGCTTGCTGTGAGTGCTGCAGTGCTAACCACCTCGCCACCGTGCAGCCCAATATCAAAATCCAATTGTAAAAATTACAATCCTTAGCACACTAAGGATATTTGGTGGTGACAGCTGTCGGGGCAGAATAATGGAAAAAGATTTAGAGGAATGATACAATTGACTTTTTAAAAACTAAATCCAAAGTTGCTTATTATAAGCGGACCTTACAACACTGGACTCCGGCAATAACCACCGCGAGCCATGCATGTATACATGAACTAAAGCAGGAATAGGGTGGAGTGACATTGGCGAGGACAGCTAATCATAAAAGGAATAGCAGAACCAATGAAGGAGCTTTAAGGCGGGCTAAACTCAGTAAATCACTTGTATGTCCATTTACCGCTTACAACTTATTGTAGCAAAATATAGTTTTTTGGACAGTAAAGAATGAAAGGGACTAAAATGGTGTTTTGAAAGAGTGGGAGGGACATGTCTACGTCTATGGCTGTTCTCATCATTTGGCTGTATGCTTTTTTTTTGTTGTTTTGAACCCCCCAACCACCACCAATCAGTCAATCAGTATTTCTCATCAAACCTTTTTTCAGAACTGCCTGCACGTTTAAAATAGATGTGGGATAATGCACGTACTGTAATCTGGGCAAGGAAAACACACAAAACCGCTTAATCTCTTCAGCAGTGTTAAAGCAACAATTACAGACATTATCAAAGTAGTTTGATTTCCTGCCAATTAGTATGAAATCATGGTTGAGACGAGTGTATCCGCACAGGGAAAAACATATAGGATGGCGATTACAGCAGTGACCACAGACAGGGACATACATGCATAAAATGTCAAATAAACGTCACTTATTTCCTTTTTTTACCTTTCAAATCAGAGAATGGTATATAAATAAAATTTCTTAAATGCTGCAGACTTGTTGCTGGGAGGAGATGCAGGTACAGCTTAAGGTAATCACATTAGCTGATGATTTTAGGAGGTTTCATAATTTGAAGGCTATTTCAACCAGATGCAAGCTATTACAGTACAGCTAGTATGCTGATTACTGTACACTTTTTCTCTTTCACATACATGTAGTGATTCTTGAAAAAAACGACTGTGAAAGTATTTGGTTGGAGACAATCCAAACACTTTGCAAATACATCGAGGTAAATGCATGTAAAAGTTAAACAGTGAAATATGTGCTTTGAAATCAAGAATAATAAGTTTAAATAGGAGATGGACTCTTTCAACTACAATCAGACGGCTATCTTGTTTTTTATAAATCAGTTTTAGGAATATGTAGCTTATGACTAAACAGAGTAAGGTTTACATAATATCCTGCATCAGTTATCTGGGTATCAATGTGAATGTATTGTTACAAGAACTAAATTACTTTTATTTGATTAAGCTTAAGGATGAAATGATATTTTTGTATTTTAGTTGGTTTTTGTAATTTCATAATGCTGTGTTAAATAAGCGTGTGATAATGTATCATTTTAATCGTGAAAAATCCTAAAATCAAAACAAAGCAAAAATAGTCAAACAGGAAAACATTGAATCCAGAATAAGTGAATTGATATAATATTGATGTTGAGAAAAACCAGCTCACTCCTGAGTTTTGCTACCTTTAGTGCAGGAAAATGAACTGATATATATTAATATTATTAATGTTAGATTTTTAGAGATCTAAAAATCTTTACTGAATTTCTCCCTCCAGGGATGAATAAAGTATTTTAAATTTGAATTTGAACACTGAGGACTGTACAAATAAATACATTTTTTATCATGTTTAAGAAAACTTCATTTTATAGATATCTTCAGTTAATAATGGATCATCATTAAAGTTTTTTTTCTCTTTTCGTACCATCACGCACTAATAAGTTCCCTGGTAGTGATGACAGATTAACTGTTCATGAGGGAGGAGAAATCAGAGTGTGATTATAAAGCTAATTCACCTTTTTCAGTCAGATTACATTCTCATTGTTCTGAACAGCTGTGCCAGTTGCAGTGATGCATGATGGTAACAGCTCCACAAATTGAAGGAGACTTTTCTGGGAAATTGTAATATTATCTGATAATGCAGAGAGCATGACCTGGAGTCAGAAAAACCTCGAATCTGCAACTACAAGCACATGGCTTGGCTCTTTTTTTCACTCCAAAGATAACAGAAGCAAAACATAGAAATCCAAATTAAGTCACATAACATTAATTTCTACTGAGTCTCACATATATGGCAATATAACTGGCATGTTATACCATAAGACATATCAAAATGAACATTAACATTTACTAAACAGATACAGTAATGACAAATAGGACTGATGATCTACATAGACTACAATCTCTATTATAAACTATATAACAGGAAGTGATGAAGGACTTGACTGATGTGTGTAGCAATAAATGGGTTTGCACTGAGAAAGCCTTCAGTCATTTCTACAAAATTTAATGAGAGTGAAGGCAGTAGGTGGATGTTTGCGACTGCAGGCTTGCGTTGCACTCATCTGGTTGCTTTCAGGCTGCAGGAAGTAAAAGATACAGTGAAGTTGTCACATGGTATAGAGCAACAGGCTGATTTAGTCTCTGTGTTTTACCACACAGGGATGTTTTGAGGTATATATTGAGAATCTGAAGTATATGAGGATTTCTTTTTGATTTTGCTCATTTAGAATCCAGCCTGTGTCTTCAGGTGTACTGAATGTTTTGAAAGGCCTCAATGTTCTTCGAGAGACTTGTGTATTTGACATTTCTCATGTTCTCATGACAATCTCAGTAAAAGTTACATTGAGCTTTAGCTGAACAAAAAGTATGCAGTTGCTTTGATTGCAGTTACTGATGATAAAAAATGCTACTAACAAAAATGTTGCTTATTCCAGTAACCAATTGACAAGAGTTAAGCACTCAGATTTAGCTGTGGAAATGTTTTTTCTTCTCTTTCCTCTTCGAGCACTTTGCTTAATGTGCTAGTTGGCTGACATCTTCTACATTAGAACATGTCAGGTAAATTGTCTGTTTCGGAAAAGAATATGAAGTTGACCTTTAAATGTCACTTAGTGGTTTGGATTTTCCTAATTAGTTTGTATTCACTCGCGTCATGATCCCCATGCAGTCAGGCAGCAGAGTTGGATGAAACAAACCATATTTCACAGAGACAATCATTGCTTACCCAAATCTAAAAGGGGCAACTTGATGGAAAGTTTCATCTGGTAAACAAACCTTGCAATATCTTCACAGTAATTGTTGATGCTTAGCATCACATGCATTTATGCTTCACAGCTAACAGTCTTTACAATATGACCCTTTTTTAAATCTCATTAAGTCTCTCTTTCTAATATGACTTTATCATTTTAGCATCATGTTAAAATGTAAAAGCTGACATATAAATGTCTGTGTGAGATCTGTGTTTTGCACATGGGTCTAACTGTAAATGAAATAACAATGAGGATTAAAGACAAGCCATGACAAAAACATGTTTGATTCTCCAAAATCTGAAGAAATTAGGTACAGTGTTTTCTCTAAATGCCTTAATATGTGACATGTCTAACATCTAATATGTTATGCAGTGTCTGTGTAATATGTATTTAAGATTGCTTGAGATCCATAGCATTTGAGGAGGGAAACTGATCTTATTTATGCCTTAAGGAGATCGCTAATTAAACATAGAAAAGCAGAAGAGGTAAGGCTAAACTATGGTTAATGGCTATGTTCTGAATGGATGAAACAGAGAAAATTTAAATAGCATTTATCCAATAAACATACAGTACTGAAGGATATGCTAGCTGATTTTGTTTCTTTTATTCATACAAAATGTAACTAAATGCAATACCTACATTTAATCCTGTTTCTGGATGCCTTGTTTGCATAATCGGTGGACAACTGTGTCCATGACCATAAAAATGGTGCTCATTCTCTGTGGGTAAAGAGCTGCCAAGCAGCTCAACTTAAAGAACAGGATGCAAATGATCTTTAAAAGAGACACTGGCAGCATTGTAAATAATCTTTCCATCCAGCTAGTTGAGACTAATAATGTAGCAGATTTGTGTGTGAATGAGTTTGTTTACAAAATGCTCTCACTGTTTGTATTGTGTGTGTATGAGAGGGCAGAGACATTACAAGGACAAGTTACTGTTGAGTTGGGGGAAAAAGTTAAAATACTGTAGATTTAACACCTCCTCACACCATCTGGGTACAAATATAAATTTGTGTCATTATACTGGGATTTAGGTGTTATAACTAGGCGGCATTCTGTGTTCAAAGTTGCTCCTTTTTTCACCAAATGAGAGTGAAACTATACTCAAAATTTTGATTCAGGCAAAGATGAAGAGAGTGGAAGAGTTGCACAGGGACAAAAGTAGCAAGGGAACACCAGTGACCCTTGGCTGAGCTCTCTCACAACTTACACCAGCGGAAATGTGGGAGGGTGGGCGAGACTAACAGAAAGTGCGGTAACACTGAAGAGGGGAAAAGAGCAAAAGAAAGCAAGAAGCCATGGGGAAACTGAAAGGAGGGGTGGAAACACCAGAGATCAAGACAACGCGAACAAGGACAATAAGGGGTCAGGTTTACCAAAACATGACTTAAGCGATTAACTGGGAACAGCCCAGCTGGTCATCGACAGATGGCTGAGGAGGGCATCCTGGAGCCTATTTATGAACTTTAACTAAATATATATATTTTTTACAATACAAATGTATGTTTTTCTTCTGTTGTTTTTGTCAGTAAATATAGCTTTAGATTTAAGCACGATATGCTTGAGAGTCTGTATATGTCTAGCGTCACTTTACAACAATGTAATGGCACTTTACAGACACATGCTTTGGTGTTCACTGCTCCTAAGCAACATTTATTGCATCAATTTTAATCTTTCACATGTTTGTCTTTTTTTTTTTAATTTGGAAATTAAACACATCAGAAGTTATGATTGAAAAACCTGTCTTTTAAGACTGACATCTTCTCTGTTGTTTTGATTGGTCACATTTTACTGTATGGATATGATTATTTCTCATCTAATCTCTATTAAAACAATGTTATATTATTTATCAGAAATACACATTTCATGTATACTATTTATAACCTAAGCAAATCATTGCAATATATGCTTAGCCTATGTGTTAAATTATATAGTATAGTTCATTTGTTCATCAGTGAGTGGCAGAGCATCAGATGGCTTACTAATGCTTTGTGAAGGCACTTCTCTACAAATATACCATCCTCAGTCATACATAAACATATGAACTTTAGTGGACTCGATGCATAAAAGGATTCGTAATGTAAAAAGTAAATCACCATTCAAGTAATTGAAATGCCTCAACAATGTCTCACTTTTATTTTTTTCTTTGACGGATCAAACTAGAAGTTGACAGTGTCAGAATGATGGACACACATAAGTCAATAAGTTGTGCATCTTTGCTGGGACACATAGAATGACCCATCTAAAGGCTAAGTTGACCTTTTACCACAGGTTAATTTACTTATACACAAACACAGCAAGTCATTCGATTACAAAACAAACTGGTTGAAAAATAATTAGCCGCCAGTTTTATGCTTAACTGACTAAACCAACTGACAGTACTAAACACGGAGACTTTGTAATAACTCATCTTAAGGCACAATCCGTTTGATAACCATATGTTGAACTGGACCAGTTTTAAAAACAATGCAATGCTGATCGCAACACTGCAGTAACACAAAGCAAGCGTGAGACTGATGCATTTCACTCTAATCTCACATTACACACCCTTTTTGTATTGCAGTACAAAGGATATTCACTACTGATGAGATTTCAGTGTAAAAAGAAGAGAAAGACAATTCAAATCCAGACAGAAAAGAGGCAGCAAAAGGAGAGAATTGAGAAATGGCCACTGGTTGATTAATTTACTGTCTGGCACAATATTCATTATATCTCTGTTCTCCAGAATGTGTATGAATAATCTAAAATCCAACAACGAAGAAGCTGTATATGTCTGCTATTAGTCAGCATTCTACGTTGCCACAATTTATGTTACTGGCCAATAATGTAGGGCTGACATGGTATGATAACACTTTAGAGTTATTTGTACGCTGCCGGCATCCGGGGACGTGCAGGAGCCTTCCAGCAGCTTCATTTGTACAAGAAACAAAGGCTTCCCAAGAGTGAAAAGAAAGAAAGGGAGAAAGGAGGAGAGAGAAAAAGGGCTTTTGAATCTGTGATCGATGAGGTGGCTTTATTTGACTTCAAAGACTTTGAGAGTCACTCAGACGTGGTTTTGGCTCTCTTTGCTTTTTCAAAGGTTGCAGCAACACAAGTGATATGCCTCAGCTTTCACTGGAAGCCTACCCCTGCTGTTCCAAACAAAAAGATAAAAACAATACAACTTTCTCTCAGTCTGGCGCAACACATCAGTGACCATTTCCCCCCCAATCCCCACATTTTCCGCCTTTTTCTGTCTTTTTTGGCATTTATTTTTATTAGTTGCCTTGCTTTATACCCAGTGCCCAGTGGTTCTGAAGTAAAAGAAGTCTCTATTCTTTCCCTCCGTTTTCTTTTACAAAGCGGTGCGTGCTGAGAATGTCTATAAGTACTCATATCAGAGGTCATGTGACTCAGTCTTTCAGGATTTACATGGTTTTGGCATTTTTCTTTGTGTTGGTTGTGAGTAATGTGCAACATTGTGGCTTAATTATGCAGATACTAATACAAGGAGACCAGCCTTGTTTTTCATGTGCAAAGGTTCTGTGTCTCTGGGTGTGTAAAAAAAGAGAACCACAAAAAATGTTTTCTTTCAATAATGATGGATTTCTAATTGCTAAACACAACGTTGAAGGTCTTGTGTGTTAAATAAACCTATGGGTTATTTTTGTTTTACTTTGTTTAGATTTTTCTTGATGTTATTTCTTTGTTTCTCTCCCGTCAAAAATAAAAACACCACAGCAGCACCTGTCAAAGTAAGTTTAATATTTGAGTGGTTAATCTTTGTCCAGCCATATTGTCCATTTTTACTTTTTTTTTTTTTATTGTATACCCCTCCAATTTTAAAAACAGGGCTAACTTTTTGTCAAAATATTGACACTATTTTCGAAATGATACACTCAGCTTGTTAAATTCTTCCATAGTTTGCAATATGAAACACTTTGGTCACAAAATACACACCTCCATTAAAACATCTACACACATTTATAAAAATATTATTTCATCCCACTTACAGTCTTTAAATGAGAAAACCCAATAGCCTTAAGTCGCAGACTTTAGTGATCAACACAAAACACTTTTGTGAAAACACCTATTGAAGGAAATTGCATGTGATTTTTTTTTTTTATGTGATGTCTTTTTGCTTGACATTGTTATACTATGAAACCACATCCAGTCCTCAAGTGCCAGTAAGCGGCTGGTTTTGTTGTTTCCCTCCACTAACACACCTGATACAAATCTAATGGACCCAACAGGTTCTTGTAAACCTGTTATTTAATTTCATTCAGCTGTGTTGGAGCATGGAAACAATAAAAACCTGCTGGATACTGGCCCCCGAGGACTGGACTATGACACCCTTGATTTATATCAATGAAATCTAACCCATAATATTACTCATGATCTCATTGATGTATACAGAAAAAAAAAAAAAAAAAAAAACTGAATAAAAATATTAGGTACTGATGCTGCGTAAAATATTTATTTCTTACAATACTCAATTACAGTAACATGTTATCAGGTATAGAAGTATGGAAGTATAGAAATCAGAAATAGTTGTTTTCATGAACTGCAAAGAAATCTATAGACAAATAAAAATTATGCACACACGTGACACACACAACTCTGAAGAGAAGGTACTTACACAATTTCTAAGAAAAGCCAAAGAAACAAGAACATTACTGTAACTCTAATCATCTTTGCATCGAGCTGGATCAAGATTTCATCCACGTTGAGGGCACCATTGGATAAAGCGTCCTGTGTGGCGAAGCCACCGCTGCACCGATGCTGCCTCGATGTAATCACTGTCCTGTTCCATGTCCTGAATGAGGGGCGCACGCTAAAAGTGCTGAAGGTTGTATACCTTCAACCGCCATGCAGCAAAAAAGTCCCCTATGGGGTTGAGGGAGGGGGGGTTGCCCACCTACCTGAGAGGTATACTTTCAATTAAGCACACGTGTGCTTTCACACCTGGTGGATGTGATTTTTCGAGGCTTTGTAATGATAAGGAAGTGACCTCACAATCATTATCTGCGTGTTACCGGTGACAATGTGAATGTAGCTTGACAAAACACTGTGTAATGTTTTGTAACAAGGGTGTGAAGCTGAGTGTGTGTGCATTTTTGTGCGAATCTGATTTGCTTCTTGTGTGTAAACAACTGTTAAATTGTCTGTAAATTTTCATTTTAGTGTGTAATCAACAGTAAAAAACTGTAATAAAACTTTGTTGAGCTGTGTCCCAAATTGCCTGTGAGGAGATACAGAGGTGATGATCATTTCTGCCTAGAACAGCCTAAGGGGTTTTTTTTTTTAAGTTCTGTGCCGTGTGTACAGACGTTGAAGTTACTGTCAATGTGGCTTTGCTAACTGTCTTTGTTGACAGTTTAAGAGTTAGTCATCAGGCAGCGACAGCTATGCATACATTGATATAGGATGCATAGAATGAAAATCTTGACATTGTGATATTTTTCTCCAATACACCTAGTTTGTAATCACAAAACCCAGTTAGTATGTAAGTCTTCATACTAGCAGGACAGTCACTTATCAAACTCCTGTAACAGCCTTATGTGACCTTTTCAAGACAAGTGTCTCCCCTCTCATAAAACATAATTATATATTACTCGTTTAAACTAAATAATATAAGCTAACCTTTCATTTTGAAAGCATGGCCCCTAGTAAAGAACATTGTTATGACAGGAGCAAAAGAAAAAGCAAAGTGACGTATGATTGTATTAAAACATGACATCAACCAAAGGTCAAGATCTGGGTGGAGACATAGATATGAAAAATAACATTTTTAACATAGGAGGCTGCAGTTGTTTCTTATTTCAAAACAGTTGTCAGTTATTCTTTTAAGCCTGACCATGACTAGTAACTTTAGGTTAATTTTTTGCAATTTTATTTTTATTAATTAATGTTTTTTGCTTCATACACTCAGATTTAAATTCTTATACTTAGAATGACCACAATGAGCATATAAAGCTGTTTTAACAAATATCAGAACTGCTAACTAAATCTCTGTTTTGTGAATGGGTCTCAGTAATATACAACCTGCTTAATCTTTATTCCACCTCACCCTTTATACACTGTTTTCTCATAGCAATCAGTAACTATGTAATATGACTGTAATATGTATTGTCTGACTGGTAACATGGACTATGTAATATGTAAATATTATGATCTATGCAATGAAGTTGAAAGTCATGGTAATAAATTCTAGTTTGGTGATTTTCATGTTTTGTTTTCCCTCCCTTTATTATTTTTTTCCCTCTGTATTTGGTGCCATCATACTTCATGAACCTGGCTGACTTGGATTGAAGCCTGATTTTTGTTGTATTTCAGTCAAGCATAACTTGTATTCTCTATTATTTGTTTACCAACTTTCCTTTCTGTTTTCCTCCTGTTATTTTTTTCTGTCTTTTAAATGTTGTTTACTTTTTTTTTATTATTTTATCTTTTTTTTATTGTCACCGATGCTGAGCACCTCCACCAACACATTCTTTTTAAGGACTGTAAACATAAACTCTTTTTTGCCATTTCCTTTTGTGTGTCCGTAGTAATCTACTTCCTTTCAATCACTCTAAAAAGGTTAATTTATATGTTTAAGTGTGAATCATTATGATTGTGAGACCAGGTTTCTTTATAAAGAGTACGACTTGATCTATTTGATTTCATGTTTGCTGCTTTCATTATTAATAAATCAACTCAACACTGATTTGTCTTTGGTTGAATAAAAATCAAAGTCTCTACAGATGTTTGGAGGAAAATAATAGCCATGAAAGTTGCCCTGTGGTATCCCTTGTGTATGCATAATGAAATTCTAGATCTGTAAAGGCACAACGCAGAAAAGAAATAGAAAAAAATAAAGAGGAAATGTGTGCTGCCTGATGGTTTCATTTCTGCGTTGCATTAAAGTTTTTCCACCAAGGTTTTTTTTTCTATGACAAGAATTTATAATTGAACATGATATTATCTTATGTGAGTACATCTGTTCCGACAAAGATTATTTTGATAGCAGATCATTTAAGTCTTCAGCCATCTTTTGGCTTCAGAATAAAAGAATTAACATGCCAGTAACATACTGTATTTCCCATTGGTTTTGTGATAGATAAATGCACAGTAATGTAATTATTCAGAGAAAATAGTACCAAGAACAAATGTCTTCTGTGTGGGTGGTGCCAAGATGTGGTTGATGATAAGTGGTCTGTTTATCTAATGTAAGGGAGCTCAGCTGCTTTTCCTCTGTCTGTTCCGCTCAGCTGCTATTATATCCAGCAGGTAACAACACGTCTGACAGATTTCATGTTTATAACTTAAAATAATAATAATGGTGTTACATGATGTTATCTTCACATCTTAGTGGCATGTGTTTACTCTATTAATCATTGTCACTGTAATCAAAATGAAGGTGATTCAAGTGTGGATTCAACTGTGTTTATCATTTTAATTTAGAGCTTTGTTCTTGTTGTTTCATACTTATAATCTTTTATTCACTCACTGATGTCTTTTGGAAATGTCCTGTATTTAAAAAACAGGGAGGGATCCATATGATTCTGCAAACTAAACAGTTTTAATCATAAATTGATAAGACTAAATAACAAATCTGGATGGATTCTTTTCCACAATATTTTTTTTTCAAAAAGCAAATGCAAATGTGATGAAAAGAGAACTATTTACATTTTCATTTAATTTGAATAATATTTTATGAGTCTATTTGTAAAAGCAGACTTTCACAACAACATTTCAAGGGATACATACATAGAAATTAACCTTTTTTCCTCTCATTTAGAGCATCTACCAGCAGAGGGTTCATTCAGGAGCAGAGCTCTCACCAGAAGGTTGGCTCTGTGCCTCTATAAAGGACTAAGTAACGCAACTGAAGTTACTGTAGAGTTTCCAGAGTTTGAGTGGAAAATAAGGCCTTTATCCTAAAAAAGAGACCACACAAGAACCTCATAGGTATTAAACTTTCCCACTAAAAGTTTATTGAGTTATTTTTGTTACAACACAGTAATATCCAGCCCAGTATGCAAAAAAAAAAAAAAAAAAAAGAAAAAAAATGAGAATAGTAGCTTCTCACTAAAAACAGTACCCTGAAGCAGTAACATGCTGAGCAGGTAAATGCTAGCAGGGAATCCTCAGGATGTATCCCAGTGTGAAGGGGTTTCCCATAGTTCAGGAAGTACAAAAGCAGAGGAACTGAAGGCCTGCCCATCTGTCTTCTGGTTACTGTATTCCTCTTGCCACCCCTCCCCCCAGTCTTCATGGGGCTAAACAGTATCTTTGTGTCAATATCAGTTGAAACAAGTCTTTTTTATTTCAGTAGATTAAGGGATTGTTGGTTAAACCTCCATCTGGTAACCTCCATGGAGAGCAATATCTGTAGGTACAGGCATGAGTGCAGACATGGGGGTGTTCTGCAGGGGAAGCATGCTGACAGGTGGTCTGACTGATTATTTTCAACTTAATATATACATGAAAAGATATGTTTGTTCTTAGTTCAGACATGCTAATGTGGAACAAAATGTTATCCCATCATTTCTGGATGACATAGGAGGATTCACACTACTTTAATCAAAAAGGTACCCTTGATGACTGTGAATATATATAACTACATCCATCCAATGGAGAAGCTATCATGACATAATAAGTAACATATTTACTCTGGTAAATTGCAAAAATAGCATAACGAGAATAATAGAGTTATTTTTCATGCAAAATTGAAAAAAAGAGACTACAAGTCCTAAAGTGAAATTCAAGTTTAAAGAGACATGTACAAGATTAAAATATTAAAACATAATGCAATCATATGTAAATAAAGAGTCACATACACTGAACTGACATGTATTTTTTTCTCAGAAGTATTTGTACCACTCATGCTGTTGATGTTGTTCACTTTCCCAGGGCAGTAATGGAAAAGCCTTTGTTCTTTGGCAATGAATGTGGAAAGCTGGACAGATGCGGATTTCATGAACACATAGGCCCCAGGCTAATTAGACATGAGGCACAGGGTGGTGAAACACCCACTGCATGGAAAAGAAGGGTTGATACGTTTTTTGATTGAACTTTTCATAACATGTTAGTTTATGTTTAGAAGATGCGGGTCTGGCACCTGCTGGCAGAGGCAATGGTTTGATTTGAATTTAGCAGTCACATTTTTGATCTGTGTACTTTCTTTAAGAGAAAGAAATCGAATCACTCTAATCCTGATTATGTATGGATATGCAACCATCAAGAACATATTTTTTTTTTATTTTGCTGTTATGTTTAACTATCAAAAGCTTTGTTTAGGACTCATAAAACAACAACAGTTGAGAAACACTGCCCCCCCCCCCCCTTTTTTTTCCTTTGGACTCCAGCCTAGAAGCTTGTGAGAAAGAATAACTGCGATTTGAGCCATATTACGGCTTTATGTTGAGCCTCTCAGCACAAGGACTGATTAAATTTATAAGCTATGATCGGGCCTGCGTGTCATGCTCGAGGCCAGTGGCCAGTACGGAGCTGTTCTTCAGCACCAGAGTCACATGCAATGAATTCCTTCTTTTCTCTGTTGTGCCTCTAAAATTGTCTTGAGCATGGCATATAGCTAAATGCAGATACAGATGAGTAAAAACGAACATTTCAATGTGGTTAAAGCCTTTTAACAGAATATAATTCAAATGTACTCCCTCAATCTGTTTATGAAACGTATATGTTGCAGTTAGCTTAGTCTGCTGCACTTTAGTCTTTTGTTGCACTTACTTAACTCTGATTATGCTGTTCCTTTCCTCCCTTCCAAATCCCATTGGATTCAATCTGATTGTTTGACATTAATTCACTGCAACAATTCAGCAAGCAGCCATCTCCTCCCTGTGATGATATTGTTTGGGGTATGAATTTAATGCTCCCTTGCTTCATTCTGTATTTGCATAAGCCACAATTTCCTTCAATATCTGTCACCTGTCCTTAAAAATGGTATACCTAAAGTAATGGTATGGGTAATAAAAACTCTTCTACCTGACACGTCCGTAGCTCCCTAACAGCTGGCTTGCACGACAGAAGTCACAATAAAAAAAAAAACCTTCTGGCCTTTATTCTTTCAGATTTCAGTGGTATGTGATGTTTTTTGTGGACATTCATAGCTTAAATGATCTGTAAAGTGCTAACAGTATCTTCAGAAATGCAAAAACTGATCATTTTGGTGATATAGCACTAGAAGGATGTTGTTATAAATCTTTATGAGTCAGATTCCTGGGTTGAAACACTTAGTACGGCTTCATAAACTCTCCTTGAACTGCTCCGTTTACAGCTAACTTGACTTGAGGGTCAAAACAGTGGCCACCACCTGAACTGAGATAAGTGATTCAGTCAAAACAAGAAAGGCAATTTCACTTTGCACAGTCTGGCTAGAAGGAAATGATTTCTTCATTCAGCCACTTTGAAATCTAATTCAATCTATCAAACTGGGGGTCCAAAGGTAAAGGGCTGTCTTTAAAGTGCCTCTCATAAAATACATAATTCTTTTAAAGCAAGAGTTGACAGTATGACCTCAAGAGATCAAACTGTTGCTGATGTAAAGAAAAATTACATCATTAATTTGAAGTAAATTTGAGAGGAATGGAACAAGAGAAAAAAATCAACTTGGGTTAATTTGCCTTTAAATTACTGTGAATTTTTCAAACTCTGACGTCTGAAAATGAATCAACCATATATTTTGTTCTAGGAACAACTTCCACCCAAGACATAATTGACTTACTGTGTTTTTGTCTTGTTACTTTTGTTGTGATTTGATGGGGCATGAAGGGTCATTGACTAGCAGTCTTGACAAGAATAGCGCGTAACCATGTGTCTGCAAGACCACGGAATAAAGGAAAGACAAATATACATTCTCCACACATTTACACGGTTTTACAACTCACAACATAAGGTTGGAATGATTGTTTTATCAGCAAGTCTCCATCATTCAACCTGTTCCATCACAGACAAAAAAAGGTCTTATTTGTACCTCATACTTTGTTATGCTCATTGTGGCAGCACCCTCTGGTGGTTGCTGAATTATAATAGATTAAAAAAGAGATTTTTATTTTTTGATAAAAGAGTGTCGGGGTATTGTGGTTTTGAAACCAAAGTCTAAAGTCCAAATAGGGATGATTTCTTAATGGATAAGCTATTCAAAGCAGATGCATGGTGCATGGGCCCATTTTGTTTATTTGTCTTCATACTGCTTAAAATGACAACATGAGCTTTATCATGTCTGCATAATTACAACCATGACAGTGATGGCTCTTCTGCCTTTATTCAGCTGCTTGTAGTTATGTAACTTCAACCAGGTGTTTGCTTCACTGAATTTTATCTATACACACGGAAAACAGTTCGTTCATTTATTCAGAACACTGCCTTATTAAGACACAATTTTTCCTGAATTTCACATGAATATGTCAACATTGTGCCAAAAAGTACAAAAATGGCTGACACAAGTTAAGACAATTAGTTCATCCTGATTCAAACTGTACGTTTTTAACATCAGATCATTTGCAGTAGCTAGCTATTAGCGGAGGCTAAACTCAGAGCCTTTTCTTAAATGACTGGTTTGTACCTCCTGCGTTATCTTGCTGTTGATCTAGAAATTGATCTCAATGTAAGCAAATTGAAGTTTTCTCAAATGTGAAAATACCTTTGGGAAAGAAGAGGTTGCGATGTAATGAAGCTTGTTGGGGGAGCTACAAACACTGAACTATGAAGTATGGGAGGAGTTGTGAACACGAGGGCAATCCTTTTTTCCCTGTGAGACAGTAAAAAGCTAATTACAAACACGTTGTGAGAAACACTTCTATAATTGTCTGGTAGAGATAATACCATACAGCAATAACATATCACATCAAATCTCGCCTACCAATAATGCTGCTTTGTCGCTCATTTTGACACAACTCAAAATGTTTTGTTTTATTTTTAATCCATTGACTCTTCTCTTTTCTCCTCAGTTAGCATTTATGAGGGCATGAATCTATTTCATCCCGTCTGCTCAGGTCACTCAACATGCCTTATCATTATCTCTGCAGGATTCAGTAGTGTGCATCTGGCTGCCACCCCATGTGGTAGCAACAGCTTACGGACAGATTTAAATAAAATTTATTGGAAATTACAGAAATGGAATAAAGAACAAGTAAATAAATTTGAGGGCAATCTGGATTACTGCATGGATCCAGAATGTATTTAAAGGGTTCTTCTTCATAGCATAGCGATTATTAGAGATCATTAGAACTTGTAGTCTGGGACACAATCATTGGCATAATAAATAAATAAATGTGAAAAAATATGGCAATGGCTTGGCAGAGGTCTGCAGTGTAAAGCATAGTGTCAACTTTTATTATCTGTTCTCACTTTCATTCTTTTAACCTACAGTCTTTCAGGCTTCCTTCCTCCGGCTTTCTTTATTATTTCTGTCTCACTCACTTTCCTTTTCGCTTTTTCACAGTTGCTGTAAACCACTGTTCCATTTTGCTACAGGCGTGGTTATACCCAAATCCAAGAGGGAATTACTGAGAAAACATCTCGGGTTACCAAAGTCTCTGTGGCTATACTCTTTACCAATTTTTACAACTGGTTTGTTTGAAGTCAGGAATGAAAAATGACAATACTCTCTAGTGGGTAAAAGTTATCCAATGACAACTGGAAACCACCATTAGATGTACGAGCTGTACTGCTTTGGTCTTTCTGCCTCTGATTTCTGTTATTAAAACCTCAATCAAGGTTGTACAAACTCTCTCAAGAAAGAGTAAGCAAAGTCTTTTCTGAGAGCTTCATTGGCACAGAATGCTAAAATAGCTATTTCTTAAATAAACGAATCAGGTACTATAGCTTTATTAAAGGTTAGGATAGTGATTTATTAGAGGGTATTGAATGGCTGAAGGAATACTTCTCTAGAGTCAGATTAAAGGGTTTACTCGAGCTTTGAAAGTACATTGGAAGTATCAGCAGAAACATGTTTAGTCATAAAAAATATGACTAATATGTCACAAATACATCTCTTAATGACTCACCTTGATTGTAAAATACAATCTTTTATCAGCTAAACTAAATTAATTGTGTTTTTTTTCTTTTTTCACTTTTTGTACAGATGGAACAGTAGATTGATAAACAGATAACTCGTGTCATATTTTAAAATATTTCCTTGCAGAAATCGTGATGAAACCTAATTGTGTTTAAAACAGTACAAGTGTCGTGACTCTCCATTTATTTATTTTTTAACAAAGGTACCATTTATTGAGTCCTCCTCCTGAAGTTGAACACAAAAGCAGCTCTCGGAGTGAATCACAGGGATGTTCCAACAGACCTGTTCTCTGTGATACTGCAGGGAAAAAAAAGACCATTCGTCCAGTATTAGACTATTATTTGCCAGAATGTAATGCTCCATTGATGTTCAGAATTGGAAGCTAAGCCCGTGACAGGCCTGAATGAAAAAAATTATTCTTTGAATCAGACTAACAACCCCACACCAAAGCACACCCACTCAGGATTTAGTTTTCTCCCACTGCCTAATAAGCTTGACTCCTTTACACACCAGGGCACTTAAACAATTACAGTCTGCTAATTTTGCCTTGGGAACTTTTGCCAGTTTTATGGGTCAGATACTGCATTTAGAAATAAACTATTTTTATAGCCATAACACAACAGAAAAAAAAAACAACCATAAAATAATTTGCAAAGGAATCCAAGATCTGATCCCTGGAGGTAAATGGTCTTCCTATTATCTTTTTCCATTTCTGGAAATAACTGCTGTGAAATTGTAATGGTAAATGTTTATGGGAGACAAAAGAAAACAGAGAAAAGAAACCTAAGCTCTGATGTTAAAATGAATTCACTTCAGTGGCCCTAACCTTTTTCTTGTCTGTCACTCCAAAACCACTAACAAAAAGGTGGAAAAATTGATTATTCATATATAGCAGTAACACAGAGGACAGGTAACAAATGGGAATCATCAATACATCAACCATCAACAATACTAGTTACTGCAAGGAGCACATTTTTTATGTCCTGGATAATCAGTGATGGATCTTTTTGATTGAAATTTGAACATCTTAGAACACAGACAGCATTAAAAACCTCAAACAATTAAATAATTTTCCTCAAAAAGGGAATTGTTGCAGTTCTTAAGAACAATTATCAAGTAGCTCTGTTTACCAAGAGATATCCACTTAAATGTGAAAAACCAGATTTTCCTAGAAGAACACTGTCCAGAGACATCCCCCCCCCCCAAAAAAAAAAAAAAAAACACATTTAGCCTCCTTGTCACTTTATTGCAGCACATCCTGACATTTCATTGTGACAAGTATCACAAATTATAAATTAACTTTATGAAGCACTTTTCCTGTGATGTTGACTCAAAGCGCATTTCATTCATTCACACATATACTCACACCCCAGTAGGCACATCAGGCAACTTGGGGTTCAGTGTCCTGCCCAAGGAAACTTCTGTATGTAGTCAGGGAAAGGATTGAATTGATCTCCATTGTTGAAAGACGACTACTCTTCCTCCTGAGCTACAGCCATCCCAATGCTAACAATGCTAACTTAACTTTGACTGCTGTCCAAGAAGTCACTAAAATCCCCAGCTTTTCCACCTAAGCAGTTGAGGTTTAAGGTAAAACATGAGGCTAGATCAGAAACATCAAGCTCATTCAATTTCCCATATGTGTGAAGAAAATTCATCCTAAAGTTGTGAAAACAACAATGATGTGTATTAAATTTACATCCTTTGTAAGGAAGAAAAATCATATTTTTCAGCTTAGTCAACTCAGCCTAAATACCTTCAGACTCTTGTGAAATAACCAGTGAACAGACAGTGAACAGATGCCGTTGTTGCCATCTGGAAAGAAAATATCTGGGATGACATCTGAACCAGACTTTCTTTTTGTCTTATAATGTAACATATGCAAACAAAAAATAACCATCTTAATCATGTTCAAGCCATCCTGTGCCCCTCAAGCCTTGTTTGATGTCTCTTTCAAACAAAGGAACAGAAACCCCCCACAGAAGAGAACAAAGGCATAAAACACTTTCCATATAAATGTGGAATGGAAAGAACACTAAAACCCTAGTAAGAGTGAGCAGATGTGCCTAACACGGAGATGACACCATGTCGCTGGGCTTTGAAAAAGCCACATGTGTCTGATGTTGGGGACATGTAAAACGTCTATCGTCATCAGAGGAACAGAGGGGATAGGATCTGCAGTGCTGAAGCTGTTGGGTTTGTTGTAAGTTTCTGTTTTGGTGGTAAATTATCAGCGCTGCTACTCCTGCTCTCTTTTGGGACATATGGGTTGTGTCAGAGGAAGAAACAGAAGTCTAAAACATGCATGTGTACAAAAGATGTCACCCTAAAGATATTCATGCAAGAAGAAGCAAGGACGCTAGCTGGTCTATGACAGGGATTTTTCTCAGTGTTAAGATGTTGACAAAGACATAACCTGATATGTTCGTTTGCCTTGGAATAAATAAAAACTGTGAATGTCAAAAGAAAACCAAGGACTGAGGATAAATCAAAGAAATACAAAAGACATTATAAAAGACATAAGTACCTGACATAAGAGTAAGTAGAAAAAGAAATAAACACATCATTTATCAATTGTGAAGACTAATCACCAAAGTCCTGCAAAATCATGCACTTTCAAACCATTTAATGTACAATTAAAACACAAAGTATTTCATTTTTAACTGTATCATATCAGCACCAAATTAAACATTTAGAATAACCTTCTAATTTATATGGATGTTCACACTGACTGAAACAAATGTAACAAAAATGTGATGGTTTATAAGCAATATTCTATAGACTGATAGCTATTATCTGCTTTTATTCATTCAATTCAATTGTTCATTAAACTTAGATTAGCAATATCAATTCTTTTATAAGTTCCAATAATCTAAAATTCATATTACTCTAAATGTTTGTTTAGTTTGTCATGTTAAGACCTTAAATGCTGGTTTTACAACTGTCTTCCAAAGATCTGAGTAACATCTTCCAGCTAATCATATGAAAATGTGGTAAATTAACAACAAAAAAAAAATCATTAGAAATACATTGCACAGGAAGCTGAAGATGGATCCATAGTTTACAGGATCGTGACCACACATCCTGAGTTCTGACTGAATATTCCAAAGCCACATATCCCGACCACTACAAGCTCAACATACAGTCAAAGCCAAAACAGGTTAGGTGCAGAGAGTCCATTGATTGTGATCCAGTTTGACCCAATTAATTCCCTGGTGAAAGCCACCCAGATAGTGATGCCTCAAAACCTCAAGGTTTATATGAACAAGCGCTGCTCTGAATTGGAACCCAGGAACTGGGCCGGTAATAGCAGATCTCAGAGCATTAACCAAAAAAAAAAAAAAGGGCTTTGACCAAAGAGAATGCCATGAAGAGAAATTCACCCTATTCACTCCCTTGTTTTCCTTCCTTGCAGGTTTTGGGAAAATGTTGAACATGCTTCCTGTAACGCTATGTAGTATTTATTACAACCTCCGTTTTTGACGGCTGGGGTCATGTAGCCTGCTGTCTATTTATCCTACAGGTCATTTGCCACATTCGGCCTGGTTTCTGGGCCAGAAGAGGAAGAAAGAAGGGAATCTAAGATGCAGGAACTAAATTAGTAGCAAATGCATAGCCTCCAACCTGCCTGTTGGCCTTAATGCCCTTTTCAAGTACTCTGCTCACCGTGCTTCAAAACCTGGGGACGGCTTGCCTCTGAAATAATATTTCAACAGTGATTACAGACGCTAAACCGGCGCCATCTCTCAGCTTGGGTTGTTCCCACTGAAGTGCCACGTAAGGGATTTTCATTTTATTTCTGGGAAGATATTGTGCTTTGCTTTGTAGTGGTGGTGATCCTAAGGTGAAGAGAAACTCATGACAAAAGGTTTGCAGGTTTAAATTCCCATAACAGCAAAACAGAAAAAGATATGCTATCCTCCTCCAAAAGGTCTGCCATGGAGGTTTCTTTAAATTTAACGTTCACTGGTATCTCCAGTGGAGGTGAGCACAGCTTTCAGTGAGAATCTATGGTTGACAACAAGCTCCTCAGCTTAGATTAACGTAAATGTTGCTGAAAAAAAAGGTCTACACTTATGCCTCCTGTAAAAACGTTCAGGCTTTCACCAGCAGAGAACTAAGCTGTTTGAGTCCTATAAACAAAATGAAGAACACAAATTATATTTATGGGGGATAGTTTACCATTATTAGAAGCCATTTTGCTAAAGAGTTTGACATCAATGTCTCAAAGACATCTACGTGGAGGCTGAATCATCATTCTGCTGCGGCTTGACTCGAGATGATGACTTTGACAATCTCATTTCCATTTAAATGCCTCAGTGGAGTCCCATTAGCTCTCTGCTTTCCTGCAGCCCAACAGGCTCAATAAAAACCAATGAGCTAATTTAAACAGGAAAATCTTGTTGTTGCCCTTTACAAACAACATATGGCACGCTCAGTTCAGCTGCACATGGTAGCACTCGTTCAGTTTCATTAGCTCTTCTGTAGCGAGTTGTCCTCTAACCATCTGCAGCAGGATGAAGTTGCTACTTTTAAGTTTCTTTTGTCAACACTTTGCAAAACTAATTTGAATGATTGTTTTTGCAACCATTTTACAACTTTGTTACACGTTGCTTATTATGTTTTTTATTTGTGCTGTTCTCTGAACCTTGAAATGAATACAGATTTTCTCATAAGACTTTGGTAAATTAACATTTTACTCTTGCAATCTAACCATTCAGTTGCCTATTTGAGTCTGTGATGGTAAACCTTTCCATGTTTGTGGAAAAAAAACGTACATTTTCTGCATGCATTTTTCCTGTAAAGATTCTGTTAGTGGGACAGAAAATGAGGACATGTTTAATATTGCCAGTTCGATCATTTTTATTGTTATTCCCTCAGGAATTAAACACACACACATTCTTGATTCCCAGAAGCTTTTCTGCCTGCTAATCTGTCTTTGTCTAGTTTTCAGCATTGTCTAAACATTGCTCCCAAGGAGCGGAGCTGTGTCTCATAACAATGCAGTTCTGATCAGCGGCCATGCATTATAGCTGTCAGAATGCAACAGATGTTTAAAAAATGACCCTTTCCTCTTGGCAAAGTGATATCATTGTTTCTAAACACCTGTCACACAGCCCATATTGAACAAAACACAATTGCATCCAAATATCCAGATTTTCCCTTTTAGGCTTGACAGATCCTCCACTGTTTTGTGGCTTATTGAAGTTGAACAAACAGAAGTACAACAATTAAAACAATATTTGCATCTGTTTCCCTGACCTCAAATTTTTAAAATGATGTTGTGTGGAAAAAAACTTTAAAGAAAACAAAAGAACAGGGACTGCTTTGTCTGATCAGGATAGACATATATAT
>JBAMHX010000016.1:11160749-11184197 GCA_037177515.1 Pseudomugil tenellus | reverse complement strand
CTTTCTTTCTTTCTTTCTTTCTTTCTTTCTTTCTTTCTTTCTTTCTTTCTTTCTTTCTTTCTTTCTTTCTTTCAGTAATAATAAATAAGGCCAGTTTTGAAATGTTTCCAAAGAGACTTTATGTGGGTGCAATAATGTTTTATTCTATCTATAAATGACATTTGCATAAAAAACATTGACTCTTATAAAATGCAACCCTTCATCCTTCTGCCAAAATTAACATTAATCTGTAAAATATCACAGCAATCCATCCAGGGTTCTTTTACTGAAAGTCTGGAATATAAACTTAGTTACTTTGACCTGTTTTGGTGAAGTCAGTCAGTCTCACACTAAATTCTAAATATTAGGAAATAAGAAATAGGTTTATTCAAAATTGACTTATTTACTCATGAGAATTATGTTTGGTACAGTAATGTAATGTGATAACATATTAAAGATTCAGTATTTAGCTCTAAGGTGGGTGAGATGATAGTGAAACTGATATTCCCATCATTAACAGCGTTTTTGGTGATGGCGCAACACCTACACAGCAAAGGGAAAATGTTGGTGTTGGAGTGCTTCCATGACACTGACGAAGAGAGTGAAAAACTTGTGAATTATAACTTATCAACAATATCTTCTACCGTTCACTGGGTGGTCCAATGTGGCTTCAAGGAAATGTTGACCACATTTCTTACTGGTAATCCATGAGGGAATATGTGAACCAAATGAGTTATTTGTAAATGTAAATGAATGGGTCTGTAGCTGAATGAAGCAATATGTCCATCTCAGAGCAGTTCCTGTAGTAGTAAGACGCTCTATCTGGTCAGCACCTGGAAGACAGTGAAGACGCTGCAGAGGATGTTTTTGGATAGAGACTTTGCTGGGAAAATAAACCTAAATCTGACCTCAAGCGTCAGTGGGTGAGTCTCCTGACCTCACTACCTGACACACACAGTGTTCCTCCCACAAGCACAGGCATCACTTGCCTGGGTGGTCATGTTGAAAAATGAATGTTTTGTGGTTTCCCTTCAAAAAAGAAAAACTGTGAGAATGAAGAACAATCAGGTGAATTAATCCTTTTTCCATACTCTGAACTTAAAGAAGTGGCATTAGCTCTTTATTACTTATCTGTAAGCTTAATAATTAAGGGTATAAGTTTCAGTAATAGTTCTTGCTTTTCCTTACTGCAAATTTCCCCTCCCCCATTCTTTCCTCCCTCCCAACTTTCTGCTCTCCCTCCCTGAATCTGTCTGTGCATTGCAATGCTTCCCAAACGAAAGGTCTTTGATGTGGAGAAGATCTCTGGTAAGAGGAGTGCTTAGATTAGTGGTAAGCAAGAAATGTGAGGCAGGTAAACCACAGTTGTGTGTATTAAAACTCTTCTCCCATGAGACTTCTCACAGTAATTTTGAATATGGATACACATTTATAAATTCCTTCAGTTTCTGTGCAAAACCCTGCACCTTGTTTATTTTCTGTGCCTTCCGTAAACCCCTTTTGTCCCACTTTGATTCCTCTGAAATATTTCTTGCAGTCAACTACAAAGCCTGAACCTTTATGTGAGCTACTGAAAGACATATGTCCCCAAAGGACAAAGGAGAGAAAAGCACTTTTAGTCAGTGCAGTCAAAAAAAGAAAAAAACCAAACAAAACAAACAAACAAACAAAAAACAACAAAAAAGGATGGGTATTGTGGAAAAAGAAATCGTCCCATTCTCTGATTTGATAGACATTTCTAACACAAGCTGGTAAAAGGAGAATGTGTTTCCACATCCTCCCTCTCAATCAACAAATCTAAATAAAGGCTTCAAAATAATAATGATGGGAAGCAATTAATCTTTTTGCACATCAGCTTTTTTTTTATAACTTTGCTAAACACCTGGGGGAGGGGTGTTTGCTAAGCACTGTTGCACAACTGGTTATGAGAGACACATTGTATTTTTTTGGTATAAAAAATTTAAAAAAGAGGAGGAAGAGCTGCAAAAGTAGGAAAGCTATAGGGTAACTTTACCAGTGGTATGAAAAGGAAAATAAACCCAACTGTTGAGATTTTAAGCCTTGGAAGAATGATGAGATGATTTATGATCTCTCTTCTATTCACTGAGTATTGCTACACAGGTGAGTCAAAATCTTACATTTGAGGTGTTACTAGGACAGCAAAGACAAAGACGAGGTTAGCAAACCAGTGTGCATGAGCAAATATTTGATGTGGTTACCAAAAGCTTCAATGGCGTCAATGCAATTCTTCAATGCACACAGTAAAAATGGAATTACGTGTCTAAAAATGGGTTCAGCGCAATTTCTGTTTTTTTTCTTTCTTTCTTTTTTGCTATGTTATGACTTGTTGGTCTGAGAACAGACATAACACAACTGTAATACATCACAAAGTAACAGAGATGTTTGTATAGACACACACACATACACACAAACACACAAACATGCTCGTACATGTGTATACACAGACGCAAGCACAGACACAATTGTCTTTATTATGACATTGTGGGGACCTCTGATTCATTCTGGACAAAGTAACATATATCTTAAACTTAGCATTTGACCAATGACTTAAACTCTAATTAAGATTTTAAAAACAACTTTTGCTCTCAAAATGAAGTGTCCTTGAACTTCATGACCAGACAAGAGTCTTCGAGGTCCAAAAAATCATTAAGTCAATTTTGACTTTATTTTCTATTCTTTTATCTACACAACCCCTTAAACTCTCCGAATCACATTTTTTTGGAGTACATTTTCAAGAAATGGTCATTTTCACTCATTTTGTAAGGTGTACTGTGTAAGGCCTTTTATGTCTTTCCTTTCCTCTATACTGCTAACTGTGACTCCATAACTAGTTTTCATTTAAATCAAGTTTAACTGGGACACTAATTATCAAACCAGTCTTAGATTAGAACAGAATATAATAGAATAGAATAGAAATGACCATTTATTGTCATTGTGCCGTTTACACAACACAACGAAATTCATTTTAGTACAAACCAATCCAAGATACAGGTAAACATCACATGACAAACAGAGTCAGGATGACTGAAGACGCAGCCCTACAGGCGCACCCCTTTAGCAGATTGGGGGAGGATTAGGGAGAAAAAAAGAGATCTCCCTGCTCTGTACCGGATAGAGGAACAGGGCAGGAAAAGAACAACCTCACAAATAAGCACAGTAAGTGTCATAATCACAAGAAGACACATCATGGAGGATTTTGGAGTGGGAGGCCCCTCTAAGGGGGATGCAGTCAAACAGGTGCAGTCCAGCCCGCTAAGAGTCCAGAAGAGGGAGGATAATAAGGGACCAACAGAGACGTTGACGTCATAAGGAGGGTGTATCTGTAAATTTGTCATGTGGTTAGATGCATGTAGCTGTGCGAGCCTTGAACCCAGTCCCAGTTTAAACCAGTAGAGCCCATATCGCTAAGTCTTGGGAAGGGCGGTAAAAGGGGGACCGAGCATCTTATCTGCATTCATTCCACTGAGAGGTTGTTTTGCCTGTGTAGCCTTCAGGCCTACAGAAAGGGGAGCCAGATTCAGATTGATGCTTTGACTTCAGACTGGCTTCTTTTCCTGCACAGTCTTTGAGCATGTTATTATCATAGGTCTATTCTTTTGCCGCTTCCAACCAACTGGTTTTGTTTTTGATCAACAGAGAGCCTAGTCGGTTGTGCGTCGCTACGTAATCTAAAACATGTTTATGTGCTTAGTATGTAATGTCACAGCCTCCGCTCGTCACATATGAGTAACATTATAAGACAGCAACACTTACCAGATTCCATGTTGTTAGAGTTTTGAGCTTCCTTCATGGTGTCATTCACCATGGCAGGACGTTCAACTCGACCGCGATGGAGGCTTTGTTCGATTTGTCCCATTTAATTTATTTACTTTGGATTTCTGCCAGGAAACAAGTAGTCTGCTCCTCAGACTAATTCTGCTTAAAGTCAATTTCATCACTTTTATTAAGATTTTTATCCTTGTTTACACTCTATTTAAGCCAGGTAACCCCACCCCTGGTTGCTGACTTAAAGCCACCTAAAGTGGTTCTCAATTGTGCCCCAGCAAAGAGTGGGTGCTTGGATTGAACCAGTTTTGAGAGCCAGGAGCTGGAGTTTAGACGCTAGAAAACCAAAAACACAGTGCTCAGTGTCGATCTGGCTTTGAACCAGTACTGGAACCAGCTCTTTCAAAAAACACCCTCAGTGATCTAAACATAAAACAAAGAACAAAAGCAAAATCTTCCACAGAAAACCCAAATGTTTTGTGGATAATTTGGAAGACAGTGGAGTTCCTAAATTACAACCGAAAACCTGACCATGCAGTTATCTTAAATCTAATCCTACCCCTAAAACTAAGGCTTCACAACTCAAAATAATTTCAGACTCACTGCTGTTCTCTTAGGACTGCATGGTGGTGTGGTGGTTTGTACAGCCTCACAGCAAGAAAGTTGCTGGTTTGAGCCTCAGCTGGGACGATGACGTGGATGTTGGGTGATCTCTCCGGGTACTTCGGCTTCCTCCCACCATCCAAAGACATGCCTGCTGGATGGACAGGTCATTCACACTGAATGTGTGGGACTGTTTGTTTGTCTGTGTGTGTGTGTGTGTGTGACACTGGTGGTGTTGGTGTAACATTTGACAGTGATTCAATTGTTGTCCTTTTTATAGCTTGTTACCATCTTACAATAATTGCTGAGAAAAGTAACAGAGATTACTTTTGAGTCACCAAATATGAACAACCCTTTCCAGTTCCTGCTGAACATTTGTAATCTTGACAGAGGAAAGAATATATTAACTAGAAACTCAATAAACACAAGAAGACTTCAACATTGCTCTACGCATACTACACAAAGCCATAAATTAAGACTACTTTTGTTGTAAATGTCTTTAGTCTTTATTATATGATTTATTCATCATACATACAAACAAATAAACATTGAACAAAAACCAACAGTGCACATTTCACATCATCCATTCATGCTTGATCCTTTTGTCCATAAATTCAAAATAATGTAAAAATGATACCCCCTCTCCTATTTTGCTCGTTGAATAAACTGCTTATCTTGTACAGGATTTACCCCCTGCTGAGAAATGAAAAAGTGAGAAATTGTGTCTATTTGACATAAAATCTAATAACTGATAACCTAATTGCAAGGCCAATGTTATAATTACTATTTACTAGACAAAAGTAATCTGAGTACCCTTGCCTATTGCTTTGTAATGTAACACCCCAGAGACTGCTCCTAACATGAGAAAGAGGTTTTCCTCTTAGGATTGAAAGATCTACATCATGGGGCCCTGTTTTTGTTTTCAGACAGAAATGTGTCTTGGTAATAAGATTTATGTCCTCATCACAGAGACCCTTTATTTCTGCACAAGCTGTTCCAAATACTTTCCTTTTAAAGTTCCTATTATTTGTCTATTCCTGCTTTCACGGTAATAAAGTCTTAGTTTGCAGTTAGCTCACATACACATATGTGCAATCCACACTATATCTTAATCAAAAATAGTTTAGCTCTCTCTCTGCTGTTATATCAGAACTATAAAATCTTTTTTCCGCAAAAAATGACACCTCCCTTGTGTTAGTTACAGTTCAATATTCTCTTTTGCATCAGAAGCCGATAAACGCCATGTCACCTTTGTCACAAAACCAGACAATTCCATCAAACCAATTAGCGCATCATAATTTGATGATGTATCAGACATGGCAATGCCTATGTTGGGTTGCTGTGTGTAATTTTTGAGTGTTGATTTTGCGGTAATTGCACTGCGATCAGAGATATGGCCTGTTATTAACCTGTCCCAGTGATCTGCAGAGAGTACCGTCCTGATTCATGCTACGTTAGACTTCTGGTACCCAGTACTACTGAGTCTTTGCTTACCATTGCTTATTATAATAAATTAATCATTAACAGAAACATTATTTAGCATGTTTAGGGGTTTAAATGGCTCTATTTTAAATACCAGATCTCTAACTCAGCATACTCTGGTGGTGTCAATGACCTCATGTAATCCTTATTCTCTTGTGCAGTACATGCTTAATGGATGGATAACATGTATCTAAAAATCATTTTTATGATGAAATGTATTCATTACAATGATGGTATAAGCGTTTCTCTGAAGAAACAGATCTTTTTTTTAGTAAATATTGGATTTATCTGTTTTTGCTAAAAAAAAAAAGTTATTCAAATTCCAGTTTTATTATAAACTAAAAATGTTCAAACTGGGGCTTGTATTTAGGTTCTTAGCAGCAATCCAATTACAACCCATATCAGCAGGATAACTCTTTCATGTATATAGAGTTAAATGAATTTATGTTTATTTATGTATATATATATATATATATATATATATATATATATATATATATGCTAGTAGCCTCTCTTGACGTAGCTCAAGAGTGGCTGTCTCCAGCGTGGATGTGGTTCTTGTGGTATTTTACTTCTCGCTGTTTCCCTGTTTAAGCTGCATGTCAGCTGTAAAACATTTATGACAGGACTTCCAGGATTCTGAGATCTTAGTCACCAATCCTACTCAAAAGTATGGGTTACATCATTTAAGCCCTTTCCTCAAACTGATCTAGAAACTTTCTTCATCTGCTTTGTGGATGTCACTTGTAGAAGATGTTTTTGTGACAAAGCCAAAATAGATCACAAGCATCATTGCAGACATAGTTTAATTGTTCCAACAGCTCTGTCTCCGTTTTTATTCTCTTTAAGACGGCAGGCAGTCTGGCTTTTCCCTTTTTGTGCTTACCCTCTCCTTCTTCTTCACAACACAGTCTAACAGCTTTAAACACCAGTATCCTGGCCCAAAGTATTTTTCCTTTATCTTTGTCATTTGAAAATGTTCTTGTAAAAGTTGTACTCTGCAAGTCAGGGGGAAAGGATTTCAAACCTTCTTTCATGCTGTGGCAGTGCGGTCTGGCACCACCCACATGTATATCTTCGCTTTGACAACCTGAACCTAAACATTTCTCTGCATGAGCTGTAATCTAAACGTGAAATCTAGACAACCACTGTAATTTACACAATCTGTAGGTTAAAGAAACTTTGCCCGTTATGGGAAGGAGACGGGGAGAACAGCATTTGTAATTAACTCATAAAGGCCTCTTAATATAGGATCCATGTGCTGAAATGAAAAGGTAATTTTGTTTCAGAAGGTATGCATGTAACTCTATTTTCTATTAAAAAGGGTGCTTCAAGTAATTTATATGTCACACAGGTTAACTGAAAGGAAAAAAGTGATCTGATTTAGCAGTTTAATTGAATTAGCCTACTGCTAATCTCTATTCCACAAAGTCAGCCAAGTAATTTATTTTATTTACACTGATAATAAACAGGCAAGCATAATACATTGATCCTATTAATTCTTCTTAGCTCTTGCTCACACAGGTTTTAGACGTTTCCCTGCCTGCACTCATCTGGTTCAAACGATTGGGTAATGAACAGGATTATGAGGACATTGATTATAAGCTGCTGAGGAGAGCCATTTAAGTTAAATCATGAGTGTAAAGAAAGGGAACACTTAAAACCTGCAGGGCAGTGGGCATTGAGGTTTGGATTTATTCAACTCAAGCTTAAACTTGATTTTCTTTTTCCGCACTGAGGTTATTGTAGTGTTTTTGTTGTTTACACAAGCCTCCTAAACTCCTAGAATCTGAATTCCTTGCATTAAAAGGTTTTTAGGCTTGTTGCAAAATCAGCTAGAAAATGTGCCAAATCATTTTTTTATGAACGGATGATCCATTCTGGGAACTAAAAAATCCATCAGGTGTTTACTCTTGCTATACAGGAAACTAATTTGCCTTTCACAACATACACTAGACTACCAGGGGTAGGCAACGTTGGTCCTCGAGTTCCACAGTCCTGCGAGCATTATGAGTTTCCCTGCTGCATCACAGCTGCCACACATCAGACTTAAATAGGAGACTTGTGCAGAACTTGAAGGCAAACTTGACAAAAGTCTGCTAATCATTGATTTATGTGAGTCAGGTGGTATGCAAGAGGGAAACTCCCAACACTTGAAGGACGCAAGGCATTCGAGCACCTGACTTGCATACCCCTGCACTATACCTTCCCTCACAAACAAACCCTGAACAAATGAACAGGCAGACATGCCTGTTCATGAAGTTTTCCTGTTCTTGCACATTGCTGTTGGTATTTCCAGTTCGTGTGGTGTGAGCCACATCATGTGAGACCTCTTTACCCAGATTGCCTCTATGATTTTATTGGAGCCTTGATTAGGCACATGTGACTGAGTGCAAACCCCTGTTGGCATTGGGTGAGTGGTTGGAAAGCAGGAATAAGCCCGAGTTTTTGACTGTAACAAGATTCAGCCTCGTGGCTTCAGAAAGCAAAGAGTCGTTCATCCGGGAAGTGAGTTC
Source organism: Pseudomugil tenellus (assembly GCA_037177515.1). Classification (NCBI taxonomy): domain Eukaryota; kingdom Metazoa; phylum Chordata; class Actinopteri; order Atheriniformes; family Pseudomugilidae; genus Pseudomugil; species Pseudomugil tenellus. The sequence goes on along the minus strand of JBAMHX010000016.1, from coordinate 11,175,831 downwards.
TTCTGGTCGTGTGGAACAAGGTTGGCCCAACTCACCTCATTTCACAAATTAACTGTTGTGTTTGTTTAGAAGAGAAGATATTTTCACTCTGTAGAAGGGCTCCACTACCTCAGAGAAGAAAAATGCTAACCTTGCTTCACGTCCCACAGAGAAACCAGCCAAAATAACTTTGTGAGGGGAAAATATTGGGGTCTTTTACAGGCACAAATTAAAAAAGAGGGAATTAGTGGAATGGAAATATGACCTTATTCCTGACATAAAAAGCAGAAAACATTAAGACTTATGATATTCTTAAAAATAGTTTGGAGCTTTTCCTTCTCCCCCTTGAACTGTTTTTCCAGGGGATGGGGGCAAGAAATGGAAAGAGAAGCAGTTTTGAATTTTGTCAAGCTGGATGCCAACATAAATTGGGTAGCCATTTTTATTTTCCTGTTAGAGGGATGGCTGTATAATAAGACCCCCCAAAAAACTTAGCACATCCAATAACCATTAAGATTTCAATCATACATACTTCAGGTATCGATCTCATCGAATGCATTTTGTTTTAGCAATAAATGAAACTTGTTAATTTTTAGTAGAGGAGTTGGGATGTCACAAATTTCTAGTATGGTCCCAGTTTTACGCTTTCCTTTTCTGTCTCTCCCCTTGCTCTTCCTTTTTCTCTTACACTCTCTCTCCCCTCTTTTGTGGCTTTAAGCCTATGAGCTGGCGTCGGCCTTTCCTTATTGCACACCCCAGCGGGGCTTTATAAAGGCAGGGCCGGAGGTCTCAGCAGTCACACACACACTTTGTCTGTGCCTCAGCCTTCTGGTCTTGTTGCTGCTCTAAAAGCTGGCTGTGTCTTCTTCTCCAGCCTCCAGCGTCTGTGGATTAAGGATGCTGACAGCACATTGCAGGCCCCACAGTATCCAGGTTATCCTTCTGGGTTCCATCCTGGTGACTGTGGGCTTGGCCACAATGGACAACCAAGGTGAGTTATCATTTCTTGGTTAAAGTTGAGATATTGTTGGTATTTTGTGGAAAGACAAATGGACACAAACAGGTAAATCTGGAAAGTGTGAGTATGTGAAAGCAGGCTGTTTAACGAAAACCTGAACTGTAAGGATGCACGTTCACGACTCGGATGTGTGGGTGTAAAGTAGAGTTAGAGCAGGTGAACAAAACCTTATGTCAGTATATTTTTACCTATGTCAACCTGTTTATATAAACTGGAATGGACTGTTAGTCTTTCCGTTGTCCTGATGTTAGTTTTTTTTTTTTTCCTTTTAGAGGAAAGTTTCTTCTGTAAAATGTTTTTAACTGTAAGCCACTGTGAGCAGCAACAGTCCCTTTAATATTTCTCCACTAAGCTCTTCCCTTGTTTATCCAAATACATGTCGAACTGTCAGGAGGAGAGAGAAAGTTGTGTGCATCCACTGACGTATCCGAATTCAAGTTAACTTATCCTTTGCCAGGAAAATCTCTGAGATCTGTCTGCACCATTCCCTGCTGTGCACACACAACTTTCACTCTTCATGTATGTTTTTCTTTGAGCAGTACTGCATGAACTTGAAAAGGAGCCAGCCTACTGGGATGCTCGAGCAAAGGAAACACTGGATGCTGCACTAACACTCCGTCCTCGGGAGCACAGGGCTAAGAACATCATTTTGTTTCTTGGTGATGGTGGGTATGCACTACAAACTATTTCCCTTTATTCTGATGCATCACACAGACAATGCAAAACATTTCCCATTGAATATTTAAGAAATGGCGTCTACTCAACAGCGTGGCAGCTAACTCTACAGGGGAAAACACAAAAAGGACCAGAAACAATGCAGTGCAAATGCTAGGCTTCTAGTTGGCAGTAATGATTTAATGACACACCCAGGTGTGCACCACATCTTCAAACACAAAAGAAGCATTGCATGCTAACCGATAGTTATCTGGTGCGTGTAACCTATGAGTCTTCATTGTGTATATACCAGGTTTTGCTTCAATCAGGCTTTGCTTCAACAGACCAAATGAATGATAAAACGCATTACGGCACAAACATGAAACTGCCATTTTATATTTGCAAGTTAAACAGGGTTTGCGTGCATAAGCACATGAAAGTTGTTAGTCGCCTAAAGATTCAGATTCCTGTTCAGACTGACAGGATTTACCTTGCTTTGCAAGAAAATGTAACTCTGGAAGCTGTTTGTCAAACCTTTGCAGTTTTATCCACATCCCAAAACATTAGAACCGTGTAAAGAAACATTTTGTTTTACTGTTTTAGTATTATAGTGTAAACAGGACCTAATGGAAGCGCTTCATGTTTCCTGTTTTTAAATAAGGGCTTTTGTAAGATTAGTAAATGACAGTAATTTCCATTGATGAGCAATACAACGTTAAGTTCAGAAATAAAACTAGGCAGTTGGAAACACACTGGATTTTGTCTTTTTATCAGTTGCATTATTTTAAAGGGTGTTTTCCTGTCTTTTATCTTAAACCCAAAACAAATAAGGGCACATTGAACCAATATTAATCTAATAGTCTTTTTCACTATAACAATGCATTACATTTTGATCTCTGGTCAATGGTATCATATCCCTTTTGTCTACTTGTGTCTGTATTTAATAAGTTTCTTGTGCCACTCAGTGGCTATTTCTAATTCATTCCATGCATCTTTATTTATGGCAGTTTAATTAAATTATAGAAGGTTTATTTAGTCCAAGTGACTTATGTGAACTATTGAGTTCATGTTTACCTTAACTTTATTTTCTTATAGCTTAAATAGCAATACAACTTTTATATTGGTTTGACAGTGGTAAACCTTAGCTGCAGTATCTCTAGGGGTAGGTCATTTCTGTATTGATAAGTTGGCCATAAACATATTAGCTACTGATTGTTGAGGCACATTTAGCAGAAGTTACTATTACAAATGTGCAAAACCAAGCAGAAATGTATATATGTTTGCAGCTGCTTGGAAAGTTTTTTTATTTTTTATTTTTATTTATTTATTTTTATTGGGTAGTAGTGGGAAAACCGCAGCTTTGATCAACTTGTACTACTAAAAGAGCTTATGACAAGAACAATACTCTTCTTGAGCTTTAACATTGTACACTGCTTAGATAGCAGCTTTCTTTGCTGGTACATTGATAACTCACTTACCAGTCATTTTGTGTGAGTGTAACATCAGGATAAGATTGGGCATGCAAATACCATGTGCGTTTGATTTCTGTGTAAATTTCCCATAGTTATTGGTTTTTAGCAATTTAACAGGACACATAAGAATTGGAGAGTATTACTTTGAATTACTACTTTGAGATGATAAAGGGGTAGTTGATTTCTTATGTAATCTGACAGTGTGGTGTCTGTAGGGACAGCTGAAAGCCAGAAAGACAATTCACATCTGGATTAGATGATTCTATTTGTGTGGTAAATTTGCTGCTAGCAATGCATTAAATGTATCTCTGCAAGAGAACTGTTCAAATGCACATAGATAAAAGAATGGTCTGTTGGCTGACTACTGCAATATCTGTTTTGAATCAAACCTACTTAGTCACATTTCTGGGTGGTTGGGACTGAGTTTTCTTTGTCTCTCTCCTGTCTTAACCAGAGCCTGCGCTCAGTTTTTATGACTGATTTTTGTTTTAAAATTAAATCCACCACAGCTGTTTCTCACAGCTAAATTTTTAAAAGGGGCAGAATCCCAAAGAGGGAACACATCCCTTCGTAGTTTTTAACCCATTTGTTTGACATTGCAGTAACTTTATGTTAAATATTCGTCCAACAGCGAGTCTCTGACCTGTAATTTAGTTAATGTTTTTTTTCTTTTTATTGTCCTAATCATTTTAGGGCTTAGTTCATTCTAATTTACTTCACATACTTCATTTTATTTACTAAGAATGTTATTGAATCAAAATTATTTTACAAATGCCTTCTGGGTCCTTTCTATGTGAATGTTTCTGCTGTAGGTTTTTAGAGATATTAATAAATTGGGGAACAGGGGCTGTCAGTTCTATGGAGTGATGCAATATTGATTTGTGAACCATTCATAAATAATTTTAAGTAGATTGATGGAGTGAACCTGAAACATGGACGTCAGTGAACTGATCTATCATTCTTTGCTAGGAATGGGGGTCTCCACTGTGTCAGCGGCTCGAATCCTGCGTGGTCAGATGGATGGTAGCTCTGGGGAAGAAACAAAGCTCGCCATGGACACCTTTCCATACATAGCCTTGTCCAAGGTGACAACTCAGCACTCGACATGCAGGTTATCTGTAAACAAATTATAGGGAAATAGAAATTAACATAATTTATAACTTTACTGTTTTTTTGTTTATTTGTCTTGGCTGTAGTTTGCTGACTACAGTATTTTTGCCATACCCTTTTAACATAGTTTTGTTTGTTTTTGTTTTTTTTTAGTTGGTTCATGACATTTTAATTCTAAGTATATTCTTAGTAAACATTAGCCTAAAGTCCACATCAGGTGAAGCACAAATAAAAAGGAGTGCATGCACAAGGTCCTGTTTTGTTTAATTGGGAATGGCAGATGAGGCTCCTTGGTGACTGGATTTGTACTGGCAACACTGCATGTAACGCAGACATCAACGGCCAAAAAAAGCTAAATTTAGCAGAAAAGTTTAAAGCAACAACTTACCATGTTGCACACTTACTGGGGACAAGCATGGCTCAGTGAGGGAATTGGTCATCCTCAAACAGGAAGGTTGCCACAAGTAATTCCTGCATGTGCTGCGAAGATCTAAGATAATGTATGAATATTTCAGTTCATAGCTAAAAAAATAAATCAATTGTAAAGCCCTTTATGTAACCTAAAGCCAAGGTGATAGAGTTTTAATGGTGCCAACAATTAACTTGACAGTGAACTTTGTTCACCCTTTGCTTTAAATGCTGCTTTGCAGGGAGCTAGCTTGGAAAGTTAAGAAGTATAGACTATGCTTCAGACTTTTTTTGTTACATGTTCCTACTCCAGGAATCTGCAGTGTGGAAGTGACTCAAAAAATCGTGTCTTGTGCAAAAGCAATAGTACTGTTTTTTCAGAAAAAAACTTTCAAGTTCAGTATCGGGGATTTATGTCTTAAGCATGTTTTTTTGTCAAACTGGTGAAAGTAGACTATAAAAGCCATTGCCATATTTTTAACAACAACAGCAAATATGATCATATCGCAAAAGCTTATATTTTTCTGAACTGCTTTCAGTATGCTGTAATGGACTGGTGACCTGTCCAGTGTGCACCCTGCTTCTCATCTGTTAATTGCTGGGATAGGCCCCAGATGCCCCTTGACCCTGAATTGAGCTGTATATAAAATGAATGAACGGACTAATGCTTTCAGTATGTGCAGTATTGATTGTGCTGGTGGCTCTTAGGAGCTTCTCTCACAGCCAAATATTGACATTATTATAGTAGCAGTTTAATGGCAAAATCCATCTGCATGTATGGGTCATTTTTGTGAAGCAGACCAAAGGTGGATGCAACTGACATGTGTCCCATGGGTTTTCCATTTTATACTTTAAATAACACATTAAATATTTAAATAATCAGATTGTGTGCTTTAACAATTAAACAGAACATGTCAGATCTGCCATCTCCATTACCATAGCAAAATATTCATAGTTCTTCCACTTAGCTGTGCTAAAATCTCCTCTAGCTCACTGCCTTATTTAATCATTATCTAAAAACGGAGCTGTTAACTGTATGGCCTCATCCCAAAAATTATTGGGACTAATTCTTTCAATATTCACTGATGAAGCTGCTTGACTAGTCTTATAAAAATCTCATATGTTATCAGGGTTAAATCCTTGTTTTGTTCAGCCATCTCTGGAAGTAGAGTAATTATGTAAAATTATGTGTTTTGATGCTGTTCAGTCCAGATTATCTACTTAATACTCATGTGATTTATCTCAATGTTGTGAAAAACTGTTTTCAAACAACATCCTGATTTGTATTTGTAATTAGAAGCTTTGTTCTTTCCAACTCAGATTATCAAAGTAAACTTTCAAAAGGAGTGGTTTGTTTCAAAGGTAGTTAATTCCATTAATTTGTCACCACTGAGAAGAATAGATAACGGTTAATGCGGGCATACATGTGCTATTCAGTTTCTTAGAATTCTAGGAGGCTTTCCCAAGAACGAAAGACTTTGTTTACTATCATAAAATTAGATTAACTGATTTATCTTGAACAATTATCTTGATAATAAAGTGATTTTTTTTTTTTAGCATGACTGCTATCTGAGGTTATTTGTAAAAGCCAGAAAAGGTATTTGATTTTTTTTCTAAAAAAATAATGAAAATGGACAATGTAAACAGTAAGACCCAATCATTAATTCTTTCTTGTGCATTTATTTAGAAATTTTGGTGAAATTGTGGCTGCTTGGGAAACTAGCACAGTGTTATGCATGTAGAAAAAACAGTGATAAAGAAACAGATTTACTACAGCTGAATTCCTCTGCATAAAGAAGGTGGGCTCAGGGCTTCATTGTTTCTATTTCTCCTGATTTCCCCCAACATGCCACATCCCTTTTTTTTGTTTGTTTTTAATGCCCCACACCCACCCTGGAGCCCAAGCCCTTAAACCATTGGGTTCCAAAGATTTGAAGGATTTAGTTAAAATCAACCCTTCAGCTGGAAATGCTGACAGTGACTCAAACGGTGAACAGTGATTTATCATCAGAAGTCTCAGCAATCGTAATCTCTAAAGGATTGGAACGTGCATGTGAACGAGAAGCTGAGTAACTATTCAGTGTTTGGCATCTTTGTCTCAACCTATAATCAAGACAGTTTACACATCATACATTTTAATATGACATGATGATTGGTAAATATGGCCATTTTGTTTACCCAACCTGGTATATCCGCTGTCCGCGTTGTATCACTGTGGTATTGTATCAGTGTCCTTGTCCTTTAGTTTCTGACAACTGTTTTTTTGTTACTTACCCAGCCTTCTGAAATGTTTGTCATCTCTTTACAGACTTATAGTGTGGATAAGCAGGTAGCAGACAGTGCCAGCACTGCTACGGCATATCATTGCGGTGTGAAGGCCAATGCTAAGACAGTGGGACTCAGTGCTAACGCAGTGGCCTACGAGTGTAACACCACTTTTGGTAATGAGGTCTACTCAGTGCTACGTCGTGCCAAGGCACAAGGTAAAATGGCTGATGACTTTTGTAATCTATGATGAAAAGGGCATCAGTTCAGATTGCACTCTTATCTCAAGATATACAGTAATTCCTACACTAAGTAGTTCGGGTTTACTGTTCAAAATATAATAAAGCTCACCTCACAAAGATCCACCCTTACCACAACTCAACTTTATTTATAAAGCACTTTTACACAATGCCAGTTGTCAAAGTGCTGCACGTGTGAAAAATTCTCAAGTGAGATTTGTGTGTTGTGTTAAAGGAGTAGGGAAATGAGTGTCAGCAACATGGGTTTTGCTCTGTGTGTATGTTTTGAATAATTATAGAACAAATGTAGTTTTGGCTTCTTGTTAAAACATAGTCTAGCAATCATAGTATTAAGGTGGGGGGTAGTAATGGATTAACTGATCTGAGATGGAGTCACAAAGTCTACATAGAAGAAAAGGAACAGAACAGAAAAACATAAAACTTCATGATGGGAAACATTTGTGTCAAAACAAGATGCCTTGCAGGATGTTTGGGAGTGCATCTTTTGTTAGTTTTTTTTTTTTTTTACATTAAGGTCCTGGACATTTCCTAAAGCCAACTAGAGGGGTTAGAATAATGTTGTGGTTTTTTTTCTTTAGTTTTGTGTATTTTAAGCAGTGTTCAAAGGTTCTAGAGCAGGGGTCGGCAGCTCCAGTCCAACGGAGCTGCACTCCTGCAAGCTTTGAAATTTCCCTGCCATAGCACAGGTGACACATCAGAATTAATTAGCAGACTTTCGCAGATCTTGAAATTGGCTGTCTCTCAATTCGGGGTCTGTATACTTCGAGGTGTGGAGTTGAAGTCTGCTAATTAATTCAGATGTGTGCCACCTGTGCAGCCGGGAAACACAACACTTACAGGATTGTGGCTCCGTAGGACCGGAGTTGACGACCCCTGTTAAGTTAGTTGAAACCCCAAAATAAACTCATTCACACTGCATAACTTTCTTTAGCGTCCCTGGTTCTAATTCAGTTGTGTTCCGTCTGTTTAGGTAAATCAGTTGGCATAGTGACCACCACCCGTGTCCAGCACGCCTCCCCAGCTGCTGCTTACGCCCACTCGGTCAGCCGCAGCTGGTACAGCGATTCAGATCTTCCTTCCAGTGCACACCAACAAGGTTGTGTTGATATTGCCACCCAACTGGTCACCAACTTTGACATTGATGTAAGGAAATGGGCAGATTAACGTGTATAAATGAGATTAATGAATTTCTGTAACATAATTTTTTTTTTAAAAAAGCTGTTATGTGGCTGAAAGTACATCTGAAACAAAGTTTATCTGTAGCAGTATGTCCATTTTATGATTTACTTTTTTGACTGATAAAGCTGACTTAGATAATATACTCTAAGGTTAATCTAACAGCAAATGGTTCATAAGCAAATGACTCATTTTATTTTCAAAGTGCTATGCATGTTCATGGACGCTGATGACGGATCCAGACAGAATCTTATCAGTCTGAAACGTGAAACGCTTTTGCATTTTCGCAATAAAAATTTACATCATAGGAACCATGTTTACATGTACAAAACCAAAAATGAGTAGATGAAACACTTACCAAGAGCAAAACAACTTCACATTCCAAAAAAAAACAAACCATTGTACAAAGTCCTAGTTGCAAGCTTACATTTGCAACTCTTAAACACTTTTCGTTATTAATTGAATAAATTCCCAAAATAGGAAAGCTATTTCATATTTATTTGAAACTTGTAATCATTAGGGTAGTTTTACAATTTGCAAGTTCCAGAAACTGTTACAAAGACATGACCTGGAGGGGCTAAATAGTTTAGAGTTCAGTCAGAAATCAAATCTTGCAGTGCAAGTTCCCTGTAAGATATGCAGTAGACAATGTCTGGATTAAATAATTTGATAAGCAAGCTTGTTGACTGTCACCAGTTATGGTCCCCTTGTAAAAACCCACCCGTTTTTTTCTCAAACTAGATCAGTGTGATGCTGTCTGAGGCATAGTTTGTTCTTGTAAAATTATTCATATACATATGATTAATAAACCTGTTGAAAATGGCTTTTTTCTGAAGCTTTTCTGGCTTAGAGCTGAAGATTTTGACTTATTTGAATTGGACTGGCCAAGAAACTGATATTACCAGTCTTTCCTGTCACCATACTGGCTTCAGATTGTCTACATGGAGAAACAAAGAAGAATCTTGTGTTTGAAAATATCCATGTATGTTTGTAGTTAATCTTAATCACCCAGACATAGAATCATGTGCAGAATATTTGATTCTGCAAATATAAAGTAGCTTAATTTGAAACAATAACTATATTCTTCTTGGTATTTTTAAGGTGATTCTGGGGGGAGGAAGAATGTACATGACACCAAAAGGCACCCCAGATCCTGAGTACCCTACCTCGAACTCTCGCAAGGGGGACCGCAGAGACGGGAAAAACCTCACTGATGTGTGGTTGAAGGCCAAACCAGTAAAGTTATCATTATTATTGTCATTGGTGTAAAATATTTTGAATTCAGTCATTAAAAAAAAAAAAAAGTTTCTGCTGCTGTCACCTCTGTGACAACTGGTTTTTCTTTTGCATTTCAGAACAAAAAATCACACTTTGTTTGGCACAGGAAAGAGTTTGATGAAATAAATGTTAAAACTACAGACCGTCTCATGGGTAAGTTTATGCTTTTTGCGCAGACAGTTTGCCGCATTGCTGATAAACAGCAGTAGTTCTGCCACATGAACTTCATTTTGACTACTGTTTGTTCTTTATGTACACACTCGTGATAATATATCTACGCTTATATGGGATATAAAACCACCTGAAGTGTTTAGAAACGATAGTCAATTTAACCAATCTTTCATCTGTTTAGCCATTTAAAAGTCAAGGTGCCCTTTAAATTTACAGTTTACTGGTGTTTATCAACATATAATTCATTGATAAAGCCTTAAAGGTGTGTTCTTTGTGCATATGACTGTCATATAGATGCCAGTATCTTTATACACCCTCATAAATGGCTTTCCTATTCATACGTCAGGTGTTTTGCTCTTCAATCTTTCTTTCTCCATCTTAAAACTGGTTATGTAGCTTAGCATTTCTGTTTTTACAACTGCATTTTTTATTTCCCACATGCGTTTCACATCGTTTTTTTTCAACCGTTCCAGGTTTATTTGAGCCCAAGGACATGAGATACGAGGTTTTCCGGAATACCACCCGTGATCCATCAATTGTGGAGATGACAGAAAAAGCCATTCAAATCCTCCAGAAAAATCCAAAAGGATACTTCCTGTTCGTGGAAGATAAGTAGCATATGAAAATCATGTATGAAATTTCAACACATTCTAGCCATCCAGGAAAATAACATGTTCTCTATTCGGTTATGAATAAAAGCATGTCCCAAAACACTCAATCTTTTATTAAAACAAAAATAAGTTATGTACCTGATTGTCTAAATTCTTTTTCTCTTCTGTTACATTACGGGGAAGAATTGATCACGGACACCATGATGGCCTTGCCAAACTAGCACTTACAGAAACTGTGATGTTTGACGCTGCCATTCAGCGTGCTGCACAGCTCACCAGAGAATCTGATACGTTAACTGTTGTAACTGCTGATCACTCTCATGTCTTCACATTTGGCGGCAACACACCTCGAGGGAATCCCATCTTTGGTATGATTAAACACAAAATCCCTTTTAATGCAGTCAAGACCAACAGCATTAAAATTAAACTAGAATAATGGGATTGAATGAATTTTCTGAGCCATATATGAAGGTGATTGTAGCTTTTTTTTTTCTATCTTAAAATCACTGTCACTTGTGTCAAAATACATTAAATGTTTTCTCTTTTTGCTTATGTGTAGGACTGTTACACATGTGATTTTTATTTCTATTCACCCACAATTATCCAGGTCTGGCACCAAAGAAAGCTGAAGACAAAATGCCTTTCACAAGCATTCTTTACGCCAATGGTCCTGGCTATGTACACATAAATGGAACCAGAGAGAACATCACACTGATAGATTACTGTGAGTACAAACTTATATCCCTCAAATGCAAAAACTTGTCTTTGCTTTTGTATACTAAAGACTGATGTGGTTATGACTGACTCATGCCAGCGTCTTTCTCTGGAAACCAAAGATGAAATGTTATTCATGGTTGTCAAAGTCTGGCCTTTTGTTTAATTCCCAGCACAGCACCCAATGTGTTCATGTTACTGTACTTTTAAAGTTATTTGCCATTTTTCTGTGGAATATTTGACTCCAATGATCCAGTTCCCCTTCCTCTTGTTCTGCACCATTTACTTTAACTGCTGCATGACTGTGTATAGCTGAAGATAGAAATAAATACATCTGCCCTTGAAATATACTATGACTTAAACTAACAATTAAAACATTAAAAAAGGAGGGGGGAGGGGGAGAATAAAAATAGTCCTTTTTTAAAGGTCAAGCTTTATTTTTTGGAACCAGTACATGTGACTCAGCTTACACTCAACTCATTTGGAACTTTGATAGATTTCTTTATAAAATATGTTCATCTGGATACTTATGGACCACTGAAAAAAGCCTGCGTTTGTACTCAGATGAAAGATATTAGGCCAAAATATTAATGCAACATTAGCAAACTGGAGCTGCAAAAGTGTATAACTTTCCAACAGACTTTAGCAACAATCTCCACATTTTGAAAAATAACCCTTTTATCTATAGCATGCAAAAGATTGCAACATTTTTATCATAACTATTTTTTAAAAAGTCTTGACAATCCTCTTGGGTTTTAAAAAGGCTGTAATTAAGTTTAATTAAGTAAATTATAGAAGATTTGCAAAACACCATCCTATGAGCCAGATGGCAAGAAAAAACTTCTATGAAGTGAATAGGTGTAAGCACAATCTCTCATAATGGCAAAACTTAAAGGTATTAAAAGTCAAGTGGCAAAGTCATTACACTTCAACATTTTCCTTACTTGAATGTTCAGCTCTTTCCTGAAATATTTCACTTGATTGAAGGGAAAGTTTGTATGAAATCAAGGTCAATTCATAGTTTGTGAGACTACATTCTTAATGTCTCTATAGATGATGAAGATTACATGCAGCAGGCTGCTGTTCCACTGGAAGCTGAGACACATGGAGGAGAGGATGTCGCCATCTATGCCAAAGGTCCAATGGCTCATCTGTTTCATGGGGTGAAGGAGCAAAACTATGTGGCACATGTCATGGCCTATGCTGCCTGTTTGGAGCCGTACTCGAACTGCCCACCACACCATACTCATGCTCACAGCCGTTCATCAGCTGGATGTCTAAGCAAACATTTAGGCCTATTTGTTTTCACGCTGGGCTTTCTCTGGTTGCACAGATGACCTCCACATACACGCACAGACTTCCACAAAAACACACACAGAAACATTTATACAGTTACTTTGCATGCAGCATACAGACTATGCACAAAATATTCACATACTATATGTGGACACTGACTACAAAATCAGAAGGCAGGGAAAAACACAGTACTGTATTATGGCATACTCATATATCCCATTATTTATCCACACAAAGTTGTTTGCTACCATGCATGGTAATTGTAATGTTAAACATTCATGTGTTAACGTTTCTCAGGTGCAAATTTCCAAATGATTTTCAGCCACCTATTTGTTGTCCTCAAATAATTTACCAGCATTATTCACATATTGTCAAACATTTTCGTGCTTTGACAATTTGGTTATTTTATATTAATCTGCAGTTTAACATAATAACCTTAAGCAAATAAGTGGGCTGAGGGCTTTCAGCTAGTCAGCTCTGGTCCTTCAAAACAACTTTATAAAACTGATATGCCTCAATTTTTCAGGAGTAGTAGATATAAAGCTTTTTATACATTTTTTTTTATATATTTTGACATAATTGTACATCTTTTTTAAAAAAACAAATGTATTAAATTTATGTAGATTGTAAATTAATGCATTTTACAAGCAAATGTAAGTAAAAATCATTGTTTTGTTTATAAGCATAAACAAATCTCCTTTTTCTTGTCTGTCCTTTTGTCAATTAATCCATAGTAGTTTTTCAGGATGTGCTAGCTGAGTTTCTTATCAGATAAAAAAAAAAAAAAAAGGGTGGGATGATTACATTTTTTGCTTTAGGTGTTTACATACATTCAAATAATGTATGTAAGATGACTGGGGTAGTGAAATGTATGCATTACAAACCCACCATTTTAACAAAAGGTCTAACTTCAGGAAGCTCATACTAAATTTTAATTGCATTAAATTTAGCTTTTTAGGTATTTCAAATTGGTACAAGAGTAGAGAACCAGCATTTAAGCCAAATAATAAGGCTATTTTTTAAAAGATTTTTCACAGAATTTTACTAAATTAGGTTTTTGTCTTAAACTATAAACTGCTGATGGTCTTATCACGGAGCATGGGATGGCATTCCACAGCCTCAGAGGTAGCAGAGGAAACTTTCCAATCACTCTTGGAGCAAAGCCTTGGTCAGGGAACCCGGAGAGTATTTTTGGTTACAGAACAAAGGGCACGTGAGGAGGTCTGGGGCGCTAAGGAGTTGATTGAGGTATTATACAGCATGTTGGTGAACACAATGGTGGATGAGAAAGGAGGGCTTGTGTTCATTCTGATTGGGATAAGGAACCAGTGAAGCAACTTGTGGGGTGATGTGATATTTGTAGATTCATCAAGATCATGGCAATGCTGTTCTGTGTGTACTGCCATCTCGGAATGTTCTTGCCAGAGATCACAATATTGTATTGCTTGTCATATTCCAGAATGCGGAGTTTGTGGGATAATATGGTTTCACCCAGACTGCGTCTGCCGCCTCCTGATGTTCTTTGTGTGAGCACGATAACTCGAACAATTTTTACACTTTATTTTGACACTCTGTATACCTGTTTAGGTCCACAAGGGGACAACCTGTATTGAATTTCACGGTTTTGGGATTTATGGTTTCCCCGCAGGTGGAGCTTTATGAAGGAAAAATCATATTTTTGGCTATATCTCTGGAACTATTTTTCAGATTGACCTCAAATCTGGATCTAATTGAAGTATACAGTCTACTTTCTTCAATATTGATTTCAGTGAGGCTCAATGAATAAATATGACTTCTTCATATAGTTACAGGATGCTACATGTGTGGCTTTTGTATTGTCTATTAAAGGATTGGGGGTGTTTGGAGCTATACCCCTAGTCGTTGCTCCCGACGGCATAGTCTTGTTTCACTTTATTGAATGTGACCAAATAAGCAAAAGTGGAGTAAATGTGTAATGTCTGCGAAATGCTATAAATGGTTCGGTAAATTAACATGCAATAGCATATCTCATATTGCATATAGAAGCGAAAACAAACCCTTAAGGTAGGAAAAGTTACTACATGACTATAAAATGGGTTCCCAAAGAGTGACCATACCATTACAAGCTTTTAAAAGCTTGTTGCGGTTTTTGGCTTTAATTTTCCCAGACTTGTGTTTCCTGCTTTCTTAAAATCTCTGCCTGAAGCCACTCGCATAATCTGTGAAGTTGGTGGTAACGTTTCTTCAATTCATCTTGCAAGACTGTTCTGGAGCCTCTCACTTAGTTTGTGTAGCCAAGGGAGAGAAAATGTAAAATGACACGAACCATATGGTCGACTGAGTGCATATTTCACTGGCATCAGCTGTGCTGGTCCTACCGTTGGCAGAGTCTAAATCCAGCTTTAAATCTCTAGCTCTTGAACCATGGGAAGTCTGTAAAATGTTCCAAAGAGTTGCCAGAGAAACGATCTAGAAAGATTGTCCCCATTGAAGATCCACTTTCCTGTAAATTAATAATAATTTAAAAAGACAAAACATCTAGCAACTATCCCAAAAGGTTTCAAAAAGGGGAAAATGTAGTAGGGTACTGGATCAAATTTCAGAAATAGTAAAAGAGTTTAATACATTTTTTGCTCATGTTGGCTATAATTTAGCAAAAGAAATTCCTGACACAACAATGAACAATAACAC
>JBAMHX010000016.1:11124170-11134376 GCA_037177515.1 Pseudomugil tenellus | reverse complement strand
ATATATACATACACATATATATACATATGTCATTGAAATGGTGCTTGAATCAAAAGCACAAAATAAAGAGAAATGCTGAAAAATGCAGCCTAACCAAATACTGTTCACATTTTAATATGCGTCACAGCACTACTGTTTAGCTTTGATCAGTAGCTTTAATGTATTGCAGATAGCTTCTAGTGTTATGAATGTTTCAAAGAAAATGACTTGACTGTTTCACATCCAACGTCAATTTCACATGTCCCCCAAGCAAACCAAAGGGGAGCATGAAAGACTCACAGCGTCACAGAAAGCTGAAAGTGTAGCAGTTTATTAGAATAAAATGCCTTAAAAACATTGCACACATTTCAAGTTGAACATCACAGCATAAGAACATCAACTTGTTAGAAAACAGGATATCTAATTTGGAGGTTTGATCAAATTATTTTTAAGCATCATTTTCTCTCAGTAAAGGTCACTTGTCACTCCAAATAACTGATTTTTTTTTATGTTAAGCACACAATTCATTACGTCAGTAGTGTTTATATGAGCAAAATCAAGTTCAACCCAACCCCCCCATTCCCAACACTACTTGCATCTTTATTCTTCCTCTCATGCTCTTATGGCTAAAATGCCAAGATGTCAGCTCACAGGACAGGCGAACTAAATAATGCCTTCATCAGCATATTGTGACAATATTCCTTTTGACAGTCAGAGGAAATCTGGGACACAGTTGCATTCATCGTTCAGTGAGCTCTTCCACACAGTTAAACCCACCGACAGCAATGAATGTTGATTGTGACCTTTTTGTTGTGATTTGGAAGTAGGAAGTTTTTTGCGTGTTTGAGAGGAGAGAACGCTGTGTTCTTGGTGTGATTTTTCAACTCGTCAGCCATGCCCTGCATGCAGGTTTCTGAATGTTCTGGACTTCCTTCCTTCTTTTTCAGACATCGGGAGACAAATTCTGGCCACAGGGTACAGTCAACGGTCGATGGTTTTTCAATTTAGCTCAAACTCACCGACAGCGTTGAATGTTCACTGGGGCAAGAACAGACCTGATGGTGACCAGGGATGACAGTCTGCTTAGAGATGAAGAGGGAGCCTGTTTTTTCTGTAGATGGAGAGGTTTTACACTGATGCTCAATCTCTTTCATTCTCAAGAAGGCCATTGAAAAAGTACCAACAGTCGTATGAAACAGTAAATTGTACAGTCCTCTCCAATTTGGGATAACTACTAATCGATAGGTTTAATCTGATACCATACTGATTTAAATTAGTAGTATGGTTTCAAGTTATGAGGCATATGGTAAAAATAAATATAATTCAGAGTAATCTAACTACAAAAACAGTTTTTCAAGAGCAACAATAGATTATTTAAAGCTTAACCATGAAAAACATGAATTGCATCGACATCCTGTGTGTCAAAAAAAAAACAAACAAAATACAGCATATTTGACAAAACCTCCTGGCCTCAATTTCATTACAAACATGTTTTCTTCCATTGGTTTCCTCCACCACATCCCTTGTAAAGAAAGGACTTTGACTCACCTCCACTCTTAACCTTAGCAGCGTTTTATATGTATAATTTACTTCCATGACACATGGTCATTATTGCACCAAGTGTGAGTGTGTTGGAACACATTTTATTTCACTGCAAGTAGCAGTTAGACGTAGGAAGTCATTCTGAAACTACTGACTCATCATAGGGTTTTGGTAAACACTGCACCTGGGTGATTGTTACATCCAGTCATGTCACTGAAGCACAGCTGCTCAACCTCTGGAGAAATCGGCATGCCTCGATAGCTTCATGCGAGGCGGGGGATGACGAAGACACTGTATGAAACTGCCGACTCATTATGATGTGGCGCTGTTGGTAAAGAGTGTATGTATTTTTTTTTGTCCTCTTGCAAATACAAAGAATAAAACCGTCTACCTTAAATTTCCCAATAATTGTTTATCTAAAAAAAGCCCAAAAAAACAAGGAAACATCAAAAATAAAATACCAGTTAATGATAAAGTAATTTGATGTGACATGATAGCAACTGTGGCAGTGAGTCAGAATGCGGTCGGACGGTAAATACTATGTTGAAAGACTTTTCCACAGCAGAATAAGGAGTGGCTATGAAGTGGATCTTGCATCTGGCCAAACACTCCTTTTCCAAATACAACTTCCATTTAAAATAATTTGGCTGTCTATACTGCAAAGATAATGAGTATTAACATTTGTTTATAAAAGTGTGCTGCACGTCACAAAAGCTCCCTCCATCATGTCATGTTACTTGTATCCTATCTTATGAAAAGCTTTTCAGTTAAAAACTAAAATAAAATTTACCTAAAAAAATAAAACCTTAGTCCAAAAAGCGTTTTTTAGCAAAAGGTGCCACCAAAGCATCGATTAAAATGCACAGTACTTGCTACCAGGGACTCTGCTTACTGAGTCTCTTCATTTCCCCAAAGAGTGACTTGAGTGACACTGTTGGAATTGACAGAAGTGGGTGAGAAGGAATGTTGCTTTATAAGGTCTTCTCTGGCCGTGGGACGGGGGGTGACAGTGGGAAGAAAGATCCGGGACACGCAACTAAAGAGAGAAGAGCCCTTAGCTGACAATGTGGCCTTAATCTGAATGACAAGGTCTGCACATCAGCCCTCAAACCAGCCCGGGTTGAGTGAGTCAGAAGAAGGGAGGGGAGCGGACGGTGGGGGGGGGGTGAAAGCTAAGGGGAGAGCGAGAGGAATAGGAAGAGACAGGAAGGAGGAGGGGAGGGAGTCCTTCCTTCAAACATGCTGGCCTTAATGGTACGGACAGCTCTGACATTTAACCACTGAATCATTTTTAGATAAGTGGAAGGGATGTGTGTGCGTGTGTGTTCAGCCTAAATATAGGAAGCTTTAAAAAAGATAATGATAAAAAAACACTTTTGTTTAATAATAATCAGTAATCTTCCTAAAATGTCACACGAAAAGAAAAGTGTTTAACTTTAGAATCTGGTGCAACATAGCAGATGATCTAAAAGCATTTCTATCTTTTAGAGACTCATTCTTTGCTTTTCTTAAACTCAAGAGATCAAAATGTACGGCATGCCAAAGTTAAAGGCCACATACGCTGAGCCGATTACAAAGGAAGAACAGCAACAAAAAGATTTAAAAGAAGTCCGCAGCAAAATAACAGAACTGGTTTGTGTAATAATTACTGTCCGTGACAATTATTACCATGTACGCAAAACAGACTTGTAATACCACACAGACTAATCACAGGAGGTAATTGACTGACTAAGCAGCATTGAATGTACTGTTTTCTTTCCTAAAGGTCCTTTTTTTCAGCTGAGGTTGTGAAAGAATGCTTGGATAAAAATAAGGTCAGCTGTATGATGGACCATTATGGGTTTTATGCTACTTCTCCACACAGAATTGAGTTTTTCCCTCACTGTTGATCTGATTCTTCAATCTCTTTTCATTACTGATGCTAATTTTAGTCTTTCTAAAGTAAGCTTTTGCCTGAGGAGGAAAAAAAAAGCATTTGTGAAAGTTCAAAGAAACGTCTAGAAGACAAGGTTTCTGCCATAAATTTAGCTGGGACACTGACAGCTAAGGAATAAATCTTTTTTTTAAAACAAAAGAAATATAAATGAAAGCATATACTGTATAACCATCTATTTTTTACAGTTCAATATGTTTCAGTGCACCTAAATTAAATATGTTGGTAGTTTTTTTTTAAATCCACCAAATGGAATTTAATGTCAGCACATTTTTTTTATTTTATATTACTAACGAATACGATATAGGAAATAACAGTTTTCAACAGTACTGAACAAAACAAATCCTACTTTTAGCAAAAGTATTCACAAAGTAAATGTTTAAATCTAACATGACGTGGATGTATTTAAGAGAGGAAAAAAACTGTTAAAGTTTGGGACTTAATATAGTGTGCTATACATTTGCGTTAAAAAGTGGAAACCTCAGTTCCCACCTTCACCCCACCTTCGTCTTCCAGTAGTGGGAGGAAATTCCTGGTGAGGCTGCTGTGAGTTGTTGCTCTGTGCCTGCAGGTACAGACCAGCCTCTGTCTGCCTGTCTGCAGATATCATACCGCGACGTGATCTGTTTAGCTCCCTGACTTAATCCTCACCTGCTCCTGCACCCCCCCCCCCCGGCTCTGTGTGTTTTGACTGCATTTGTGTGTGTGTGTCATAGTGCGTATGTTGACTTCTTCCGTCTCCTCACAGCTGGAATGGCGTCTCCATTTTGATTTGCTGCCCTGCAATTACAGACATTCACACAGAAAGACACAATGTAATAGATGGATTTTTACTGCAAGGACGAGATATTTTGGAAATAATTTCAATCAGCTAAACAATCTGCTGTAAACAAGAAAACACATCTAAAGACTGACAAGCTCTGATTGCAAGAAGTTGGCTGTTTAAAGTGATTACTGCAAAAGAAATGGGGAAAGGTACACTTAAATATAGAGATAAAATCTTGAAAGATTTTTAAAAATTAATTCAATCATGCTCCTTGATTCTCACTTCAACTATTCCTTTCAGTTATTTGGGAGTTTTTTTTTCTTTTTATTTATTTATTTATTCGTGTTAATTTTATCCCGAGGTCATCACTGGACTGACAAATACAAACTGACATCTACTGCCGTGCTCAGAAAAATACACACAGATACACTTGGGTAGGGGTCTGAGTCCAGCTGGAGGTGGTCTCCAGCCAAACCTGCAGCCAGGCTGACTGTATTCATATTCATCACACACACACTGATTCGAACTGACAGGAAACACACGCAGCTGTGAAAAAAAAGTGAGTAGATCAATATTTCCACATCAACGTGCAACCTCGTCTCCTATTTGTGCCTTCTGCTACAAAATATATTTACCGTGTAAGTTTAAATAAACGAGGGTAAGAAATGAGAAACAAAGTGGTAGACAAGGCAAAGAGACAGCTTTGATTGGATGAAGAGAGAAGTGAATAATAGCCAATAGGCTGGGAAGGGAACAGGGCTGAGAGGCATGAAGGCAGAGTACCACTCTCAAGTCTCTTTGTGTCTCACACACACAAAGTGGAGAGAGACTCCATGGGATGCTAAATAATAACCTTGCTGGTTATTATCATCGCCCAGCCAAACTGCACTCCTCTTCTCTCCTCCTCCACCTCCTTCCTTCTTCAACACAATCATTGCCCTATCGTTTACAGCGTGTTGCTAAATGGGAACATCAATAGACACATCCATTAGCAGTGTGAGTTCTTTCCTCTATGATTCTCAAGTGCTTTAATAGCCGGCATATACACATATGGACACACACGTCCCCTCATGCTGCATCTCAGCCAATTGTTAACCAGGCTAGCTCCATGCAGGCAATGCTGAACTGATAGACTGTATCATTAAGGCTGGTTAGTGACACGGTCGCTGTGAGGGTGGTGCTGTCAATTAACATGAAGCTGAAAGGTGACGGGCGCTGCTTTCTGACTAAAACATACAGCACTGGGTTTTGCATCATCACATATATGATTTTCTTATTGAATTTGGGTGACAGCCATTGTATCTAGAATTGTTTATTCTATTCAGGCAATTTTAGCTCATGTTGGCTTTCATTTACAGGGCTACAGGTATTTAATCCTGATATCACTTTATTTTATTTTCTGAATCCAAATGTAATTCCATCCAAAATATGAGCAATTCTTGTATATCAAGAGTATTTCAGTTTCATACCATATAGAAATATTTTTTAATAATAATATTTGCAATACTATATTATAAATTACAACAATTATAATTTAGAAAACCCAGTAAATAAATGGGAAAAAAAGCTGATCTCATTTAGGACTACATTTATGTCTTATTAACCTCATTCTGAACTGAAGTCACTGTAATTGGAGATGCAAATTAGCCTGGGCATCTGTATGACAGGTTAATAAACAAAAAAATAAACCATACCCAGATTCATCTGAAGCAGAATGAGGACCGTACAAGGAGGGCAAATAACATCGAAAGGAGGGAGGGGCTTCCCACAACGCTGCACTGTAATTTCATCATGCAGGGTTTTTGTAGAGGGTTTGCTGAGCAGGATGCTGGGAAGCCTGGGAGGAGCACCGCGTGGGTTATATAGGCTAGTTATGGAGGGGTTGTGGGACATGTGGTACAGCTGTTAAACTTGGTGTGGACTGCTTTTGACTGACAAAAACGGAAAGGAAAAAAAAAATAAGAAGCAGGCTTCCATCAAAGATACAGACACAAAACAAAGGACATTCATGAAAGAAGACATGTATGAAGTAGTTCATTTAGACAAGACAGCCAAAGATACTGTTTTCAGATTATTTTTCTGTTGTGAACAGAGTAAAATATTCTCTTTTTTTCCTTTTTTCATGTTTTAAAGATGTAAGTTGTCAGTTTGTTTGTAAATTAAAATTCAGAGAAGAAAACAGAAGTGGATAATGAATTTGTTATCTCACATTCCCACCATTTTCATCCTCCTGACTCGGTGGTCTCCTGATCCTTACTGTAACAGCCATGAGTGTGTGTACGTGTGTGTGGTAAGGTGGTGGTAGACCGCAGACAGCCTTTAGGTGCCACTGCAGTGAGCATGTGTATATACTTGTGTGCCTCATTCATGTCTGGACCTGGACAGAAAACAAACAGATAAAAAGAAAGCACAGATGTTATTTGCTAAAACATGTAATTACAATGTTATACAGAAAAATCCAATACATGCACTAAAGATTAATAAGGAGGACAGACATGCACATTCACTCAAACAGACAGTCATACACACAAATTTTAAAGCAACACAAGATTTATTTCAATACGATTTTTTTACCCCAAGTGATTTACATGTGGTTCAGTTTGTTGTAGGGAGCAATTATTCAGCAGTACTAGCTGATGAATGAGAAGTATTTGCTTTAATAAGTCAGCACATCACCCCTTCTGAAAAACTCACATGATTCCAAATGTATAACAGGCTTATTTTCAAACCAATGCCTCAAATCAACACCTCAGCACCTTGGGTGGTCCTTAAAGACCCACATAAGGAGCCAGCATGTATTTACATTAACAGAAGATTTATTTAGCTTAAAAAAAAATTAAGTTCAGCATCAGCTTCCAGATTTAATTTGCTGTCTGTAAAACCTGACCTTGATAATAGACACAGCAGAGTGTGTTTTGGTAGCTGCCTCTTAACTGAGCTACCGTGTAAGTGATGTGCCTTCATGTGGAATTTCAACATTATGAGGCCAATAATAATGCATTATAGAGTGTAGAGCTGCTTCTGATATGCTCAGAGCACGATGACGTTGAGAGGGAATGTGTGCTGAGACAGAATGAATCATCAAAAAGAATTTCGGAGTGTAAAATCATAAGTTGACCAGATGGAGAGAGAAAAAAGAAATCCTAGCAACGGAGTTTACTGATGTTTCCTTCCTAATGTCTTAATAAAGGTTGATGTAAAGAACATTTTTTTTATTGTAGATACTCATAAAAATAAGTAAGTAAATAAATAAATTATATAAATAATACTAGATGAATTTTGTCATCTTTCTCATTAATTAAGATTTAGAGCTGCATTGTAAAGAGCATACATTCCCGGTAAATCAAGACCTTCATTATTTGACAAACGTATAAGACATACACCGGTGTTATTATTTATGTTTTTGGTGTTGAATGATCTCCATTTTACAACAGGTTTCTGTCTGTATCCACTTATGTTTTACTTGATTCAAAAGCCGTTTGGATTCCCATTGTGACAAATAATGAGTCACACTGCACACAGCGAAATCTGCTAGTTCATTTGTGGTCAATAAGCACATGAAAGTTCCTCTAGAAGTCATATTCATTACATTTTTTCAAGCCACTTTACCCGCTTTAATGATTTTTTAAGCACCCTGCCGTTTATAGTTTAAAGTATTCTCTCTGAGTCTTTTATATTTCCATCTTTTTTTTAGTTTAGGATCTTCTTATCCCACGGCAAAAACTCCAGCAAGTGGCCATAATTAGACGTGGCAAGTACAAGCGTATGTTACTAAAGATAACTAGAAGTCTTAATGTGTTGTGTTTAAGCATAATATGCATATCTGAGCCAGTATCACTTCTGCCTCAATTAATGTAACACCAGTAGAGCACAAATCTTGTTGCAAATGATTTCTCAAACACAAGCAGTCTTTTAGCCCCCATATCAATCTCTTCTCACATACACACTACCATATGTCTTTTTCATATCCATCCAATTCTAATAAAATTTGTGTTCAGGAAAAAACACCATCGATGATATAAACGGACGTAGAAATTCCAAGTAATTTACATATACACTATAAAAACGCACGTATTAAAAGCTGAGTTGCTAAAATAGATGGACCAGCCAAAAATTGTTCTGCTGAACTCTTCTCTGCAAGTTCTTCATTCACAGAGAAAGAACAATGATTGACCTTGGCTGTAAGAAAAATTGCTAAAATTGTTCACACTTTACTTTGATCTTAAATACAGTGAAACAAGGCAGCATGTGAAAGCTGCTCACTAAAGACGAAGGAGAAATTAAACCTTTTATGCCTACTATGTTTCACGTTCAATTCTCTTTGTAAAACTTCACCTCTGCAATTCACTTTTTTTTTCGTCTGGATGAGCAATTGTATTCTTTCTGCTATTCTTTTTTTTCTACTCACTTGCTGAATAGTTTTGTTTTTTTCAGTGTTTTCTCTTGGTGATTCAGTAATCAAACTTGCTGAGACCAGTTAATATACCTCTATCATTAAAAAATCTTGTACTGTATATTCCTCCATTTATATTCCCAATACATTTAAATGAAAAAAAGGACCACCCATGTGTTTTACAACAAAATGCAACAGTAAAGAACCAGATAAAAGCAGCAAATTAACAGATATTAGTGGGCTTGATGACACACATGATGTTTATATATTTATAAGAAGACGCTCATAATCAGGATTATTCCAAAAGCCTTTGTTGTGGGACTGATTGGTACTGCAGTTGTTATTTTTTCCACAAAGCAAAGAACGCCTCAAAAAAGAGGTATTTGAAGTTTTTTTAATACGGACATTTTTCTCTTTTCTAATTTAAGATCAGTTCTGCACTTGTGGATCTATTGTGGCTCAATGAGCTGACAACAACACACCAAGATTTAGGATTTCTTCTACCAGGTTACAGTTGTCAAAGGTGCTTTATGTGCCTTAAGAAATTAAGTACATTTTAAAAGACAAGAGAAAGATTTATGGTTTTGATGGTGACAATACATACATGGATCTAAACTCTCTATGGATCATATGGCTTCTATTCAGTACCTAAATACAGGCTTGGATAAGACTACAGTTAGTTGGGGGATGAAATGCAGGACAGGCAGATTTGCAGTTGTTCTCATTAAAACAAAGCAGTTGTGTTTAAGCCAACATCTATGAAAGTCAAGTATGTCTACCAACTGCTTTGATCCGTTGTACTGTGCCACGTCCAAACAACCAACAGAGGGACCAGAGCACAAAACGAATAGCACGACTGTTCTCATGCCTATATTTGTGTTGCAATATATGTGTTAATCTTTGTTCTTTGTCGGTGTGTGTATATGTTCCTAACATATTGTGTCTGTTTGTAATAAAAACTAGAGCAGGCATGCAGAGCTAGACCACCCAGAGAAGTTACCCACCCTCCAAAAAAAAAAAGGCACTAGTCTTAATTATATCCATCCTCTGGGCGTGTCTCTCTGCTAAAAACCGACATGTGAGCCACCCCCCCCCACCAATAGACCACAAACCTCATGACAAGGAAACAACTTTTTTATGAACAAGCCAACCTATGATAGAAAAAAACATCTTTAGTGCTGTATGAAATTATTATATTCTTTTTTTTACCTATTACAAAAGAAATCTTGCCATCTTGCTTGCTACCACATGTATGGAAAAGATCCCAGACTTCAGGAAGTTATTCTGCTAAACAAATCTGCAGGGTTTCATGTCATTAATTTACAAAAACACAAGAAGTGGGATGAAATACTAAGATAAACACCTCTGCAATCCTCAACAAGTCATAATCGAGGGAAAGACGTGCATGTGGAATCACATATGCTGTACCTATTCTGACTTTGCACTCTTTCACGATCTTTAATATTTAGGCTCGTAATATGAGGAGGCAAATGCATGGGGTCCACATGTATAAGGCATTAAAGAATGTGTGAAAAAAGAAAAAAAGGAAAAAAAAAAAAAAAAAAAAAAAAAAAAAAAAAAAAAAAAAAAAAA
>JBAMHX010000016.1:11110822-11124070 GCA_037177515.1 Pseudomugil tenellus | reverse complement strand
GACAGGAATCACAACAAAGAACAATCTGGCACTACCCTTTTCTATTACACAAAAAAACGGGTAAAAAAAAATAAAAACAAACAAAAAAAAAAATCGGCAAGACCCCAGCGACTATCTGCCGAGAAAATCCTACGTGTACTTTGATCTCCTGCCCACCTTTCCCTTTCTGCTTTGCTTTTTGAATGAAACAACTGCAATGTCTAGCTGAAGTGCAATGAGATTCATAAGCCTAAAGAAATAAAAAATCTACTGAAAAATAACATACACACTAGCAAGCTAGGAGAGCACATAAAGAGACTAATTCTTTAAAAATATTTTAACATGATATCCTCTGAAGATCAAGGGGTTAATCTGCCTCTCTTGTCATTTAGCCGAGATGCTATCGAAAGCCATTTGTTCCAAGTAGCGAGGCTAATGACCCTGATCAGACGCTTCAGCTGGGAGAGAGGGAAGGTAAGTAACCTCATATATTCTCAGGGGGCTGGGCTAATGAGAGGGAATGGGAATACAAGCTAAGGTCCATCATCTACTTAGAATCCAGACAGCAGAGCTGTCCTGCCCTCAACCCGCCCCCCTACACAAACACACACATATAGAAGAACGCTAATAGAAAACCCAACTACTCTTCTCAACCCAATTTTACTCTTGTCGAGGTAAATTAATGTAAAAAAAAAAAAAAAAAGTGCTACATTTTATCATCAATAAGTCAATAGCCCATTATTTTGGGACACCGGTATTATTACTGTAAACAAGGAGTTCCATCAAGAAGATTGCTGCCAAC
Source organism: Pseudomugil tenellus (assembly GCA_037177515.1). Taxonomy (NCBI): domain Eukaryota; kingdom Metazoa; phylum Chordata; class Actinopteri; order Atheriniformes; family Pseudomugilidae; genus Pseudomugil; species Pseudomugil tenellus. The sequence goes on along the minus strand of JBAMHX010000016.1, from coordinate 11,123,289 downwards.
ATTTTCACTGCTTTTAACCACTTGACTGGAATTTATCAGTATGCTTTGTACAAAACTACTTAACACTACAAAACATGACAAATGTGCAAACACACACATATATATATATAAATTATTTCCTTATTTAAGTTTTTGTGGCCAGTATGGTGTAAAATAACTGGATTTGCATCATATGTGCAATACTGGTGGTTACAGATACTACAATGACATGGCTATTTACTACCTTTAGCTTACATAGAACTTCTTTACATGAAACCTTGTTACTTAACATTACACATTCTCTTTTTAAACACTTTGCGTTCTTTATCACGACTAATTAAAAAGCTTCTCAGAGTTGGTATCATACATGGAAGAGCATAAATGCCTACACAGGCAATATGTAGTTGGGCATGGATGCCCCTGGTAAGCAAATTTGTGATGGGAAATTTCTGCTGTGATGGGAAAACTGCAGGGGGTCCACTTCTCTGATTTTACTCAATTCAAACTGTGCCTTGTCTTTTCTTTCACTTCTGGCACACACATGTAGAATAAAGAATTTCTACAGGAATGAGTTCCCTATTGCACTCTCTACATGTGTGTTTGAGGGTGTTTGTGTGTGTCAGTAATACCTCCAATGGCAGACTAATGATAGGTTTTATCGACACCCAGCAGTGAATGCAGGCCTTTGTCTCCTCTTGGGACGCATTATGAAAAGCTTAGGAGGCTGCCTTTGACTCTTCTTTCATTCGTTCACCCACTGATAAAACCCAGTACAAAAAAGGCAACTGTTATACAGCTCCTGTAGTGCTGCAAGTTTAGTCACAATACAACCCCGCCAATCCTGCACACATGTCAGCAAAATAACACAAAGTTAGACTCACAGCTCAAAAGTTCATAAGTCACAAACAAAAGATGAAGATTAGAAGATTTACATTTTACAATAAACAAAATAATAATGCCTGAAATCATGTTAAATAGTATAAAGGATCCCTGAATGGAGTGGAAAAACAGCATGCCTGGATTAACATTTTAAATTCTCTTGACTGATAATGCTATAGCAATGATAAAGAAATAATGCTAACATATACTGTTTAACATTTTGTCATCATTTCAGTCTTTTGTGCAAATATTTTTTTTTCTTTTTTAAAAAATGTGGCTTCATTCAGGATTCATGCTCCAGCAAGCTGGTCCAATGCTATCTCCCTTCAAAACAAATATTGACATTAATGGTTCCTAGAAGCCCATCTACCCATTTATTCAGAAGGTATATTTGACTAAGACTGTTTGAACAAAAAAGGAAAAGAAAGATAGAAATAGGGAAACAAAGCCTTTCTCCTTGTTTGAAAGCTTTATTTATAGCTATGTTTACTCATGTGTTGAAGGTTGGGGCCTGGCTCCTAAGAAAAGCAGCATATGAAATAAAAATGTTTTCCTTTCCAACGATGAAACTTTGCTGCTTTGTGCATTTTAAAGACTTCAAATTATGGCACCTTAGGGGAGCATAAAATGTTCTCATTTTCCTGCTGTGTCACTAAAATCCTCTCTCCATCTATGCTTTCTTTCACAGCCATATCTTTAATGAGCTTTGGTTTGAAAAAAAAAAAAGCACATATGTGCATTAAATCGACTCAGTATGTGGATTTTTCTTCCCACAGCCCCTTCTGGCATTCTCCATTCATCATTTTCAGGTAAAGCATTCAATGTAAACAATTAATCTCCTTATAAATTTTGGTTCACAGTTTTGATTCTCAGCTTTAGTCTTAAGTGTGACGGCGAAAATAACTTTTTGAGATGCAAACCTTTTGTGTTATTAGCATAGCTGTGCATGAGAAATCCCTTAAAAATAAAGCAAGGTCTTATGGGTCTCCTTTACTAGACAGGTAGAGTCGAGACTTCCCCATCCCATCCCTTATAGCAATTAAAGAGAGGCCAGGAAGTGTTTTATTTTTATGGTCTTATAAAGACATTAGAGACGTCACTGTTTTGGCCTTTACCACTCGTCGTTTAACAATTCCACAGCACCCCGTACGTAATTCTCAAATGCTCACTCTGAAATTCTCGAACATCATTCTCGTCTCTTTGTTGGTGATTCCAGCTGTGTTTTTTCATTTTAGCTGCTTGTCACCTTTGCTAAGTTTTAATTCTTCTACCTTCTCATCCCAGTAATCTTGCCCCCATACCTGCAACTCAAAGCTTTATTGAAGCTTTCACATTTTGGTGTCTGTTTTTGATGAAGTAGCACGTTGTACCCTTTTGGAGATCAATTGTTCCTATTTCTTTAGTAAGTTTAAGTTTTGGCACTTGCTCCTTTGTTAATTTTTTATTTCTATATTTTTACTTATTTTATTATTTTAGTAAGAGCTACATTTTGTTATTGTTTTCATTTTATGTGTTACTATTCCTGATTTTTATTTGGCAACATTTTCAAGATGTTCTTTTTTAAAATGTGCTTTATAAATAAAGTGGATTGGATTGAAGTATGTCTTTACGCTCTCCATTGCAGAGCACTGTGCAGCTTGTGCTGGTAATGTTGCATGAGCATGAAACTCAGTTATTCGCTTTGTCCCTCCAGTTCTGGAGAGAATCAATATGACATGACAGAATGACTCATCTGCCTGTCATTTCCTTGTCTGCATGTATTTGAAAAATGAAACTTGTGACACGCTATGGCTTGAGCCCTGCAACCTCATCTCAGTCTACACAAGTGGACACTAAAAGAGAAGCATGTCCCTCATCTTTTAAAAGCCAGCTTAGACAAACTTGGCTGCTTCTGAAAGGCCTGCTTCCATGGGAAGATACATCTGAGAGGAAAGAAATAAAGTGGGGAAGAGGAAAGAGCAAAGGGATGTCTGGATATTTTCTAACAACATCCTCCACCTTTTTCCTTTCTTTCTCCCAAAGACTCCTTTTGCATCATTTGGCAAGTCTCTTAAACAATGGGGTTGTGTGGGGCTATACCTTCACTAATCTCAGATGGTAGAGACATTGTGGATCCATATAAAGAATGATGAAAGAAGGAATTTCCAGTTAAAACCAGTTTAAAACAACTTCCATTTATTTATTAATTTATTTATGTATTTACTTATATATCTATATCCATAAGTAACATCACCACTGCATGTGTTTGGAAATGTGATGCTTTTTTTTCTATTCAGTATTCATTTATTTGTCAAGGTTTTATTATTGTTGTGGAAAAACAAGAAAGTTTAGTTCATGTACTCATGTAATAAAATGGACATTTTCCCTACTCCTTTAAGCAATAATGAACACAATGAATGGATGTCAGCAAAGATAAGAATTGGCTGAATATGTGGGAAGAAAAATTTCATTCATGAGAGAAAGAACTGAAGGGAGCTGAAAATGTGTCCAAGCCCACCGAAAAATGGTGATTGTGATGCATGAAGAGCTAACGGTGAGAAGTGAGTGCAACTGGACTGGGTTGATATGAAATGAGTTAACTTGAGATGAAAAGGACTGACATACTTTGAACTGTGTTTACTCTGTCTTCTGTGAAATGATTGTGAGATCTAATACATACTGAATATTCTCCACAGAGCTTCAGGAAAAAAATACTAAAAGTTACATTTACTAGATCTTATTTTACGGGATGGGCACATATAATGGCTGAATCCTCCAAAAGCAAGACAATAATGTAAATAACTTGCGTGTGTGTTTATTGTCCATAAAATATTTAAATAATGTCGTAATATAAATAATTCAATATGGAGATTGTATCATTTTGGGAGCTCCAGAGGAAAATATGAATAAAAAGGGATTTAATAAAAAATAAATAAAAAACTTGGCTGAACTTGATAAAAGCTTTGAAAAAAGGGGAAAAAAAACAAAATTTGCTTTTGTAAACCCTGGGTAGAAAGTTGAAACTGTTTCATCAGAGGGGAGAATGGTATGAATTTTCTTTTCTTCTTACTGCATCTACTTTTCAACCATCCCCCTATTGGTGTATGGTGGCAGCCATTCTGTCTGTGCCTGCATGGTAGAAAATGATTTACTGCTGCTTTCAGGCTCACACAGAGTGAGAAGATTACTCTCCGAGAGGCTGCTCACTTTGGAAACCACTAAAACACAGTTAAAACAATAAGGTGGCTCCCCTCCCAGTTTGTGTTGCCTTGTGGGCATGCTGTTCTCCAAGGTAACAGCACTATTGTTTCTTCACAGCATCTATAATATTAGAGTATTATTCTAATGGAGAAAAATTTAAATCCTTAGAACCAGAAATGGAAATACTCGACATTTTTTTTAAAATAACACAGATTGGGTATGCTATAAAAATCATATTGGTTAAAATATGTCAATATGATGCAAATATTTTTGTTTACTTCATAAAATATTCATGACTACTAACTGCGGGAAATGGAGGGATTTCACAAATTTCGTAGAATTTCCTTCAGTGGATTTAAAGTTTCTCTGTTGTTGTATATTAAGCCATTAAAAATGTACTCCTCCTCTTCTAAATTCCATATCTGTAGAATTTTATTCCCATGAAAATAATCCCTCCATGACTTAAAACAGCTTAGATGTACTTCAACACCTTAGCCTCATTTAGAATGCGTGGCTCTATGAATATGCAAATTGGTCCCCGCCTCTTTCCCCACTGCTCGTCTACAGCTTGTCGCTAATCTCCAACTCTGACTAAAAAATCCAAAATGCAGGAAACAAACAAAAAAAAAAAAAACTGGTAAATTTTTCCCAGTCAACTGTAAGTCCATATCAAAACAGAAATATTTTTCATGCACAGCTTTCTGAAGTGGATGTGAGGAGGATGCATGATTAGTCAATGTTGAAATGTAATTTAGTCTTTTTGAGACTGTCATTGTTAAGCTGCAGCTCCAGGGAATTACTGCTATTGTTTACTTATATGGCTATTTAGTTTATATTTTTGCTTGATTCTATTTTAATTTTTTCTTTGCCATGTTTTCTTCGTAAGTGTAGGCCTGCTCTGTACTGCTCTTTAAAAATATCTTTGGAATTTTGGACACAGTGATCACTTATTTATATGTTAGCTGTGTTATATATGATTACCTCTGATAGGCAAGTCATTTGCTAATTCAGTATAGTTTTAATATACGATTATGAAGTCATGTCTGCTGAGTCCCACAGACAGAACCACTGAGAGACCACATTCATCATAGTTTATTCGCTATAGTTTTTTAAATAAAACAATGCAGATTAAAAACTGCCCATACTGTACATAATAATTTAATGAAAAGTATTTAGGGAGATTTTGTCAACTATGTTCCCAACAAGCATACAACATGAATACAACAGAAAAGAAGAAATGCACTTCATGTCTCAGATGGCATGATATTATCTTCACTTGTTAGTCGTAGCTCCATTCGAGACGCACACACACACACAAAACCAACACATTTAGTCAATCACTTAATAAAAACATGCACACATGCAATATCAAACCCACTCCAGGTGCACAGCAGAGTCAGACAACCAGGTGAAAAGGATACAGAAGCTGTTAGACTAGAAACAAACTGAGCTCTCTTACTTTAATCACTTTTGTCTTTTACTCATCGTGCTCTGCCTTCGGGGGTAGGGGGGCATATGGCAAGTGTTCTTCTCTCGCTTCCTCTTGTTCCAGCTTCTCTGATGACCTGGCAATAAAAACAGTGGTGGGGGGTTAGAATATTATAAAACTATTTAGGTGGATGAAAATAACTGAGATATCTCTAAATGCACCCCATGTCTAAGTACATACATAAAATTATTCCCAAACGGTCTGTTTCTGATGGCGAAAAGGAAAAAAAAAAAAAAGTAGAATAAAGACAGACACACTGACAACAAATCAATACAGCTCTTGGCCTAAATCTGCATGTGTTTAAAGTCAGGATGAATTGGACACATTGCATCGAGTGTTGGTTAAACATTTTTAAAGGAAGTCAGGAGTATTCCCTGCTAGACAACTGCCAGTGTTTGCTTTGCAGTGTAGAACAAAGTGGCTCCGCCTGTTAATGGAAAGACTTTAACTCACTGATTTATAAGAAAAAAAAGCCACAAGTTATTCATAATCATGACAAATAATAAGATATTATGTGGCTCTATCAGATGGGATTGCAGTTGGAATACCTAGGTTATGCTTTTTGCAAACAGCGTTAACGTGGATAATTTTATCATGGTTGCACTGCTTCGAAACAATTGACACGGTTTACTTTGTTAGTGTAGGATGTGTCTCACAAGACACTGATGAAATTAGTAACAGCTGTGACAGCCGCCATTGAGCTCACACAAACACTCTTCTCCATCACATTTGTACATACAGCTGCACTAATAAAGCATGAGGGTTAAGCAAATATTGCACAATGGCCAGAAAACAATGCCTCAACCTTATCCCTCCCCTAATACACATGCATATATACACACATATGCACGCACTGTAACTCCAGTATTGCCAAGACGATGCCAGCTGCATGTGTGAAAAATGACTGGCACTGCTTGTACTCTTTATTGCTGTGAACAGAACATACACCCCTGCTACTTGTCTATTCATTCTAATCTCTTTTCTTAATGATAAACCTCCTCAGTCATACTCTCTCTTGGTCTGTACCCCTCCAACCGCGCCCCTCCAGTCTGGTGTCGACCCTCGAACAAGGCAGCAACAGTGCTCCTTTGTTTGTCCTCCTCCCCTCCTCTCCTCTTGCCCCCTCACCCAGCCCTGAGTGATGCTGGTTGGCGGGGACGGAGGCATGCCTCAACAGGAACGCCGCGGAAGGGGAAGGGAGGGAACGAAGGAGGAAAAATGTAGGTTGAAGGGGTCACTGAAAGAAAAAAAAAGGAGGGGGGGGGGGGTTCTTCCAGTCAGTTTCTGTCATTCTTTCTTTCCTCTTTCATTTTCACACCTCTGTTTGTTCATTCAAGCTTGCATGTGAGGTAGGTCACAGAGAGCATGTGTGGGGAGAGAAAAAGGTAGGTTTCAAGTGACCACACCCTCAGTGAACCCACCGACTCTGCCAGACTCAGCATTGCAGAAAATCATTTGCAGAGGACCACCACTGGTTTAGAAAGGAAAGCTAATTTTAAACTCTTAACTATAGCTTGAGAAGGGAGGGGGAGAAAAACCTTTTGATTTTATTTTAAGTCTTGAAAATAGCTCTGTTCATTGGTTTTTATGGTCCAAAAATAACCTGTACGATATTCCAACCGGGAGTTTGTAAAAATACCTTTAAGTACCCAACGTATAATTTCTCAGTTATACAAAAACAACACTGGGCCTGTCCCGCTGAGGTTAGCAGTGACATATTTTTAGCGATTTCGTTCTGGTATCACTGCTGCTGCTACAAACCCATTTCCCTAATAGCAAAATACAGCTCTTAGAATGTCTTATTTAGAAATGATCGAAATAGCTGAGCTGAGCAGTATCTCTGTGAAAATGAAAAAAAGATATGCAGACATATAAATGCAGTTGCAGCTCCGAGGCAATCGCTTCATTAACCCCAACTAATCTGGAAACATTATGTTTTCTAAAAATGTCCTTCCAGTTTAGGTGTGTGCACAACCAAGTCATATTAATTCATTCTAAGCTTGAGAAAAATTGATGTATTGTGTTTGTGAGCTACAATAGTGTGAAAATATCTGAATTCATGCAAACGTGCGTGCCACGACTCCCTGTGTCTACAATGTATGCTGTGACAGACAGAGAAAACATGACAGAGACGTTGGAATAATGTGTAAGAATGCATGATTGTGTGTTTGTGTGGCATGATCATGTCAGTGATGCTGCTCACAGCCTTGATCTAGACTCCTGCCTCTTTGTGACATCCGCAGTGCCTGCTTCATTAATCAATAGGGCAGATGAAGACAGACTCCTGCTGTGCTGTAAGGAAAAAGCGGTAGCTTGTGTTCACAACTGTGTGTGTGTTTTTGCATGTACGAAGGCTAGAATGCCCTCGGGTAGAACGTGGCAGACATGATGCAAACCTTTCAGGCTTCCTGCCCACTCAGATCATCTGCATCGCATTTGCTTTCTTGTAATTCCAGAAAAAAAAAATCAGACACTTTTTTATAAATCTAAATATATCTACATTTCTTATATATATATATATATATATATATATATATATATATATATTCTTTACTATGATACAAGCCTACTATGATACAAGCCTTTAGAGGAGCATTGAACATTTTTATATAGGTCAGTTTCATCCTCACTTCTAATGCACTTACATACACACATCTGTAATTACTTGTTCCCAAATACACACAACTATTGCTGTCAAGAGTCCTTTAAACCCGAAGTTGTAAAAACAGTGTGCCTGAAGGGCTTATTCAGAAATATTTATCAAAACAAGTTGAATATACCTCAAGGCAGTCAAACCGCGTGAAAAAAAAACTGCTAAGCTTAAAATAAACGTCCACTTTAATTGAGAAAACTGAGGTGTAATTCTGGTGGGTCTGGGTATCTGAGTTCCTGGTATATGTATGTATTTATTTGCTTTCTTATTTCCAGTATATGAAAGTACACCTATAAAGATTACATTTTATGACCCTAAATTAAAATCATAGAGTATCATTTCTGGCTGTGGAATCATTTATACTGATGTAAGATGGTGAATTATAGCACTCCTCTAATCTACATAACAGGCAGGTTATAGATGGAACTAAAGCACAGCCACATTTCGGCTGAAATCATGACCTTAAAATTTGTTACCACATTTGTTTAGTCAGTCATTGCAACTTAATGCACAAAATGTGCCAGAACCATCACGTGTCTTGACAAATTCTAACAATGAGGAGAAAAAGAAGGATGAGAAAAATAAAAAAAATTCTAGCAAGGAAATGTGGCAAGGCATTGCAGTTTTTCTTCATGAGTTAAGGAAATAACTATTTTCAATTGGGAAAAATTGACAGAAAATATGTTTTCAAATCAAGAGCCCAGATTAAAACCACTGGGACAACCAAAAGGACAATAATCTGTGCTAATATGCACAAGTTTGGAATAGAAAGTAGGAACTGATAGCAATTAATAAACAGACCGCCTAGGACGTCACTCAAGTTTGTGAGCTGCTGTTGCGAAACCTCCAGTTAAGCTTTTAACCATAGCTACTGCTGGCATTCTACAAGCTAGCTAGCATATTAGGAACAGACGGTGTAGCTAACAAGTGACACTTGAACTCTGATCAGACCTAAGTGCATTTCTTCATGGGATTTTAAACTAAACCTATTTTCCCAAAGAAAATCAGCAACAACAACAAAAAAGAGATCAAATCCTGCTCATAAAACTGTCATGACCCAATAAAAAAAAGAGTTTTTCATAGCAGTGGTTTATAGAATCCCAGGATGCTTTGGTGCCAGAACCTAGTGACTGTCAGTGGTATTGCAGTTTAAAGCACATTTCATGTGTGGCATGTTCAATGTGGCGTTGTCAATGATTTTCAATCTACATGTGGGAGATATTATACAGATAATTCCAGGATATTCTTTCTCAAGCTTTAATAAAAGAGTGGAAAGTGGACCGTAAAAAGAATATAGTCAAAAGGCAAATGAGTACCAGAATCCATCTTGTTAAAGCTTTTCTTGGAGGATGGTTGAGTTCTCTGAGTCTACTGTTATTCTTTCAAATTACTTCAAGACAGTTGAGCTGGAAAGTCACAATTTTGTTTTAATTTTATCTTTGTTTGCATTTTTATTCTGACATTTAATAGCATAATTTAATCAACGCTACTGTTTCAAAGACTCATTTGTTACCGTGTATATGTGGACATTGCTGACATGTTATTTTAAGATACTTTCATCTTTAAACCAATATTAATTGGTTGAACGGTCATTAAATTAATTAACACTGACATTTTAGGCATAATAATTTAGAAATAGTTGGAAGGCAGATTGAGGTTTATTTCTTTATTGGAAATGAGGAATGTGTGTCATTTCCTGATATTTTAAATGGCCAAATCACTTAAATGCAAAGCCACAGTGGCCACCACATAACTTAAATTCTGGAGAACTGTGATCAGTCACTGAGAGGCTTTGCCTCCTCAGTGTACTGCAAATGTGTTTTGTGTGTTTTCAATGCAACTTGTGATATTTGGCCTGGACTCAGTGCTGTCTTTGTTAGCCATTGTGCAGAGATGAATGAATCTTTCTTCCAAATTTCAAAAAGCATTGCTCTGTGAGAAACCACAGAGACACTTTTGAGACCACTAAACTGATGTACAGACTGAATGTGGGCACTAATTTGTCTCCCTATATGAGGCATTATTAAATTGTTATTAAATTTGATATAAAGTTTTTTATATGTTTCAAACTTATAGATTTCTTCATTCTCTTACTCGCTATTAACCTCTTCAAACCGGTTTCCAGCAATCCACCAGTATACTTTATCACCATCCAGTTGTAATGAAAGAGGTAACCAGCCTCAACTATCCCTTTCTTTAATCTTGTTAGACTGTAAACGCTTTTTTTTTGTTAATAGTGATACACTATGTAAAATATTATTGATTTTTCATTCATGACATTTATAACAAACCTTAGTTGCAAATTGGTTAAAAAAATAAAATTGAAAACGGAGCTTTCCCTTAACAAAAATAGTCATTTGTGACTCCAAAAATTGTATTAATTGATGAACAGTTCTTCCTCTTCTGTGTCGGGTTCAGAGTGACAGAGCATGCCGTGTCTTCCAATTATCAGTGACTCATACCAAAACCTTCAGTTAGTCATAGAAATGCACCTCATACTGATATTATTCTGAGAATTTTCTCTTACTATCACACATGCATGACATCAAAGTCATTTACCAAAAATCCGAAATGTACAGTAGCCTACCTACAGAATGAAACTAAAAGTATGATACAGCAGCAGTGTTTAAGCTTTTCAAAATCAGCATTTGAGTTTTAATTAAACTGAAAAAAAACTGGAAAAAATAGATATAATTCTGATAGCCGATTGGCCACCTCTATTCTCTAACTTGAATTCAAATGACAAATAAAAGAAAAATCTAAACATCAAATACTGTTTTGCTTCTAAACCCTGCTCTGATTGCATAAGCACATTGTGTGATTTGACATTGTCTGTCTGACACTCAGACAAAGGACCCAATGTAGGCCTCAAGGGGGTAGATGACAAACACTCCTAAACCATGGCCAGACATAATCCAGTCCCCCCTCCCAAAACCTCCCGCCAAAACTCACAACAAGCGCAGGGTGGAGGCGGACTTATTCAGAGCATATTAGGGAGGTGAATGGGGCCAGGCACAGAGGGACCCTCTTCACTCAGCTGTCCTAATCGTCTGAGACAACCCCTCCAGAGCCAGACCTTCCCGCCTTCAAGGTCCACCCCACCCCCATAAGGCATGTCTCAGACACATCCAGGAGTGTTTACAAGGGCAGGCGGCCATGAACTGGGGAAGCTGACCAAAATGAACAGCCCCCTTGGGAGTTGTAGTTTAATTGTCCATCTTCTTGGCCCAAATTAAACAAGCTCAAGCGGGCTCAAGTATCCATGCACATGCACACCCTTCCCACCATCGCTATCCCTCTTTTAACAGACTGGCACGTTCTACAGAGAATGCCACTGATGCAGAATGATGAGCGGGACCCTATTGTCTCATTATATTGTCTTCAATTAGGGAAAGACAATGAGAGGAACATTTGTAATCACGAGCATCCCAAACTCATGCTGGGAAACAGAACTTCATTATGTCCAATGGTCCCCTATTGACAATTAAACTAAGAAATTATGCAGTTCATCCTTAGAAAGTTTTAAGCATAAATGGCTCGGAAAGAAGTGAGGCACCATAGCACTGTAGGGGGTTCTGAAACAGAAGATAACAGATATAAGCTAAATGAAATCTCCTTTTATCTGCACTGCAAGCAAACATCAGATTGAAGTTTGAAATCCTGCCCATCTACTAATTTCCTTTCTTGCTCACTTACCTGTCACAAACAAGTTTAATACTCCCATCGTCAAGGTTTTAAAAGTGACAATCTGAAGGGTCTTAGAGAAGTGAGTGGATTAACAGAAAAAAAGAAATATCACCAATAATACTTTGAGAAGAACAAGAAACTGTGCTTCTCTGAGCTACTTTTTGCAGGGATGCATCTACAGGCTTCAAGTGTAGCAATGACGTCTTTTCATCTTCACCCGACAACTGTTGTACAAGCTAAGCTCTGAGAACAGAAGCTCTGGCAGCGCTCGTGTCAGAGCCATCTGCAAAAATGAGACTTCTGTAAGAAAAAGAAACTTGAGAACACATTATCTGCATTTACCTGGAGAGCGCTCAACTGAGAAATGGCTCTACCTCAACATCTCACCAGCTTTGTAGCTGGTATGTCATTTAAATCATGTTGCACTAAGGCTGTTGGGCTTTGATAGAATCATCCAACCGGACAAATACTGTTTTCATAAAAACTGTGCAAATGATTTCTCTTTCAACTGGAATTGTAGCTATATTGGGGGGGGGGGGGGGGGGGGGGGGGGGGGGGGGGGGGGGGGGGGGGGGGGGGGGGGGGGGGGGGGGGGGGGGG
>JBAMHX010000016.1:11078749-11088889 GCA_037177515.1 Pseudomugil tenellus | reverse complement strand
GTCATTTGCGTGAGCAATCTTAGTAAATCACGTACTAATCACGGCCCTGCCTCACACGCTAAATTCTAGATGCCACACGTAAATTAGGACAAGCAAAATGAGATTTTAGTAAATTCGGCCCTAACAGTATAACTGTAACAGCATAAAACACACAACCACAGCCTGTATTCCACAACACGCATGCTTGCTTACTTACACAGAGGCTTTGCATCACATTCTATCAGCACTAATAGAGCCAACACACATTCAAATGCTTGCAGACACACACAAACCTTCTCAATGTTTGGTGTGGAAGAATGGATCTACTGTGTGTGAGGCAGCTAGCTGACAAGGGCAGGGCCCTGCGTTTTTCAGGGACATGTGTTTGAAAGTGTGTGTGAAACCATGTGTGTTGAGAATGCAGCATGCTTGGAAATGTGGGTAGGTTTTGGGAGGGGCCCTGGCCAATTCTTTTGAAATAAATTTGAGTAAATAGACAGGGACGCAAATAGAATCTGAGAACTTCTCAGAGACACAATATGACAAATGAGGATATCTGTGGTCACATTTCGCATACAAAAACCCCTTGAAAGATGTGAGAGTTGATCTTTACACAGTAGTTTGGGAATAAATTATATAAAAAAAACATCACGGGTATTGCCATGCTAAAATTAAAAGCTTGTGTAAAAAGCACCACTCAAAGGATTTGAGAAAAGAAGGAATACTAAACACAGATTTGAGAAGTCTGTCGCTCTCTGATCATCAGCTGAGCTACTTCACTTCGCAAAACCCAAAAGCACAGTAAATTACCACCCATAGGTATAACTTAACCTTTGGAAAAACATTGAAAATTGATGATTTTCAGATACCTGGGCTCACATTACAAAAATATTTAAGAAATACTAGAAAAAAATTAAACAGATTTGTTGAAACTTTGCTGCAGTAAAAAGGTAGATTTGTTCAGTACGAGCTTACCAAAAAACTTTGTTTATGGGATATTAAAACATTAACGAAACATGGATCCCGGTTTGGTCCTTTTAAGGTCCCTCTGAGACCATATCTTCATCTGTCATAGATGTAAAACACTTTTAACACTTAATGGATGGTAAGGTGTTAATTCTTTGCTCAAGGACACTTTAGTAACACCTTTTTCTGCCTTTCATAGAAATAAAATTAGCTAATTTAGTAACTGTGTCATGTCCTAAGTGCTCATTAATCATACTGCCCAGAACTGCATATAAATTGTGGGCTTTTTTTCTATAATGGGAATAATATTTATATTCACTTGGAAACTTCAGTTTACCTTAGCTTTTTTGGATTGCTTTCTTTGACATAAGTGATGGACAATATTTTCAATACTAAAAAAAGCATAATGTTTTTCAGGAAGGTTGAATACTTTGCTGCAAACATTTGTTTTGGTAACCTTTACCTTTCATTTGTCCACAATGACAGCAACGCTTTGTCACTGTTGGTTGCATTGAAACGCAACCATTTCTACAACCTTCCGTCCACAACCATGCACCTTTGAACAGTCTTACTGTGCTCTCACAGTAGGGGGTTTTAATAGAGTGGAAAACTTCAAAGTCAAAGAAACAAATATAGTTGGTCCCAGTTCAAGAAATAAAACCACCAGAACTGCAGGTGTTCTCTTACGCAGCAGTAAAGTTTTGCAACATTTATGCAATCTTGATGGGTATACTTCTTAAACATATTGCATCAATCATTGGTAATGTCCATATTTCTTTGTTATGATGAGATTTTAAAAGGAATTAAGAGATACAAAGTTGATGGAGAGCTGATTTTTAATGCAGAGGCCAACATTGCAATGAGCATGATCAGATCTTATGGATCTGATAAGTTTTTTTTTTTGTAACATTGGTCATAATAATACAACTATCTAAGAAAGCAAACATATTGTTTGGTTTCTGTTTTTTACTGTGCCATAAGACAACAAGTCACCTATTTAGCTGAGGAGTGAAATGATCAGTTATTTGTATAGAGTGACTAATAGTTGCCTAAATTTCATTTTCTTTATGTAATTGAACACACACCTTTGCAATATGCAAAATGTTCAATGAATTTGCACTATTCTTCTGAACCACCCATTTTCTACCATTAAGCCACATTGTTTCACTCCCTGCTCTTTTCTTTTTCCTTTTCAATCATCATTTTCTTTTCAGAGAAGCAGATGTGAATGGAGCTCCATGTGTGCTCTGCGGTCAAAAGTGTGTGTACTGGAGAGAGAGAGAGAGAGAGAGAGAGAGAGAGAGAGAGGGAAGTTAGCCAACTAGTCCTTTCTTTTTAAACCCAGAGGGCCTGGCTGACTCCACTCCCCAACATGGTCGCCGTAAATCAGAGAGAGAAAGAGCTAAGTTAATTGCACAGGCGTTTATGAAGGAGAAAGCCTTGATTTACTCCAAAAGCTTTACATCTCCCCCTGCGGATGTGGAGTGATGAAAGGAGTGAGGCAAAGGAGAAGGAAGGGAAGGGGGTGGGGGGGTATAGTTGTGGGGACAGGGATAGAACATGTGAAGTGTGAACAAAGTTCACTTGCAGCACATTAGATTAGCTGATTAGTAAACTAGATTGTGACCAGATATGCATCTCTTGCCTTGGGAATAATTATTAAAACTTGAGAAAAGTCAGGGAGAAGAAAGGTTTTCTTAACAGCTAGAAAAACCTTAACATGCAAATAAACATGATAGCATAATGTAAGTAGCCTACTGCAAAACACATGAAGGTGCAGAACTTGTAACAAGGTTAGTTCCAGAAAGACATACCATACATTAGAAGTGTTTCAAGTGCTGATACCTCACATTAGTTTTATTATAAGCTAAATTTTTATATTTTACTGACTAATTAAATTTTTCTGTGATGGACTAGTGACATTCAGGGTGGACCCTGCCTCTGGTCTGCTAATTTCTGGGATGGACTCTAGGCCCAGCCACCCTGAATTGTATAAAGCAGTATAAACATTTTTATCCATTATTTACATTTTTTTATTCAGTAATTGTTTCAGGTAATGTGATTCCAACTCTTTTGAATTTTGTCTATCAAAATGTAATAGTAAAAAGAAACTGTTACTGTAAAAAGGTTTACTGTAGAAAGGTTACTGTAAATGCACAAACAAATTCTGGTTCAGATCAAAGAAGCAGGGAATCCTGATGTGAATGCACCCTGAAATGTTTATTTTTAAATTTTTTTTTTATAGTTGTATAGATTATTTTCTATCATTTGTCTTTGTTTAAGTTTAGGCAGTGACAGCATTTCCCTACAACCCTATAAAGACGAATGTATCATATTTGATACATGCAGTTTCTGAGATATTTTGCATGGTAGAAGTTATATTCAAAACTGTTGTAAACCCTGTAATACCGGTCTCATGTCCCCTGGTGAATATCAGAAAGTAGAAGATTATACAACAATAAGTTTGACCTATGTGGTAAAAATAGTAAAATATTTTTAAAAAACTTTTCTTTTCTTCAGATTTTATTACAGACAAATAAAGACTTCCTATTTAAAAAATTGAACTTTTCTGTCCAGTTGTTTTGTGGTTCTTAAAAAAAAATAAAGCATAAAAAAACTGTCTGGAGTCAGAAAATATACAGCATGAGTAGAAATGAAACCCTTGACAATAAACAAAAAATAATTGAATTGCATCTCATGCCTTAACATGACACCCGCCTTCTTTGCATGTCTATATAAATATTAATTTTATCAAAGTGACTTGTTTTTTTGTTAATGAAATTTACTATGACTGTTTCTATGAAAGTTATCTTGTTGAAATATTCCCATCACAGGAACACATCGCAGGAGATTATTTTTAGTGTGAAAATGTTTGGCATGGGTGTAATTATGTATGACTGTCTTCACTCTCCTTTGCATAGCTGCCTTAACCTTTTGTCTGAATATTTTCTTACACACTATACGCACCCATTTTAGCTAATTAGTAGTGATAACAAACTTTGGGTAAGGACATATTGCTATCCTGCCCTCCACAAAGAAGCCACAGTGAAGAAGTTTGATGAGTTCCCATACTTGCTGAACATCTGTTTCATCCACAAAGAGACAGATTACACGTAGCACTCAGCCCCACTTCTCCCCTTTCCTCCAAATTTAGCTGCACAAACTAGTGTCTCTAGCTCTATTGCTTCTTTCCTGTGTGATGATGCTATCAGAGTTTCAGATGCTTTTTCAGCAGCTGTGCGTTGCATACAGCACACACACACACAGTAAAGAGAAGACTGGAAGCGGTAAAAAACCGTTGAGACCGTGGTTTTGAAGGTAGGCCTGTGTGGTTGGTGATGGGGAATATTCGTTACAGTAGGTTAAAGGAGCTGTAGCCATGACATAGGAGGGCAAAGTAATGTTGAGAGAAAATATATGAGAGATACAATGAAAGGAAGCTGAAAAAACATGTGAAAAGCAAAGCTGTATGTCTGTCTCATGTTCAACTTCATGGGTTACACAGGTCAATAACATTTTCCTTATAATTTGGTTATCTGAACTATGTAAACTATGTGAAACCATAGTTTAATTAATTTGATGAAAAAAAAAATCAATTTAAAGCATTTGATATTTTTATATATGCTTCTGCAATACTGCTCATGAAAATAATCAAGAAAAATTTATATAAATAGCGCATCATTCATCATGGTAATTTGCTGTGTTTTACATGAGACATAAAATGGCATAAAATAAAAAACATAAAGAATAAGAAAATAATCAGTGCATTACAGTGAAAAAGTATTTCAATTCAATTTAGTCAATAAATTCAGTGGTGAACAGGAAAGTCTCGACAATTGACTTGAAAGAACAAAGAATTGCAGCAAACCTTCAGCTCTCTGGGACTTTGCTTCACATACATGATGCATTCAAACTGAAAGCAGCTTTTTCATGTTTAATTTTACCTCTGAGGAGAGAAAGCAAACATGCTCCAGGTGGCCTTATCCTTCTGAAAGTTTATGATGTACCATTAAATCTAAAATATATTTTGGATCTATATCATAACATTTTTAAATTCATCAGCAGAAATAGAAAAAGGGTTTTCAGACAGTAAGTAGCGTAATTTTCTTCACTATTTTTAGCAAGGACTCAAGCAGAAGTGTTCTGAGTATACTGCAGCTTTCTCTTCTGTCTTAGTCAGAGCAGTAAATATGCTGTTGCAGTAGTTATGTCTACAAAGGGTATGTGCATGATTTTTTTTTCCAAATCACTCTGTCACTTCTTTAGACCTCCAACCCTTATTTTCTTTTAATTAAAGGAAATTCTAGTATACCCAGCTTTTTATTTTGTTTAAAGCACATATGTTTGTAGGAATTATAATTTGTTGGTAGGGTCAAGTCAGTCTGGCTGCAGAGCTCCACTGTGAGGACAGTTTTGGTGCAGTCTCCACTCTCAGGCGATCTCCATCATAGATAGAAGAGCAGGATTAAACAAAGACAAGGACTTTTCAAAATAACTTTTATTCTGGAACAGCGTCTGCAAGAATTGTCCAAATAAAATGCATTAAAAAACTAGAAATGCACTCGGAGAGCGCAAACTGCTGCCAGCTTTCCCTCATATTGTGACTGATATTGTAACTCACATTCCATAATATTTCTCTTTTTAGGAGTGAAAAACAGCAGACAGAAATGGTCTATAGGAGGTGTCAGCTGCAATAACATGAGTGGCTAACTCCAAAATGTCTTCCCATCTTCCCATTCTGAATAGATCCTGAAAATTTCTTGAAAATCCATCCATATCCTTTTGAGTTATGTTGTACACAGTCAGGCATACAAACAAACAGACAATCAGATAAATGTTGGCGATAACATAACCTCCTTGGCGGAGGAAATTAGCCAACGGTGTGTTATAACCAATGTGTCACTGTTTGGATAACGCCTTAAATCATATTAAGCGCGCTGATCAAACAAGCATATGGTGTCCTGTCCTCATATAAACAAAATACTTTTGAATTAATAATACCCCTGTGAATCTTTTTTGGCATCCTGATGATGTTAATATGGAAAATATTGATAACTTCATATGATAAGCCCACTCAGTATGCACATGTAGAGGTGTAAAAACACCAGCAGTGATCTTGGAGAAGAAACTGTTGCTGCCAATCAATCTGGGAAGAAATGTTCCTCACAAGTGGAAAATGTTTAAAACAGATGCCAAGGTTCCCAGGTGTGGACATCTGAACATGTTCAGATTGTTCAATGCTGAGGGAAAAACAATAACAAATGAACCCCAATAGCTACATCTTAAACTTCACAGGTCAACAGGTTAAGAGTTAAAGGTCATGGTAGTGAAGAGAAACATTTTTCTTTTTACAACAAACATATCATTATCTCTTACATTCAGAAACTATTGGTTCAAAATGCATAATACCAAATCTATCAAAACTCAACTCAACCTACCAACCAGAGTTGTTACTCTGAAGTGTGCTTGAAGAGGCTGATGATTTTGGCTTGTTTTTGAAGCAAACTGGTTATTTACTTTCTCATAAAACTTTTTACAAAGATTTGGGCAGTGATACAAATCTTTTTCATCTTGAATTTGTTCAAAGCTAAGAACAAAAAGCAAAGGATTAGACTGCAAGATGGAGTCCAAGTTCAAGAACGTTCAGGGAGCTGTTAGCACATAAAGCTGCTTATATGTGATTCGAAGCGCACTGAGCAATTCTCTACGGCTGCATGTATCCTTTTAAAAAGGAAGTCAGGTTTCAGTGCACATTATATTTTGTTTTTCATTAATTCTGTTGGAACTCAGTTTATTTTCCTTTTTTCTGTTTCACCACTTTCTGTTTGGTAGCACACTGCCCATAAGTCTCAACCTTTTTACAGACATATTTTGGATATTTACTTATACAAAGTAAAGCAGCTGCTCTTTCTTCCCAATTTAATGTAGATTGCCATTCAAAATTGAAGAGGAAATTTATGTTCAGTATCATGGTGTGGCTAATCGAGGGTTTTTAAAAATAACTTCTTAAGTAAGAACAACAATAATAATAATAAACAAAACAGATAGCAAGAGGATATTCTTTAATGTGGCACATGGGGTTGACATGCATACCAAAAGAATTTTGCAGAGACAAATGTAAGGCCATCTGTTTCCCAATGTCTGTGTTCTTAGCAATAATGTGGTCATGCAACAAGACAAAGACAACGCAAATGAACAAATATACACCAGAATGATGACATAGGTTGTCTCAAAGGTCTCCTGTTTAGGTTTTGTTGAATAAATAATGACAGTGTAATGCACAGCATACAATTTCATTTGCTTTGAGTCTGTGTAGTATTATATTTCCTCATATTTAAGCTTTAACATCAGCCTGGACCTTAATACTATTAGTCTAGATTCTACAGCTTCTGTCTGAAAAACATAATCTTCTGTTTGTCTGAATTCACATGTTTTATAGAGGAATCATGGTTAAGGAAGGATAGAGCCTTTGTAACATGTGATAAGTCACTGTTAACATATAGGGTAAACTTTACAAAATTTGCTTAGCTACTCAGGAACTACTGAGGAACTACTGATTGATAAATGATTACCTAAGCTTTGTTTTCCCATCACATCAAATTGATTAGCTATTGATTACATAATGATTAGTTAATCATAAAAAAGGACAAATATTTTTGCATCCGTCGTATTTAATCTGTGTAGTTAATATTCAGGGTAGAATTTACAAAGACACTTACCAAGACTCGCAAATAACGGTGTTCTGATTAATTAGTTTTGTAAATTAGTTTCCGCAAAGGAAGAGAAAAGATTTTAGGTAATGTGTCTTTAAATGTTAACAAATGTTATCAAAACCACGTTTGCCACAAAATGTTAAATATTGCAAAAAATATATATTATTGTCTGGGTTTGGGATATGATTGTGTATTAAACCATCTGAGGGAGAATAAGACTTATAGTTCAGGAGGATTTCATTTTGCTATGAAAGACTGTTTGGGCAAATAGTTCAGCAGCTTCTGAATCCACAAAGCTAGAGCAAAAGGAATTCATCATCATTGTTCTAAATGTTATTCAAATTGTCCAAGAATTCTGAGAAATCAGGTTAAAAAAAGGTTAAAAAAAATTAGATATGATGGGAGAGTTGTCAATCTGAAACAGTGAAACATATTTCTTTATATCTCATATGGAGCTCTGACCTCAATAGAAAAATCAGCAATCCTTCACTAACGCAGTGCTCTCAGGTGCTTGAATCCCTTTAGTTTTACTCCAATAGGGATTTGATAAACATGAATATGGATATGATTATGATGAACCCGATGATGAAGGTATCTTGGTCTTCCGTCAGATAAGCGCTAATCGCATTTGGAGACCATAACAGGAAAGCTAGGTGTAAACTTGGCCAGAAGCATTATCTGGATTGGGGATGCAGTGTACGATTGAAGGTGCTTTGTGTGTAACTGTAGGGTGATGTGTTCCCGAATCGCTCGGTGCAGCCTTGAAAGAGAGCATGTCTTTGTGGGGGTAGGTGGGGTGGAGGATGTTATCTATGCACATATAAATATAATCCCAAACTAGGGATTGATCTTTTGACTCCTCCCTCATTGCTCCTTTCTTCATCTCACTTCTCTCTTCTTTTCATCCTCTTCCTTGTCCTCCTCCTTCCATCATACTAGTTTTTTTCTTTTTCCTTTTTCTTCCGACTGCATAGTTCTTGGTACAAAGAGACAGCTGGATGAGGGGTTATAATTAGCCTCAATATCCTTATTCATATTCAAATTTTTCGTCTAATCTCACAAAGGATTTCTAACAAGAAATAAGAATTGGCTTGCCCATTTCCATCAGAAGATTTGATGGGTCAGAGTCCCAAGGAACGTAAACCAAATCTCTTTTAAATATATTTCATTCTGAGCTTAAAAATAACTTTGGTCGCTTATTAATGTAGTTTATATGAGCATGTAGCATGTGTTTATTTTCAGATTTTAAAAAAAATCCTTCACTGTAGTAATGAGAAATGCTCATTTAAAGAGATTGATTTAACTACTTATATTTGAGAAAAGTAATGTTAAAAGACTCCACACTCATCCACACATGAAAATGAGTATTCAATACATTGTGTTGTTAACCTACCACTATTTCAGTAAGAATGCAAGCTAAATATATCTGTATATATCTGTCCTCATGAAATTTTGAAAAACATGGCAATTACTTTGACTACTAAGGGAGAAGGTAGCTTGTTTACTAATTTATTTAAACACCTTTTCGAAACAGAGATCGGCTATGGATTGACACCACAAAAGTCAAACGTTTTTTATAAACATCTTGTGAGATTACTTTCTTTCCTAAAACTGAATGGTCATTTGGCTAATTCCTGTTCAGTCAAAAATATATTGTATGTAGACGTGAGGTGTTTGTTGCTGTAGATGGAACAGATGAAGTAATTAGCTCACTTTTGCAAAGTTTTAAGGTCACATGATGCCAGTTTCCAACTCTAAAACGCTGTGTTCCTGATTAATTCCTGAAGGTGTTCCTGTCCTAGTGACATTTATTATGTATATTTTTGGAGTCGTTGCTGCCCAACAGCATTCCATGGCTAAGAAACCGTACTTCACAATTTTGCTTCCAGGACACCATGTGACATTACGGCCAAGTTCCTCTTTACACACCACTTGACATGTGAGCAATACATTGGTGTTGGGTGAACATGCACAGTGGCTGATTCAGCACAGAAATGTAGGACATTGTTGAAGGAAAATAAACAAGAAAACACTGCAAGAGATAAGAAAAGAATCAAAATTGAATTTACTTTTACTGTCAGGAGAGAGTTCACAGTTTACGTAGGGTGCTAGAAGCAGAATTAACCGTCAACTAGGGGCCCCGTCTGTGTCAAAGTGCTATAATGTTTTTTTTAGTAGACACTTTAGTATAGTAGACACAAATTTACAGTTTTTTTTTTAACTTTTTTATTTTTATCTTTATTGCAGAAATGGTTTACACATACCGTACCGTCTTCTTCCGCTTATCCGGGGTCGGGTCGCGGGGGCAGCAGCCTAAGGAGGGAAGGCCAGACTTCCCTCTCCCCAGCCACATCTGCCAGCTCATCAGGAGGGATCCCAAGGCGTTCCCAGGCCAGGCGGGAGAAATAATCTCTCCAGCGTGTCCTGGGTCTCCCCCGGGGCCTCCTCCCGATGGGACGTGCCCGGAACACCTCACCAGGGA
>JBAMHX010000016.1:11040351-11062052 GCA_037177515.1 Pseudomugil tenellus | reverse complement strand
AAGAAAGAAAGAAAGAAAGAAAGAAAGAAAGAAAGAAAGAAAGAAAGAAAGAAAGAAAGAAAGAAAGAAAGAAAAAATCTGTTGCATGCTAACAATGCATTAAGCTTATATGCCAGTAAAAATAAAAACAAACTATGCAGCACACAAATTGACCTCACTGGGAGATATTTAGTACATTATTAGCAATGTGTCAGCTATTAAGCTGCTCTTGGTTTTTCTTCGAGCGAAGTGTGTATGTTTTGTTCCAACACCTGTTTCTCATTCAAACCTGGAAGGTTAACAGCTGCCTGGGAACAAGATTGATGCATGCACACTCGCAGGCACAGATGCAAACACATCATGCATTCACATATACACACAATGCATTTACTTTTATAGTAAGTGAAGAATCTGGGCCTATCCACACAGTGGCCATCAAAGTCATACTTTATTTGCATCAATTTGTTTCAAGTGTCACTATAAATGCTGGGGTGTCATTTGGAGGCAGAACTCTTCTCATGCAGTTTTTATTATTGTAATCACTGCTGGTAACTCAGCATCTAATTGCTTTTACATTTGCTCTGTTATTGATTGTGATGGGTGGCTCACAAGTAGTCTCATTTGTTCTTCTTACTTGTTCACAGTGCTTATTTGTTTTGCTGTGTTTGTGGCCAAGTTTTGTAGGAGGAGAGGATATCCTCAAGTGTGTGCATCACCAGGGATGTGTGTGTGTCTACTTATTATTTGAATATTGAGTCTAGTCTCCAGCACATGAACCACTGATGGCCTTTGCTTTATTAGGAGACATGTCTGTGGTGCATAGAGTGGCTTCCCACTGAGTCCACTCATCTGTTGTCGAATATTTATAAATGTCACACAGTTAAGGCTTCCAAATGATGCCTGCAACACTTGTGAGGAGGATCCCTTATAATGAGGTGGTTGGTTTATCAAACGCCTTGACAGTGAGCATGACAATGAAAATAGATTCAAACTACCTTGAACTTGTGTGTACATTCCTTTGCTCGAAAAACCAAAGGTGCATGTATTAAACATTTCTTTTTAATGATATTGTAGAAATAATAGACTGAAAAATAAAAACAAAGAAAGCTTGATTTAAGTTCATTGAGACTTCAGTGTTCAGACGCATACAATTATAGTCAGGTTGTTTTTTTTTTATTATTATTATGAAAGCATTATTAATGTTCCAGCCAGATGATAAAACATATGGAAGCAATGATGTGATTTCTGCTTTTTTAATCTTAGTTTATTGTTCTAGAGTGTAAATCTATTGTACATTCTATCTTAAAAGAGATGTCAAACGTTACTGACTTTAATGTGTATGTCTCAACATCCAACTTCCACTTAAATCTTTAAATGAGCTGTTATCTGTAATTTAACAAAATATTGTTTAAACTACTTGATATTACATTGTCTAGATGTCTAGCTGTCTAATCTCTTAGCATGTTTCTCTCTCCTTTTTTTAGAATATGCAGAGAGAAGACCCAGTGGTGACTGGAATCCACTTGCACACTTTGTTTATCTTTTAAAAATGCTGTCTCAGTTATGAAGCTGCAACAAAGGAGCTGTGTTTATTCCTTCAGACAGTCATTGTCACATTATATTTGTTTTAGCAGAAAGATGATCTTAATGGATTGTGTCTTTGTCAAGAGAGCAAACACTACACTGTGTACCATTTGATTCACATCTTGGGTGCGCCTCCTGCATATTTAATAAGAACGTTATTTTTCTAGGGCTTTCCTTTATTAATTTGCACATGTAATCTTTATTAGACCTTTTTATGGCCTCCTGCTAAAGCTAAAAGTAAATCCACATATGGGCTACATTTCTTCATAAAATAACTTCACACATTTAAAGATTCCATTATCAGTTCACATCTTTAGATTAGGAGTAATCATAAATCATTATTTGTTGTTCTAATTAACCCCAACAGTGAGAGCTTCCGTGCATCATGGGCAAACAATGCTAGAGAGTGGTGATCAAAAAGACAGTTGCTTTAAAGTTCAAAGACCTAATTTGCATACTTCATTTCGATCGTCTTTGGTACACTGTGGCATGTAAGTGAGTTGGTGTTCTGTCTCATTGCTCATAAATCCCAAATGGATTACCCCCCCCCCCACACACACACACACACCCACACACACACACACAGCGTCAATTCTTAAAAATTAAATAAATAATAACTTGGATTGTGACTTGTCAAACTGTGATTGCTAATCTACGAGGGAGGATTTGAATAAGTCTTCGCTGACTGTGCACCCTCTGTCATATCCTCAATCTCTTCTTCATCCCTTGCTCGGCAGTAGGCACCAAAGTAGGGCCCCTCCACAAGATCCCGTTGAGCTATGTGAGATTAATTTCAACATCATAAATAACTCCAAGTAGGTTGCTAAAGGGAGCTGGAAGACTGGTATGTAAAAGAAGCAAATATATTTGACTGTGATTTATCAGTTCAGTTCATGTTTTTCATCATGTCTTTGTTTTACAAAACAAGATTGAAAGCTGAGGAGCAACCGATCGCGCTACCATCTTGTATTGTCTATATTGTGCTTATCTACATGTTTTCTAGTGGAACATGGAGGTGTTTCTTAAATTAATCTCATGAATAACCTGTCTAGCAACCACTTCTATGTTTTTATGTGGTAAAAGTGAAACCACACAGCTTAGCCAATGGAGACACATTGTACATTGTTTAACCAAAAGGTATCAGATTTATCTGTCAGAATTATTATATCCCCAAAGGAAATTATGGTTTTGCCGCAGATCCTTTGTCTTAACGCAATAGATGGATCCCAATCATATCCTTTCCTCACATCAATATCCGTACCAATCTAGATTTTTTTCTTTATGTGTGTGTAAGTAGTTATGATGGATCTGTCAATTGTTGTATATATTATGTGTGGCTTGTTTACTTTTAAATGCTTTTATCATGTAAAGCACTTTATATTACCTTGGTACGAAAAGTGCTTTGCAGTGTTTGATTTGATTTGATTTGAACTTGAAAGATATCCAATATAGAGTTGCACATGCATAAATAATAGAGAAAAAGAACTGATTCAATTTAAAGCAATTTATCATTTTTGGGTTGGCCACTAGGGACACTCAAACCTTAAAACAGTTTTGACTATATCTCGGAAACTATGATGCGTAAAAGAAAATAAAACACCTAAAAGATCATTCAGATAGCAGAAATGTTGAAGCACTTGGAAAGCAGGTGACATGAAGCTGTAAGATCATAGAAAAGGGCTGTAGTGCTTCCTTCCTTAAGCTGGTTCAGTGCCATGGGGCTACTTAGACATGCAATTGGACTAACTTAACTCAGTTTTAGTGTGCTTGGAACTAATCTCTTTAACCATTAATTTTACATTTTGTTAGCCTCATTGTATAGTTGCTATTATTTAGGGATTTATATGAAATAATGCACAATCTGTCAGCATTATTAAGGGAATAGAGTTAGACAATGTAGCCAAAATATGACTCTTACAATGATTCCTTGAGGCCAACATTTGGTGTGGGATAAACTTTGCTTAAAATGTTTCTAGTAGTTCTGGTTGCTACTCAGGTACTAGTGGTATACATACTTGCAATGAATACAGACAATTATGCGATATTTCAGTATAAGGCTAACTAAGGTCAGCTGTCAGTTTGCAGTAAAATAAAATCACATTTGACACAAACCAGAGTTATTACTTAAAACATAAATAGTCTATTCTAAGACTAGCAATAATATATGACATATTTGGTTTTCAAATGTATCCATATATTTAATGTAAAACAGCCATATACCCACGGCTCCCAGATGAACATACCTCTGTTTATACAGCATGTCAGTGTACCCACTGTGCTGATTCGTTTGTAAACTCTTTGCCCCCTCCAAAACATACAAACACACAACCCCACAAAAAATAACTTAACAACACATGCAGACAGTTTTCTTCATAACAGCATCCGATTTCAGAATACATGAATATGTGATTTTCTGCACAGAAAAGCTCAACAAACAAAACATAGAAAAATGGCTTATGACCAAAGAAATCTAAACAGGATTGACCTTAGCTCAAACAAACCCTCGGTTTCTTGCATCTGCATTTGTGTGTGTTAGTCTCCATTTATTTGTGGGTGTCAGGGCCTGTTCCGCCTTGTTTTCTGTTAAGAGGATGAAAATGAACAGCCAAATAGTGCTCCATTTATAAATCTGTTTATACAGTCTAATACTGGAGGCTGTTTTGCATCCACAGTACTTCTGGATGTGACTTAATCAACACAAAAGTCCCCCCCCTCACACACATAGACACACTTACACACAATTGGTGATTGTCAGTCATTCGATTGGTGCTATGACTGACAGTCTTTCTCAGGCACAGCTGAAATGAGCTTTAGTGGCCTTTTACTCAAAGACCTTACACCCAAAGCTAATACTTCATGTACAGGGCAAGCTGACGATTCATGAGGATGAGCTACTGTCTCCTACAATCAGTACTCACACATTTCTATATGTCACTCTCTCTTAAGCTTCACACGAGTTTCACCCCTAATTTTCTTTTTCTACTTTCTCTTCTCTAAATAACTAAACTTGCAAATAATTTGGTCTGAACAAATCTAATTATCCAATCTGATATTTCACATCGTGTAATGGAAAAAAATGGAAGAAACTGAGAAAATTTGGCTCTCATGTTGACATGAGTGTTTTAACATGTAAAGACATTTGAGATAATTTGTTTGTTAAAAAAATTATTGTGATAATTGAAATATACTTAAAAAGTAAAAGAGTGTACCTGTTTGAATTTAAGTTCTGGTTTAAGTAGTTCAAACTATGAAAGACTTTGAATGTTGATTCAAGTTGATTCTGTTTAAAAAACAGTTTATTTGGTGTTTGTCCGATCCAGTGGGAACTATCTTAAGGCGCCGGGCTGTATTTGCATATTTCAGAGCATAATCTCCTCAGAATGTTGTCAACTTAGGTCTCCTCATGGTAAGTCAAACAGTTTCTTTTTTTGACACAATTGCCATGGACAGGACTAATGTGTTAGGTAGATGCTTAGGGCATCTAATGTTTGAAAGGGAATAACTTCATGGCCTTTCACTCTCTTCAGTTCAAGGATATTCTGCATCTTTTGACAAGAGAAACATAAAAGTCAAAGTGACAACAATGTTGGTATTCCTACACCTGCTCTAAAGGGCCTCCAGGAGTTTTCCACAGTTTAGTGAAAAAGAAATGATAACATTGTTTAAAAGTACTGGAGGATACGAAGGTTTAACATATATCTTATGTAACCATTTTCCTTTCTTTTGGAAGAGTAGATTTCAAGATACTATTAAAGACCTTTTCCTTTTAAATATTCAATAACACACTTACTGGCAAAATATGTAGGAAACATCCAGCTGATCAATTTTATGTTCAAATGAATTCAGCTTTATTTGTATAGCGCCATTTCACGACAATGTTGTCTCAAGGCGCTTCAAAGAGATTGGCCAATTCATAAAACTAGCCTAATTAAGGGAACCAAAAAGATTGCATCAAATCTTGATTTCGATCCAATCTCCCATCCTGAGCAAGCATGACACGACAGTGGGAAGGAAAACTCTCTTTTAACAGGAAGGCAAAACCTCCTGCAGAACCCGACTCAGGGAAGGCAGCCATCTGCCTCGACTGGCTGGAGGTGGAGAGGACAGGAAAGACAGATTAATATTGACCCTTTGCACGCTGCGTAACACTTTACAGAGACACGCCCTCATCGCCATGACGGGGGGCGGAAGTATATAATCCTGACCGAAGAAAACCTGACCTTTAAACCTTTTTATCTGTTTTGCAAAAATGGTAACATCTTGTTGGGCGGAGGGGTGCATAAAAAGGCAAGGGTATAAGCCTGGCGTCGCTTTTTATCGTATACCTGTAGATGCTGAAAAAAGACGGAGGTGGATTGCAGCAATAAATTGTAAAGACTGGCAAGTATTCACGGATTTGCAGCATGCATTTTCTACAAGATAACATCACGTTCACACTGTAGCACACTCTTTGGGTGATCGATTTTGAGTTCGGCGAAATTCTAGCCTTTCCAAAAGGTTTTAATTCCAACTCTTGGGTGCAATAGGTTTTTCAGGGTACTTCAGCAGGTAATTCCACCATATTACATTAATTATTCTTCTCCTTTTGTGATTAAAAATGTGTCAATTATGTTGGCAGACTTCCATGTAAACAATTGTGACTTGCAGTCGGCTTCTCGATCAATCACATGCTTCGATTTCGAAATCAAAGCATGTGATTGGTCGAGACACCGACTGCAAGTCACAATTGTTTACATCAAGCTTCAATATTGAAGTCCGCTAACATAATTTACATATTTTAATCACAAAATGTAAAAAATATTTAATGAGTCATCTTGGAATTCACATGCAAAAGTCCCCGGAAAAACCGCTTCACGGCTGGATTGAAAACTTACCTGAAAGGCTCGAATTGCCCCGAGTTTAGCTTAGTTCGCCCAGACAGTAAGCTACAGTTAGCAATTTAGCGCATCAGGATTTGCTGTGGGGTAATGATTCACTAAACATATGAAACCCATATTGAAATGCTTAGATGTCAATTGACAACTGTTGATTTTTTTCTGTCCTAACACACATTCAAGCAGCAAAGCATTAAAAAAAATCATGTAGAGGTTATCATGATAACATATTATTTCATTCTTTTTTTGTCCGCCATCTGTATTTGTTGCCATTGTACATTCGAACTAAGTTACTGAATGCTGTAGGTAACTGTAAGTGCTGCTACTGTCCTGGCAAAAAAAAAAGAGGGCTAGGCAAACAGGGAAGTAGGAAACAGGAGCAGTTCAACAGTTGCCTTTTGGAAGCGTGGAGATTTATTACTAATGCAGTTACTCAGGATATTTCACAGCTGTGTTTACCTTGGACCCTGCCATGAGTATTAGGTGGCAGGGCGAGAACCTGCATATGTGATAATCTATTCACACAATCGCTACTTCTCCATACTCAACCCCCCCTCAACCCACTTTTTAATACTTCCTCTGACACTGTTAATAAACAAAAATCCCAACAGGCATTTTCCTCACAGCCATAATTTACAGCACAATTTAAAGTCAGTTTTTTTTTTCTTCTTCTCTTTCCCCCCTTTGAGGGGATTTAGTTATAATGTAAAGACAAATCCCCCAGCTCCATCTCCTCTTGGTGAAGTCATCACTAACAGCCTCAGTCTACAGTAACTCTGGGAAAGTTTCCAGCACTTCTCTGATGGAAATATTGACAAGGATGCAGTTTGCGCAATGTTGCATACATAAAATAGAGTAATTTTGTGTCTTCAGTATGGTTAATTCAGTTGTACAGCAACCATATATTGGAGAAAGGAACTATACTGTATCCACATAAAAAAATGAGGGTTAAAAGTTCCTGATTCAGGAGTGTTACAAAGGAAACAAGGGTAGAAGTTATGATAAAAAAGAAGTGCAAATGATAACAATAATAATTGTTTTTATTATTTTTCCAAACCTTTAAAATTTAACATTTTTTTTTGTCAAAACAGACCTCCTTTACACTCTTTGTCATGTACTTAAGATCCCCGTCCGAGCACAGTAAGCAACTGATAAATGCTAACCATGTAATAGCCATAACCATTCCTCCTCTCCTGTTATTTCAATGGAATGAGCTACACATATACATTAAAGATATCTTGATTACATTGTATCATTTTAACCCTTATCATCCCTTTTCAGATTACATTTTCAGTTGATTTACATACCCTAACATTTGCAGCCGTTTGGACTGATGACTGTAAAAGAAATAGAATAATCAAACAAAAAGACATTTGACTCCCTCAAAACGCTTTTGGTAATTTTCACTTTATAAAACCTACTTGATAATGATCCAATTTTCTACTTTCACTGACTGAAATAATCTGTTCTGAAAGTGAAAGGACTGAAAATGATGATTGCTTCTTCCACACATTTTATCATTTAATTATCAAAGTATTAGACAATTACAAAGCCACATGCTGCATTTTGAGTGTAAAAGATAAACAGCAATAAAATGAAAGGTGGAGAAAAATCGAGCCCAGGTGCTATGCTGCTAAACCTTAAATCAACACTGTCATCGAACAAATCCAGCCTGTTTATACTCGTGCACTTAAGTCTCTGCCATATCCGACAGACAGTAATCCCATATGTATATTATCCCTCACCTTGCCCCCATCCTGTGTAGCTCAACCTCAGATTTACTGCCAGGTAAAACCATTCCCAATATACTACCAACACCACTCAGTATGCCATAAAATAGAACAGCAAATGCTGTGTTTGCTGCACTGGGGTGTTTCAATCATTTTTATCATACTGTGTAAAAAACATCCATCAGGTTCAGTCCTGGTTCTGGAGGCACTGAGGTGATCGACTCAAGCTCTAAAAGGGGTGGGATGAAAAGACATATGTGGCCGTATGCTGCATATTACAGTAAGGATCACGTGTTTTATTTACGCTTGACTGCTTGTTCGCTATGTAACTTATGTGTCAGTTCACATGCACGAGCATATCAACCGCATATGGATTCACTTTGGCAAGCTAATGAGATCAGACAAAAGCTGTCATGTATTAAAAAGGACTTACTGTACAGTCAAGGATTGTGTTACACAGTCTTGTTCGTTAGAACGTCTTCATTGAGATGTCAGAAGGTGGGGGTAAAGGTGAAAGGTGGATGTAGATGATTTACAGTACACACTACATATTTAAGCATTTAGTCAGAATGAAATTGTAGGTCTCCATAGATCATGTGGCAACAAATTCTACTGGTAAAACAGCACCTCACTTTGTAGCTGCA
This sequence comes from Pseudomugil tenellus, assembly GCA_037177515.1. Lineage (NCBI taxonomy): Eukaryota > Metazoa > Chordata > Actinopteri > Atheriniformes > Pseudomugilidae > Pseudomugil > Pseudomugil tenellus. The sequence goes on along the minus strand of JBAMHX010000016.1, from coordinate 11,053,241 downwards.
GTAGGTCATGTGGAATGCACATGCCTCCATGCATGCACAGATGTACACACATATGGAATGTCCCTCATAGGAGATCATACACACACATTTTCATGCTCTGACATGCTCACACGCAGACATTTGAACACAGTTGTTTCAAACTAAGCAAAGGTTATCTTATTTTACACAGGTGCTAAAACTGTATATTACACTATTTTTTTTATGTGTGTGTGCCTTTTCTGAACAACCATTTTACTTGGTAGCATACTTGTTTAGTTTTTATTTGATATCATTTTTTGTCATAATGTTGTTCATGTGGTCATATATTTTATATGATGAATTATTGACTGGAACATGGTTAATTATGTACGTAATTTAGATGCTGGGATTTCTTCCCCCATAACCTCTCCAAAGGCTTTGTAAGAAATAAGCATTTTCCCTAATCACTGACTAATTTCTACAGTAGTAAATGTATTCAAATTTTGCCCTATTGTCTGCAAAGAACAATCTTTATCTGACAAGAGAAATGTGATTGAATAAAAACTAAATTAAAGTGAGACAATTGCTGCTCCTCAACATCAAATCACTTTCTAAAGCTAGCGATACTGAAATATGCAGCATCATCCCTTTTTAACATTATAAAGCCAAATGTATCACATTTAATACATTTAATACATTTAACATATGATATTTTGCATCATTTTATAGTATACACTTTACTCAAAACCTTGTTGTGCACCATATGACACAGGGCTCCTGCCCCCTGCTGAATACCAGAAAGCAGAAGATTAGCTACAATAATTTTGATCTATTACATTGTTGTAAATAATAAAAAAAAAACAAACAAAAAAAAATCAATTGTTCTTTTTTTTTTAGATTTTGTTAAAGGGTCAGTTAACAACTTCATATTTTTAAAATGGGCCATTTTAGCACAGTTGTTCTCAGGTCATGCTTTAAAGCAAAAACCAAAATAAAAAAAGCCTTTATCACAATCGTGCTTTCAAAAAATGCAAAGGAGATCAGTGCTCTAACAGCCTGTCAGCTTTGTTCATATCTTTATCTTTCTTCCGTCTCTCTCTACAAAGAAGGCAAATGTGAAAGGGCCCTGCCTGTGGCAGAGGGAAGAAGGAAATGTCCATTCTAATATCCTGTCTGGACCATATACTCTGTCAGCCTAACATCTATCAGTCCATCTTGTTGCATCTGGTGCAGGGGGATGCTGTCGCTCTGATATCTGATGTTCTTCATGTTCCTTCTCTTTTCATATTCAATGGCAAGGACATGCAGCAACTTGCAGAGGATGTGTGTTTTAGAATCATGGTAAGTGTTAAACTAAAGGTTGTTTTCCCTCATATGTCATAACACTCATTATTGGTACTCTGGCTGAGTTCACAAATTATTTTGCTGTTTCAAATGTGCCAGTTACACCAAATGTATTATAATTTAAGATTTAAAAAATATGGAATCAAGAAGCTGCATTAATTGGCCAAATAACTGCGTAGAACAAGTTATTCTAATAAAATAATTTCACAAGTAGATAAAATTTCAACGTAGGAATCTGTCAGCATTCTTACTGAAGATGTATGACTTTGACACAACTGACTCAAGAATTCAACACAGTACAACTTGTGCGTCTCAAGGTCTCAGCATCCTGAATAAATTTTAAACCATTATTTACTTACGCCAGTCTCACTGTTGGCATACAACTGTAACCACTGAAGCAATATTGACACAGAATGGCACAAAGCAAATACCACATCTCCAATGGATACAGGAATTTTTGCCAGAACACAAATAAAATTAAATAAAAAATAACAGCTAAACCAGAAGTCCCTGAAACAAAGTTGAGGAAGCTAAGTATGGAAACGATGTGGGAATAGAAAAAAAGACTAAACAATAGTTCCACATCTGCCAAAGCCTCATTCATGACACCTTTCCATTTAGCCTTGCATGACTGTCTCATAAAAAATCGCCTGCAAGGTTAGTTCCAGTTTAAAAATAGTCACAGCTAAATTCTGTACTGGACTGTGTTATTTTCACAGAAAAAAATCCTCTCCTGCCAACACCTTCATTTCTACTTCACCCCTTAATGCATATTGTACAGACAGTGTGCCAGAAAGTTGCCCAAAGGTATGTACCAACCACCTAGCATGTTTACTCTTGTCACTCTTGTGATTTTGCTGTACAAATCTTCTATCGTGAAAAAGCTTCAGGGAGGACAATGCTCTCTTTCTGAAATTTACGGTTGTTAAAACACATTGAAAAGGAATTGAGTGAATGTTCTGAGGCAAGAGAAGCTGAAGGCGAGAGGACAAGTAGCCAGTCCATCGCAGGGGGCCTTTATTATATATATATTATTGCATTCACTTAGGAGTCTCATGTTTCTCGCTGTTCAGGCTGCTTATGATAATTATGACAGCAAAATCTCACATGTAAGTTTTTTTTATTATTATTAATGTTGTAAACATGTTTTACTGTTCAAACTTTATGCAACCTAAAAGTTTTTTTCACTAAGTGTACAATTATTTCTTTGCTTGCAAACTGAAATTTGAGAAGGTAGTGGGAGTGTGACAAGGGTTCTGCATGGGCTCTGCGTACAAACACCAAAACAAAAAGAAAGCTCCAATCACCAGCATGGGGTGCAAAGTGCAGCTGCCCTGTTAATGAGATTTTAAAATGGGCCATAATGCCCCCTTAAATGATCCTTACATGGAGAATTATATGCTTCATGTGTTGATTTATTCAAAGGGGGAGGGGAATACAGCACATGTATGCATACATCTGTGTTGAGTTTCTGTTATACAACACAATAGCCTGGGGTTATAATAACATGATGGTTTTTGTTGAACAACCTTTCTGCACCTTTCTAATTTGACTAAATATAAAACACAGTAAAATAATAGGACATTTTGAATAAATAACTCAGTAGATGGTACTGTCTTTTGAATCAATATGTTATTGCAAGAGGTGTCACATAGGCTAAAGATGGAATTTTGTAAATAAAGGGCTGCCAGTTCAGTTTGTAACATAACATAGTGAGTAATAATAGAAAAACTAAAAATCATCAACACAACACGCAAACATGCAGCAATTTTGCAGATGCAGAACATGCACATGATTGTACTCTGTTCCCACTACAAACACACTCCAACACCTCACTCGCTTGGTTTAGTGTTTTTTTTCAAGTGTGCTTCATATGTTATTAATAGCAAAGATAGTGACTTTAATATGTGACAGAAAGGACTTTGATCTCCCCTTTTCAACAAACGGAAAGGATGTGTTTCTCTGAGAACTGAAGAAGACAAACCCTCTTACATAAGCACTAAAGCAATAAAATCCACTTGCTCACATTAACAACAAGGTGTGAGGATGAGCACAACTGTGTGCAGTTATGCATTACCTTTGTTTTATTTTTTATTTCAACTGTGTTTGTGTGCATGCGGACCCCTCAAGTGTCTGTTCCATGTGTGAACCTCAATGCATCAGTGTGTGAATCAGACAAAAAAATCGCTGTATCTGGCCACTGAAATGGGACTCTGTCAAAGCGTAAGTGTGAACATGTTTAAGAGACAGACAGAAACGGAGTGTTACGGGTTGGTGTGAAGCCATCTTTTGTATGAGCTATGTATGCTCTTTGTGGAGGAAAATTGAAAAACATTAGCATGATAAAGGCTTGCTAGAGCTGGCTGGCTGATCATGTGACGCATTACTGAAAAAGCGCATAGATAGAAAATGACAGCAAGCTCATTCATGCAACTTAGTTACCAATGGGTGTGCCAATAAGGTCTGGATGAGGAACCATTCATGGCATTCAGTGCACAAGCAGCGTCAGTTAACCATGAAAGAAAGAAAGAAGAAAAAAAACAACTCTTATTAGTTGTCATTCTTTTGGAGGAGGTGCTGTAAATACACAACCTGTTATGTTATGCTCTTCTCTTTGATGTCTCCTGCCTTTCTATAAATTCCACATGTGTGTGTGTGTGCATGTATGGAAGTGTGGTTTCCATGTGTACAGTATGAATACACGTGAGTGTGAGTGTGTGTGTATTTGCAAAGGAAAGAGCACAGGCATCTGTGGGCCTCTCTAATTAAAGAGTGTGGCTGAGCCAAACTCTTGTTTTTAAGATCCCATTTCAAAGCTGGAGACATAGAGGGCTTATTTTTGGGCTGGGAACGTGTTGGTTTATCCGCAAACCTTACTTGCCTGATGACTGACAAAACCCGGCTTTGAGGAAACAGCAACAGCGGTTTGTAATATAGAACCGGATTGTTAAATGGTGAGAATCAGACAAAGGCCATGCTCTTGTCTGCTACTGCATGACTCTTTAAATCTATTTAATGAGGAGATGATTAAACTGTGGAAAAAAGCACAATCTTTCCAACCTGAGCCCAACACTTCCCCCTTGTGGAATTACAATAACTTACAGCTCATTAATTCCATCACGCATTCAGCTTTGAAACGTGTTTCAGAAGCAGATCAGCAGACATGAGATTTGAGGAATGATTTATTCTTTGTGTTCCTTTAATGATGATACACAGAAACACTCTCTGCTTGCTTCTGCATCCAAGTTAAAAATCATGTTGTTGCTCATTTCTTTAAGCATTACAGAGGTGTAACATCAGATTCCTGTTGAAAAACAGGGGAAAACCGCCTATATTGTTGTATAGTTATATGTTGTTTATATGCTTAGGTATATGTTGTCATCTGTTTTGTTTTCTTTTCTTATTATTAATGTTACAAAAAGCTACTATAATTTGAATTTCCCTGAAAAGGGATAAATAAAGTATTTTCCATTTCATTTCATATTCTTCATTTTATTTGAGATTTTTACATTACATTACATTTCTACATTTCTACATTACTACTCATTAGTAGCATTGCACTACGTATAGAAATCTGTAACACAAAGAATTGGGTATGCATGATAACCGTAATGATAGCCATGAGGTATTTATAAGCAGAGTAAGTGAAAATAGTTTAGGATAATCTGCCTGTTGCTTGATTTTCAATGTAACAATCTTTCATTTGTGAAGTTAAAAACATAATAAATGAGAAAAAATAGGATGTTTCTTGTGGTCTGATTATTGTTAATAAAAAATAAAATGCTGACCTCTAGAGAAAAATGAAATGATTGCAGGTTAAACTTCAGTCTGCAGTCTGTTCTCGAATCATATTTAGCTTAAAGTATTAAGAAGACTGTTAATCTTAATAGCAATACGTTTATTATCTTGATTTTTTTAAAAGAAACATTGTCAGAGTACAAATAATTTATGTTTTGCTAGGTTATGATAGCCACATATTTTTGGAATACATGATCTTTTACATGTCAAACAAGCATAATAGACCCATGCTGGAGAAATAAATAAGCAAATACTAACATTGTAACATTTTTCCTTCTCTTTTGGTTTAAAAATGTCTGCTGGACAAATTGTAAATACAAATCAAACGTATATGAGTTTTGTACTTTCAGCATAATGGTATTTAATGAACACTAACATAACTCTTAAAGCTGTGCAACATGAGTGAAGAAACTTTTGGTATGATAAGAGACCCTGTGTTAGCACACAGTGGGGCGTTGACAGAGAGATTATATGAGATTTGCATAATAAATTAGATTTCCTGCAGGTTTGGTGATCCCAATGAATACTATGTCATTTTTTTACTGTGCAAAAGAAAAACTCTGAAATCGTACTTGTCAAGTTTTTTTTTTCTTTTTAATCACAAGAAGTAGCTTAATTTAGGAATTCTAACTAGCAAGTAGAATACTTCAGTATTAACTTCAGAAAATGATTTTAAAAACTTCAATACCGTGGTGAGAGGTTGAAAAACTCTAATTAAAGGACCTATTGCCCTCGCCAGGTGACAGATATGATTATTTTAATCCAGTGCAAATGTGCATTGCTAACATTTAGTTGATTATTATCACTTTAGAAAAAGAAAACAGCAACATAAAGTAAAAAATAATGTCACATTTGAATTAGATTAAAGGTTGGATCTGCACACTGGACTCAACAAATGCTGAATAATATAGCTTAGAGCAATGCTCAGTGACTAAGTGTACACAGATGCGCCTCATTGTTGCTGCAATATCTTCTCCAGCTTCTAGCCTCCCACTTACCAGCCACCGTTGTCTATGATAGGCTGGGTCAGAGAGAGACAGATGAGCACCTGGGTGCTCCACACCACTTCACCTTCCCTCTCCTTCAGCCTGACAGGACCTGAATTATAGTAAATGATAGCTCTACTTGGCCACAAAGCGATTTGACCCACCACTGTCTCTTTTCTTTCTCCCTGCCCCTCCATATCCTCCAACCCCACCTCGACAGGTCCCCATTGGGTGGTCATGCTTCCTTATCCCCAAAGGGTTAGACTGTGGAGAAAAGAGGGATGGAGGTGAGAGGATTGAGTTGGAAGCCAGTAGGTTGGTGTGTGTGTGATTGTTTACAGCCTACATACTACTATTGGCTGCTCACACATTTTTTGGTAAATAAGCAGTGGTTACGCTAATACAGTGACATCATGTAAACATGTCTAACGTCATTCATTGATTTTCTGTATCACTCTGTCCAATTCAGGATCTAAAAAAGACGGAGCCTAGTCCAGGAGTTAGCAGGCAAGAGGCCGCGTACACCCTATAAGATCACTAGTTTATCTGACTTTCACATTACAAAAAATAATAAAAGCAAAATCTCCTAAATATTAAAGCCAACAATAGCTGGGATTAAGGGAAGTAATATAAATTTATCATTTTAACTTCTTTTATTTGACAATTTATGGGGACAATAAAACTAGTTTCTTTATTTTCTATAATATACATTACAAAGCAAGAGAAATAATTAATTATAATGAAGTTTTCTGAGGCTCATGATCATCCGATCACATTCATATCTTTTGGCACTTTGATTATTATTAGTACAGAACAAAAAAAAAATAGATATGATTCAATGAAAGGGCAAAGAAGATACATAGGAAGCTGGCAAGTCAGTGAATAGCTGAATTGTCATTGCAGTTTAGTTTGTTGTTGTGTATGTGTGTGTCACGTCAATGTGTGTTGTCTTTAACCTATTTATAAATGATTAATCATGCATATACATAATTAAAACTACTCTGCTTGTATGTAGTCATTTAGGGGCAAACTTATGAAACAAGCTTACAGTACTGCAGTCCCAAAAGGGATCACATGATGAGAGTGGAGCCCAGCTCACTCCCTTTGGAGGATTATATTTTGATAAGAATCCTTTTTGTTGGCTGTGGGATTTTGGGAAAATATGAACTCTTTGAAATTTGAAGCAGTGATAAGTTCACTCCAGTAAAGGGCATGCTGCATGAGGAGGGACATTTAAAATGGGAGATTTTTTGGCCTTCTGCAAAGGATTAATTTTACATGAAAGGTCATCGTGTCCATTCAATCTGCTGATATAAAGCCCTTTAGACATTTAAAACTCAACATAACTCTAGAATAAACAGGAATTAGACTAAAAGTTCTACTAAAAACATAAGTGTGGTGCATTTTTTTCAGAGGGAATAGATCATAATTATAAATAGATTAAAATCTGATATATAGCAAAATTGCAAAAAAAAAAATGCTTTCTAGAAATAGTAGGAGTCTAATTTATTTCAGAGAGTAGAGTGTGAATGCATAACTGAAATAAGTATATATTTATGCAAGTTTCTTTATGAAAGCCTTTATTTGAAGAATTAAGTGTTATTTTGTGATTGAGGTCCCATTTTACTGCTGACAGATTCACAATAAGGAAAAGATGCTTCTGTTTAAAGTAAAGACAATCCCCTGGTCTATGTTTATGTGAATAATGTCAAACAGGAGTTTCTTTTAAAAGTAAATCATGAAGGAGCATCATTCAGCCTCTGTAGACTGTCATTAGGTGGCAGTGTTGTTTAAGTAAAATGTGAACAGGTTAAGTCTGTTTTAACCTCCTCTGTATTCTAACATTTTTATTTTATTTATACAATTTGTTTATCACATGTATTTTTTATTTATTTGAAAAGCTTGTAATAATAGTTACTTTATCGTGAAGTATTTCCTACTATGGTCAAAGAACACAGAAATATGTATTAATAAAGAAGAAAATTGCATTTGAATATGTTTGAAAAAAAAATTACACTCATATGCTCGATGACAAAAATAAGTGGAGCATCTGCTTCAAGAAGTGAAGCCACATTGTCTCAAATCACTTTTTGTATGTGCTTAACTGCACACTGTTTACAATGCTCAACTGCAATTCTTACTATATATAGGTTGGTTTGACACTGTGGCCATAATGGGCTGTTAACATATACCTCCATGTGCTAAGATGTTTATTACGTGGCAGACTCCTGTGGGGACATTTCATGTAAATTATTGGGTTTTACTTAGTGCTCTGCTTCAATTGTTATAGGATGATTATTGCGTCATGTTAAAAATTTCAAAGCACTTCTCATTATTATTTTAAAATGTTTCTTTTTTTTGCTCTTACTTTTTTTCTTTCCATTGAGACACTTTTTGAAAAAGTGGATACATTTAATAGGGTTGGTGTTACATTTACAGTCTGAGTAGTTTCATTTAACAATTAAATAGAAATGTAATTAAAAATATTTTATTTTTCCTCAAAGGAAACCTGTACAAAGAAGATGCCATTTTAAATTTTAGATTTCATCCAGGGCTCTGCTATTGATTTCACAGTTCACGTTAACGTTATAGTGTAAAATCCAATGAGCAGGCGTCATAATGATTTTTTCCCTCCATTTAATATCCATAACAGGAAAGAAGTATTCAAAATGAGTGAAACAGCAAGCAGGAAGGTATTTTTGTGGAGGCTTTAATTTATTAAAATCTATAAATAGATGTGTTCTTATTCCCAGATAAATCTCTCAGAGTAATTGGTAAGCTGTACTGCTGCTTCTTAGATGTTTAGAACAGGTGTTTTACTGGGCTGTCTTTTCCCTGATGACAGGAGAGACACAGAGCTTGGGACCAGAAGGTGAAGTCCCCAAAGTCTGCAGAGTCTGGGAGAAGACCAGCAGCCATATATTAGTCTTGGTTCAGACAGGCCCCCCTAGCTGTGTGTGTGAGGTTTTATGTGTGTATGCTGTCAACTTGCATTAATGTTCTCTATCTCTTTCTTTATCTCATGCATGCTTCTCCAATGTGGATAGAGAATTTAATCTTCTTTACAACCATCTCAGATAGTTTGCCCTTTTTGAAACTTCTTCAGGAAAACTAATGCCCTTGTGTTTCATATTCACATAGTTTTATGCAATCATTTAAGTCCTTTAATCTTTGATGTAATAAATATATTGTCTTTCATACGGGGACAAAGAGCAATAAATGAGTAACTTTAGAGAATAAGTGATATTCAAAGCCTGTTGAAATAGTACACACCATATGAATTGAACCATCTGTATTTGGTGTAGCAAATGTTTGTTGCTGGGCAATTACATACAATTAAATGTTCATTTTCCTGTTGTATTTCAAATTTTTTCTGCCAATTTTTCATGTTTCGCTAAGCTTGACTGGACTGATGGAATCATTTTTCACTTGAAGCAATCATATCTGACAAAAATATCCTCAAGGCCACAATGAATATTGTATGGATGAATGTCAGCAATCAGAGGATGAATCACATTTCAGACTTTCAAAATATACTACAACCCACAATGTCATTCGGCAATGCTGATGTTCTAATCATTTGCATAACAAAATAATATATATAAAAAAGTTTGATCTGAAAAGATTTGCACAGTTATTACTGTAGATCACAACACGATACACAGTATTAAGTTATTTATTAAATGTATACATTATATTCTGAAATACAATAGTTAAAGCCACTTATTGGTTCGGCTCAGAGGGGTTACATTTCAAGTTTGAGAAAGAATTGATGGTGGTGGTGAGGTGAATTAATAATGGTTCTTGCCACACACATTTGTACGGTAATGCTTCATCTTTGTATGTGTCTACGTATGTTTATGTAAAATATGAACATGATTTAAAACAATTAATGTTCTAAAGTGGTACCCGCAATGGACTGGCAACCCGTCCAGGGTGTACTCTGCCTCTTATTTACTAATTGCTGGGACAGGCTTCCCCATGCAATTAATTGGATTAAGTGGTATGTATAGAAAATGAATGAATGAATTGTCTAAAATGAAATTTTAGAAAAGAAAATAAACCAGGAAATATAAATGAATGACATTTTAAACATAATTTACCAAAATTATAATAAAATACAAATATTCCTGAAGTAAGCACATTTAATATAGTTTTGGTTTGACTAGTATATTTTACTATACATTCCTTGAAGAATTCACCTAATGCAGAAGATCAGTTGATTTTAATGAACACCAGATGCAACTAATTGCACATGTGATGGAAAAGATTAATACAAACAATGTTGCATTTACTGGCATCCAATAACCCTTCAAACTTTGGTGGTTATTTGTTTATTTATTTGAAGGTCAGCAAGATCAGGCAAAAACTGCAAAGCCAAATCCTGCTCAACTTTGCACTGAGGTGGAGCATTAATAAAGAATGACTCCATTGAATGTTCAAGGTTAAAAGTTGTGGGATTAAAATGTATCCATATGCTGCTATTTTTTGTCAACATTCTTTGGAGCATCCATGTGAGATGGTTTTACATAGCAATTATTGACATAGCATTCACAACATAAGAGGAGTAATAACCTTGCATATTTCTCCAGTCCTAACCTTGTTTTTAGACGATAAACATACATGTCATCATATTATGACACATAAACTGTGTCTCTGTTTTAACAAAAGGAAATGAGTCAGGCATATGGAGACAGAGTACATTTTTTAAACCGTTTTGGGAAATTGCAAATCTTTTGCACTCTTTTGCTATCAAACACTAATGAATAACAGAGTTTGATTTGGTGTAACATCAGCAATTCTTTCAGATTGTTGTGGTGTTACAGCAAAACATAAGGTTTTAATTGTGCTTCAGCAACCATCTATTCGTCATTAGGTCAAGGAAAAAATGTATTCTTACATCACCTGAGGGCACTGTCTCCACCATCACCTCTGTAGGCAGAGAAGCAGTGCAACCTGAAAGTTATAGTTTTGCCTCCAGAATTTATATCACGCAAACAAACACAAAACACTGTTTGCTAAACAAACAAACAATAATAGATGGCCAGATAGAAAAGAAGCATCAAACTCTTTTTTTTCTTACTCAGAATGCTCAGATGCTAATTAAAAAGACCTGTCAGATTTCTGTAAACCGCTATGTGAAATTTTCTCACCACTGTATTCATTCCGTAAATATTACCACGTTGGTTCAGATTTGATCCATATTTAAAGTGAACAATATATGTTAGTAAGTACAACCAAAATGGATTTTACAATTGTTAATGAAACGTACCAGTAAGACAATTCCATCATGTTTGGTTGCAACAATATTAACAGAAAGCAGAAGATTTATGAAAGGAGCCATGAATTTAGACCATTTCATAAAACAGCACATGAGTTTTGAGCTAATAATTTCATACAATTTTTCGCTAATTTGAGTCACACTTTATAATATGTTTATGCTACATCAAACTTCTTCAGGTCTTGGTACACAACAAACCTTGGGTCACATTGTGCTTCAGTTGTCTCTCAGGGTCAAGGCATAGGAGTGCATGGTATATAGTCTCCATTGTGCACTCTGTTTAGTGAATTTCAGAAGGAGAAGACTATACAATATAGTCGTTTCTGATTGTTGATGGTAAAAACTCATTATTTGTGAAGGTTACATAGCTGTCATGGTTCTGTCTACTCGCTAACATTTAGAGCTAACCACAGAGTACCTCTGCAAACTTATGTTCACGTAATCATAAAGTCGAATAGAAGTGTATCTCATGTATCCATCTGTAAACAAATTTGTCAGTCTGCTGAAATATATCTCCAGCACCTAGTCTCCCCATCCGGCAGGCTTTTTATTAATGAGTTTTAGGATATGCATGGTACATGTCCAAGTTGAAAGAATCAGTCACTGGTGGCAACAGTGCTGATCCATCAAGGATAGCACCTTTTACCCTGAAAATTCTGCCAACTCAGGAGGGCAATTAACACCTCGGCAGCCTGGGTCAGAAATGAGCAGAAGATTTTTCCCTTGTGGACTCCGTGGTCGGCCGTAGAGCCGCAATGCTCTTTGCTGATACACTGGCCTAGGTTTTGGTGTGTGAGATAGAATGTGTGTGTGTGTGTGAGAGAGAGAGAGAAAAAAGAGAAGTAAGGGTTTTGTTACTGTGTACGTAAAACGGAAAAGAAGAAAAAGCTACTGTGTCTGTGCATGTGTGTAGTGCTGACATGCACAGTGAGGTGTTCAGGTAAGTTGCTCCGCAGGGTAATTATGCACAACCTCAGGAGAGTTCACACTTGGGCTTTGTGGGTATTTTTGTTTGTTTTAGCCATTTCCTTTCCTTCCATTTTTTTCTGTAGTTGTTCATATGAATGAAATATCAAATATACCTCAGAGGCTTATGTTAGGTTTAAAAGCGCGTTCATCTGCATATTAGGTTTGAAGCTAGAGGGAAATGTGATCACGTCTCTGGACTCCAGACACACGTTTCTGATATTAATATGCGCTCGATAGGCTCAGAGAGGAGGTTTCATGAATATTCATTAAGTTTAATGTGGATGTCTACAAGTGATATCACTGACGATTAGAATAAAACATTCTTAATGTTCTTAATTGGCCAGAGTCCCATGACTGCATTAGGTTTTCATCTTATAAACATTTGACGTGTTCAATTCAAATCCTACAGCCTAACCTTAGAATACTAAATCTCCTGACCTTTGATCAAGGTAATTAACCCACTCTATCAATTATCAAATGAAGCATAACACAGTAGATTTACATTCAAATGCTGCACATGCAGGAGTTAGAAACTAGCTTGACTGATCTCACTC
>JBAMHX010000016.1:11010384-11027116 GCA_037177515.1 Pseudomugil tenellus | reverse complement strand
ACCTGTACCTGCTTGGGAGAAGCTGCTCAACTATGGAATCAACATCGTATTCCCCTAACCCTAACCCTAACCCAAGCAAAGAGTTATGTTGTAGGCAGCCAGCAACATATGTGAAAAATATGTTAAGTGTTTTGAGCTTGCTGTTGCATATGATCTAAGAATAAATCAAGTTATCTTTCCAACATTTCTGCTTCCAAAATTTCAGGTAGGAAATTATGTTGCCATAATTATGATATGATTATATGAGTTTTATATGAATCTAAGATGTTAATAAATCTGTTCAAATGTTATTTTCATAGAATAGATTAAGCAAATTGCTATACACAACCACTTTGTATAACAATTACAGTACGGTTTTTACACTTTCTGTTGTTTCACATCACAAATTAAATACTGAAGATAAAAGATAGATATAAAATAAAATATAAACAGTATTACATAATGGCATGCTTTGCTGTTACTATGTCTTAAAATACAGATCCAGCAACAAACGCCTTGAACTATTTCACTATTTAAAGCAACATTGCACCCATCTGTAGCTGCTAGGATAGGCTCCAGCCCCATAACCCTGCACTGGAATAAGCAGGTATAGAAAAAGAATGAAACATGGATGTAGCAACATTATGCATGTGTTTCTCAACAGCTCCCTTGAGACGTCTCCCAGCCAGCATCGTGCTTAATTAATTAAGAAGGGGGTGCCAGTTGCTCCTCGGACTCTAGGGTAATCATACAGGGAAAATTACAATACATGAACTGTGAGTAGGGAGAGCGGAGCCATCAATGCAGTTGTCATTGCTGATTAATTTCTTTCTATAACTCCTGACACTGCTGTGCATGTGTAACCTATCACAGTGCACCCATGTGTGTATTCATCATTGATTTTGAGATGTTGGTGAGTGGATGTGCACACATTTATTTGACTGCAATATGGTGGACATCTACATAAGTTTGCAGTTAATGTAACAGGTGGTCACTGAATGTCGTCAAAATGTGTGTGTAATAATTTTATTAAATAAATTGTTTGGGTAGGCACAATAATATAACTGTACTTGCTGTAGTTGTTGTCTATGTATTGCAGTGTCTTTTTTGCATACCCCTATCTACCATGGCTATGTAGGTGTGTTTTCATGTTTTTAAGGTGAGTAGCACCACTATCATACACAAAATGCAGATGCCTGATTAAAAAAAGTGACATTCCTGATGACAAATGGTCAATAATGTCTTGGGACTGGGTGGATGGGGAAGACTGTGAGGAAGTGTATTGATTAGCCTTATTACCCAACGCATCTGTCTTGGGAGTGAGAGAGGGAAAAGAGGAGGGGTGGGAAATTAGCTGGGCTCCACCTCTGTTGACGGACTGATTGCTCAGGGGGCCCTGAGGAGAACAAATGGCCCCGGCCTGTCTACACACAGGCATATGCAAGCACATGATGCACACTTATCACCCAACATTTTTTCCATCAGTCATTGGTGGTCCTAATGTAAGCCTATGAAAGCTGGTACACTATATTAAAAATAAGTAACACATTAACCTTGCTTGTAAATTTTCAGTGTGCATACATACAAAGCTGTCATGTTTGGCACTAAAAACATTAGATGATAGTCTTGTAATTCAGAAATTTGTACTGCAGCCATTTGTACACATTTTGAGTCAGTTTATGTTGGTGAAATGTTCTTCATTGACTTATAGATTACGAATTGAAAGCCACAACTGCTGGTTAGGAGGATTAAACCTATTATTATTAATCTAAGATTATTTGATGAAAAGTATTCATTTGAGTCTCTTACAGAGGCACTTTTTTGTACTGTTAGGCATTTTCAACCTAAGACAGCAGAGGATTTAATTAGTTATTGTTCAGTTTTAGTAAATTTAGAAAAAGAAATGGCATATTTAAAACTTTTTATATTTTCAGACATCATGTTTTATCAGTAAACCATTCTCTGTTAGATTTATACAATAAAAATACACTACCAATCACAAGTTTGGACACACTTTCCCATTAGATTTAATGGGAATGTGTGTCCAAATATATATATAGTGTGTGTGCATGTGTGTGAGTGTGTATGTGTAGGTGTCTGTGTGTCTTACATAAATTATTCAGCACAATTATGTCTTTTTCCCTGTATCCCTTTTTACACTTTGATTTTCGTGTTAATCACATTTCCCTGTAATGATCTACTTTCCAGTACATATTGATGAAACCACTGCAATTACTTAGCTCAATATTTCCCACATTAGCTGTCTCAGAAGTGTTTCACACATCCATTTATCTGCATGGGGTTTTAAACTGAATAAAATTGGCATTAAAGTGTATTCATATTTTATTCTATAGTGATATTGAATGGCTGGTGAATTGCTGGTAATTCATAACCCTAAGTGGGGGTAATAACCCAAGCATGAACTTTCCTGACGGGAAAGTTGTTTCCAATAGAAGGGTATTGTCTTATACTTCTGAAACTAATTTCTCTCAAAACAATTTCCCCTTTACCTTAAAAAGGTATCACATATTGTGTCTGGTTTTGTACAGATGACACGATGGTGAAAACCTTTTGTTTGATTTTTTTTTATTTGTTTGTTTGAATTTTAATAGCTTCTGGATGCCTTCTTGTTCAGGACAAGAAAGGAAAAATAATTTCATTGAAGTGATGAGTTCTGGGATTCTCTATTCTATTTGGGTCGCCATAGGTGTGACTATCATGGTACTATAAAAATGAGGTCACTTTTTTCTGCTGTTTCACCAAATTTTCTAAGAGATAGGAACAAGAGGATCCGCAGCTGTCTGGCCTCTCTTTTCCTTTCCATTAAAACCTCTTCCATCTTGTTTTCTATTATGCTATTAAGAATTCCCCAAGTAGTTGACTTCAAAATCAAAACCAATACCAATTACAGGCCTCTTACACCCACCTTACACCAAGCCAATTTATATTCCAAGTCCTCCCCACTTAACTGAGGTGAAAAATCATTATGTTTCCTTCTGTTTTCTGACTACATTATTCTTGGTTAAGAAAAGCCCCTGTTTCATTTAAGCACTCTACTTGAAGGGAGGGAGGGCTCTGATGTTAGTGGGATCGATCAATATCCATCTTCCACTTGCCTTACTGTAAATGTGTTGCAGTATTTATGAATTAATTGACTTCTTTCATCAAAAGAAAAGGAATATTCAACCATCTCCTGAGCTGCAGTTTAGAGGTCACAAGCAATCGCAATAATACATAGAAATGGTCTCTTTTATATGACAGTGGAGATGGTGGTTAATGAAGCTCAAATGCAAATGGAGTGACAACTAAGCTTAAACTAAGCACATTTTAGAGTAATTCCTAATTTAAAAATATATTTCTGTTATTATTTATCCACACTCAGCAATGAACTTATTGAATGTAGCAATGCAGAAGTTTTCTCTTAAAAGTAAGGTGAGATACGCATTGAGCTTGTTGATGGCAAGCTTTGGTGATGCTATGGATAGATTGTTGTGTCTGCATGTGATACAGACATACTGAGTTTTGGTGGTCAGTTCTATTGTGACAAAGTCTGCAATAACCACAGAGACAAATTGAATAGCAGAGGAGGGATGTTTGTTCAAGCTTTCATTGCAGCATAGCCTATATCATCAAGGAGGAGTGGAGAATGTGGATTCCTTATTTAAAAAAAAAATATGCTGGACTTCGAAGGTGAACTCAGGTGTTTTACAGTTGAAATGAAATGAAAAATACTTTATTATTCCCAGAGGGAAATTCAAGTTCTGTAGTCATTTGGTTTAGCTGGTTGTGTTTTTTCTTTTAGCTCAAACAAGGCAGGATTTTTTCCACATCACTGGAATTCTTTTCTAACTCAGACTGGTGTTGAACAGGTGGTGGAGAATTGGACGTGGTTGTCTCGAGATCTCTGGGACTGACACCATCTGGACTTGCAGCCATGTTCTGTTTCAGTTTCACCAGTTGTTTCATGACCTGATTACAAAGGTATCAAAGGAAGCAGAGGGGGTTTCAGGAAGTACTGATGTTGTGGGAGATGAGGTTGTGTTCAGGTCCTTGACTGAGCTGCAGGGTGACAGACTGGAGGTGTGACAGGAAAGCTGTAGGCTTATGGGGCTAGCATGTAGGCTCATTTCAGCTTGCAGTTTGATGTCTCTTGTCCAGATCTTCTCTTTAACAGTGACATGTCCAGGATGACACCAACACTGGTTAACCAGTACTGCAACTCCATCTCCCTTTTTTGTTTTCCGCTAAGTTGTTTATTGCTGTCTACACGGACATTTCAGTCTGGAATATGTTCAGTTAGCACCTGGAGCTCGTCAGTTTTGTTAGCTAGCGATCTAACATTACCCATCACAACAGTTGGAAGAAACGGTTAAAAGCTCCACCATTCATCTTTCTGCCTCACTCCTGGCCTGCATCCTCTTCTCTTTCTTTTCAACTCCATTTAGATATGAAGTGTTATTTCACTGATGATCTTGAATTTGGAAAGCATTATTAATTGATCTAGGTGGCAAATAAGTCTCGTTACCACGGAGATTCACCATAACAAGTCCTAAAAGAGCAGAAAAAATATGCAGAAAATCTCCCGTGCAGCACAGCTTCTTACCAGCATGAAAAGTCTTCTTGAAAAATCTAAATTAACAGCTCATGTCTTAAAAAAGACGTCTTTATTACAAAAATCACAAAAGTTAAGACAGAGTTACTATAGTTTGCAGCCACCTAACAGCACATTCCAGAAAAATGTGATCTCAATCAGTTAAGCAGCTCAATAAAAAAGGTTCCCTTGCTTGTCCATCTAATCAGATGGGCTTTTCTGCCTAGTACCACTCTTCACAGGGAAAACAAGCCTGATTGACAAAATCAGAACAAAGTTGGGGTGGAGTCTGCTTCAGAGGCTACTCTGATATGTCTGCACTTTCAACTATGTTAATATGTCTGTATTTAATATTTACAGTCGTCTTGATGAAACCATGAGCAACATCCATCTATATTATGCTTATTCCAGTTAATTGTGATGGGAAACTGGAGCATATCTATAATCATTGGGTGAGAGAGGGTACATAGACAAACAACCACACACACATTCACTTAAGGACAATTTCAATGATCACTAAACCTAACATGTATACCTTTGGACAGTCAGTGGAAGCTAGAGTATTTGGAGAGAACCCAAACTAACAATGCACAGAAAGGTTGTGTGTCAGCCGAAGGTCAAACCAGCAACCTTCTTGTTGAGGTGCAGTTCTAACCACCAGACCACTATGCAGCCCCCATGAGCAACATAATACCTTACATTTATGACTCACTAAAAAAACTTTATTACATGAAAAATTAGTGACTACAAATTGCTACTGGAATGTCAATATTCATAGTGTGTCTAATAATAATCAAACTGAAAATTATTTAAAATGTGAAATTGAGTAAATAAACAGATAGATTGTCTTACCCTAATTATTATTATTATTATTATTATTATTATCATTATTATTATTATCATTATTTTTAATGAATCAGTAAAACAATCATAAAAACTGCCCTGTTGCTTGTTCTGTCCTATTCTTTTATAAATTGAATATTTGTACCTCTCATACATGTTTTAAAGCATATTTTTTGCGATTTCTTTCCTTCTGGGCTAAATATCTAAAATACATACCAGATTATGGACCACCACTGTTTGGGGTGAATTACATGGTGGGGCACCTGACATATATCAACAGTCTGTGTTTGAAGCAGTTAAATCATCGAGTGTAATGTCACAAGATTAATTTTAAATGATTTTTACCTCCCTCCATATGGCAAAGGAAACAGCCCAAAACTTGGGTGGTATTGGACAAGCAGGGAGTGAGCAAACTTTTTTTCTTCTTTCTTTCTCTAAAAAAAAGGGAAACATGTTGAACAAGCTTCTTCCTCTGCCATGGTCTAGCAACCGCGGGTGGAGAACAGTGTAACCAACCACCCTGAGAAAACATTGTGGTCTGACCACCACTTATAATGCTGGACTGGAAATGAAGACATGATGGTGGGGGTTATTCTCAAAGGATAAAGACAGGGGAGGTTTGACTACAAGCAAGCATTCTGCATGATCTACATGAAAAGTCATAGCTCTCTTTCTCATAACTTTGCTTTTAACCTTCGTAGTGAATTCAAAGCAAGTCAAAAAAATAAGCCGTTTTCTCAAGTTTTATTGGAAAGACGAGATGTTTTTCTCACTTTAAGCTCTGACCATAGGTTTGCCCCTTTTTAGGTGTGATTTTAAGTATTTTCTTAAAGTATAGACCACACGTGAAGCCCTCTCACCCTGGACAAGGGAAGTAGAAATTATTTTTAGAGAAAAACTCCACCGCTATGACTTTTCCTGTAGAGATTTATGGTCCCCTCTCTTAACAAAAATAAAAATGAACATCTGAATGAACTAAGAATACCAGCCACCTACATAGAAGCTGGAATTGGAAGAAACTTGTATCTTTCCTCTAATGAAACACAAAGCTTGAGCAATTTCCGTTTTCCTATTTTATCTTTCAATTGATTGTGCAAAGCAAGCAATTTTTATTTTTTTTTTTTTAAATGGCTCGAGTGTTTGGGTAGAGAAGAAGTAGAGGGAACTAATAATGAAAATTCTGGGAGAATGTCGTCTGTCAATGTTTGTGAATGTTGGTACTAACACTGATCTGTCCTTAAAGTATTGACATTTTTCACACCATCTTCTCATTTATGCTTGTATTTTGGGTGATCAGTCATTGTAGAGGACAGCAGCAAACATGATGCAGTCAAACTGAAGCTTTAATATGTTTTTTTTATTTTGGTATTTGAGAACAAAAGTTTGTGTTATGAACATATGTCAGTGTACTTGTCTGTATGTATGTCTGTGTGTGTGCGTGTGTGTGTGAGTTGACAGGCATATCTGCATCCTCTTTGGGTTCGGTCCCATTTCCGTCTGGACAGTTCCAAAATAACTGCCCCCACCTTCCCTCAATACACCCTGCACACACATACACACACGTGTTGTTTCCTTTAAACATGGGACCACATCGATCAAGACTGAACTTGAATTTTCTATCTCTTCCTGAGGTAGTCAAAAAGGAACCTGAAAAAAAACAAGATACTCATATTCACTTTAGCATGTTATTCCAAATTATTATACAGTTTATTGTAGCTTTCTAAAGATGTCCACAACCAATCATATATGAAACTTTAAGGCAAAAATGCATGTAAATTATTTTTGTAGATATCTATTATCTTTGTGTTGATGTTGAAGGCTTACTATTTACTGACTGAATTAATTGTTTTAGCAACACAAGTTGCCAAGAACTGAGTCATTCTCTTGCTTTAGTTCCAAAATCCTATTCACATCAGCAGCCACACATCCACAAAGAAAACTTGTTTTCCTCGACACAATAACAAACAAGGAAGTGCTGAGAATCAAGTCTGGATACCGAGCTATTAGATATGCATAAGGTAATGAAAGCTTGAACTTTTTTTATTTTTTAAAGAGAAAAGTGTTGTAAAAACAAACCAATATAATGAAATTACATTATAAGAGGTTCATCTAATCAATGATAAAATAACTATCCTATCATACCAGTTGCATGTGTCTATTGTTAAAGGCAAATCCAGCTTTTGGACAGAGTTCATCCCTGTGTCTTTAATTATGGACTCAAATGTATGTTCAAACTGACAAGTATGGCTTTAAGGAGAGCACTATGACTACCCTAATGGTTTATCAAAACAATGTGTTATTTGAGGGCAGAATTCTTGCCCTCACTGGTTGCCATATTGGCAATATAAATGAAGGAAACACAACACTAACCGGTTATTGGGGGTCAAATGACAGACTAACAGCAAACAGCCGCAAACTTTAAACAGGAACTGCCACAAGTGTTGTTGCCTAGTGTTTATACCTGTTAAAATCTTCTTACACAACCAGCAACTTCTAACTTGAGTCTTTGAAGTGTGAAAGCAAGGCAAAGGCTATTTTACATTAAATGTTAGTTTAGTGAACATAAAAAATGTGGATGAGTGAAAAGGTCAGAAGCTAGAATGAATTCTTATTTCTAAAAACTGAGGTCTAGTTTTGGCCACTTGCATTTTGCTTGTTAAAAAGCTTTTACAATACTAGAAGATGAGATGCAAGTACATACAGTAAACCTGCCCATAACTGCTTTGCAGTTATGGGCAGGTGTACTTTGTTTCAGTGTCTGCTTGCCTCTGAACAAAACCATAGTTACAAAATTAATATAATGTGCAATAATTTCAGTAATATTATAAGTCAACTAAGAATAAAAGTCTATCATCAAAGACAATCAGGTTTTTTAAGTTTTAAAAGTGGCATTTATAATATGTGTATAAGGAGATATCATAGTTTTTTTTTTTTTTTTATAAAAGAAAAAACATTTTTCTTTTGCAGCACAACGACATCATAGCACATCTGTGTTTTGCTTTATGGCATGACGTCATACAGCATCATCAACACCTTGGCCATTTTCAACACATATGGTCGATTTTTTTGTTGACCCCAATCTTTGTAATGCACTGCAACAACACCTTAAACAGAATGGGTCTCTTTTTTGTGTTTAAATCCTTTCTTAAGTCTTAGTTTGAGTTTCTAGTTTTTTTTCTCATGTTTTATTCATGTCTATTCATGTATATTTATTCATGTCTATTTTATTGTGTGTTACTGTAAGTGATCTTAATGCTTTTATTGTGTTTTCTACTGTTTGTTGTCATATTTATCATATAAAATTTCTATAGCATTAAGGTTGTATACAGCACTTTTCAACAATGTTATTTTAAAAGTGATCCATAAATACAGTTAGATTGGATGATGCCTTACGTAGAATATGTCCTGTAGATTGAAATTTCCCGTGTGGTAATTTTGCATTGAGTAAATTATGATGATGTCCTGGTGGTAACAACTCAAAACTACAAACACAGAAGTCTTGCAAAACAGTGTGTATTATATGCCTCTTTAGCATATATTTCTCCTTGTTTGTGGTTGAGACTGTACATGTGTCTGTGTGTGTGGTCTCGCTTTCAAATGCGTGCAGTTTTGCTCTTCTATCACTGCTGGTTGATGAAGTTTGAAACATGGAAATCCATGTATAATCTTCTATCCTGTCCCCCTGTGATCAAAAAATGTGGACCCCAGAGACATGTGCTGCAATCTGTACACAATAAGACTTACAGATGTTCATCAGATAATCATGTGTGTACACAAAAGATCTGTAATCACAGATATGGAGACATGAGCAATGCACATAAAACAAGGCACACAAATTAACACATACCAACACACACAGATGCATGCTTTTGCCAAGCATAAACATTCATAGTGTCATCTATACACATCTGTAACTGCATAAACATGAACACATTTAACAGATGGACTCTGAAGGAGGCTTTTTTCAGATGCTATAGTTTTTTTACGTACTCCTCCTTTGTTTTAAGCACACTTGTTTAGTATGAATAACATTATATTTTAAAAAAATATATTTTTACATGATATAACACTGATTTTATCACAGAATACAAGTGCCAATTGTAAGTGCCCTACACTGTACAACCTTTCTAATGAAAGATTGTTTAATGACACTGGGACATTACACTAAATTAATTTAATTGAACACATTGTATTTATTTTTTGGTATTGAGAATATAACCTACGAAAGTTTTTTTTTCTGCATCAAAAACTGTCCACAGTATTCACTTGACAGAAAATCTGTAGGTTATATAAAAACCACTGCATTATTTGTTTTCAGAGTTGAGAAAGTTGTATTCTGTTGTTAGTCGTTTAGTGAAGAGAACATCAAGGTTTCTGTGTAGTGAGAAGCCCAAAGTCTTTGTTTTAGTGCTAAATAAATATAAAACTATATAAATGATAAAGAACAAGTTGGTGAGTGCACAGTCTGATAAATTAATACATAAGTGTTATAAAATGTAGGTCAGAGGTGTTAGAAGAGGGAGTATCAATAGAAGACTCTTTAAGAGATTTATGAATGCAGAGAAAGCCTCATGAAATAATCTGGCTGGTGCGTCGCCAAAGGCAGTGCCAGGGTACGACATTGAGAAGAATATAATAAACACCAAGGAACATAGTCAGAATACAAGGATGTCAGGTTTTTTTTACTACATTTTTTTTTTTTTTTTTAATGAAAATACTTTCTCTTTTTTCATTCATGCACGCTCATCTGAAAGTCATTTAGACTTTTGCCTGTTGGGTCAAAAATATAATCATAAAAATCTGTGCAACAAAATTTCACATCTCAAATTCATTCATACTTCTCAGGATCAATGCCGTCTACAGTTTAAATGGAAACAGCCAGGTTATGTTGGAGCACTGAGTTGCAGCCTGGCTCACATCCATCTTTACCCCAGGAAGAGAGACTTTTCCTGGGGCCGCTGTAAACCTTCATCCCGGTCCTCCCCCAACCCCCCACCATCCCTGGCTACACACAGCCAGCAGGGCTCCCAGTGCTAGACCCACTAGCCTCCACAGATATTTCCTGCGGAAAACATATCACCTCAGGCTAGACCCGTCGGCTCACTATGCTGAGGCAGCAGCCGCCCCAGCCCACAATCCACCACAGGCCTAAACCTCACTCTCCCTCCCTTTGCTTTCTCTCTTCCCTGCCTGCCCTTCTCTTCAATTGCTCTCATTTTTTGAGTAAATCTCATTCAGTTTTTCATCCGTCTCAGTTCTAATTTCTGTCCACTTCTATTTTGTTTCCTCTTCTCTTTGCGAACTGGAACACGTTGGCCAGTGAGCTAAAAAAATACAAATCAATTTAGCTAATCATTTCTGCAATAGGACTGTATTTCAGTCAGATAACAGGTCATGGAAATTATCTGTCTGTCCTTAAAGGGGGAAAGAAGAAAGTAAATCGCTTTTTAATGTTTGTTTTGTGACACTCAAAAATAATGTTTTGTTATATGAAGGAGATTATATTTTATCTTTTTAATTGACTATCTTTTAAAAAACATTGCTAATGCTATTTTGCTTCAGTTTGAGTGACAAAAATACAACTCAAAGCAACGCTGTAATGGGGGATGAAGAAATTTTTTTTTTAATGTGTAAAGCACTCTGTGCTATATTTTTAATATAGGAAAAGTGCTTTATTGGTAAAGTCCAAATTGAATTGAATTAATTGCTGAATATGAAAACAAATAAGGCTAAGATAGCATTAGAGGGAAAAACTATGGAAGATTTAGTTGTAAGCCCCCCAGAAGTAAATATTAACAGGTTTCGTTGTGTTTTGTCAAAGTTTCATTTAGTACATTTAGTAGTAGTTACATCAGTGGCATCTCAATTAAAAAAAAAATTAAAGAATAACCTAAATCAGGTTTCATAGTAGAATGTTGTGTATGACTCAAAAACAACTATGATTACACCTTTAAAATCAACAACAGGCAACAGAATTAACTCTTTTGTTTTTTTTCAACCTAACAGTTTTCCTGGACTGAATATTACACCAGGTAAAAACTAAAAAAGTCATCCCCATCCTCAAACATAAATCAGCATCTGTCAACATATTTGCAAGTTGCTGAAGAAAGGAAGGGCTTGATGATGTGTTTTATGTACAAGGGGTAGGAACCTAGTGTTGGAACAGTAAAACATGCAGGACATGTTAAACATATTGATACCATCACCTCAGGAAATTCCTCATACCCAATATGATCTCATCTCCCTTTCTCACTCAGTCTGTCTGATCCCTGGTTTCATATGTGTATTTTCTGCATTTCTGATATAAGAATGTGCGTGTCAAAAAACACCGGCACACACACATATATAAATGTGTGTAGGTGTGTGTGTGTGTGTGTGCACCCATTCTTCATATTATAACTTTTTTCTTTGCTTGTGTGCTTTCTTTTTAGGCAGGTTCTTCATTTTGGATCCATACTGTTTGACCCGGGTCTACTTTCATTCTTACGCTGTCGGTCAAGCCAGAGGAAGTCAAGGCAAAAATGTCCATTACACCTCAGGGTCTATCTCAGCCAGCGTCATAGCAATCCCACTTAGCATGAAGGATGACTCTATATGTCTCTGGTCTCATTTTGCCTGTCCAAATGCCCCCACTGCCCCATGTCTACCTACCCATCAAGTGCTGTGATTTATTGGGATCCACTCTCAGAAATGATAATTGGTTTAATTGGAGGTGATGAATGAAACCACTTTATGGAGCATTGATCATAAGTTCATGACAACCTGGGGAACTATATGGAAAGTTTAAGGGTCAAAAGGCAAGATGATTTTGTTGTGAATTTCATAGGTCATAGCAACTACATACACCACACATTGTAGAATATTGTCACTATTTTGCATTGTCTTCATTTAGTAATGTCACTGTACTACTTGTGTGTTTCTATAAAGTGCATTGTTGCTTTGTTCCTTTTATGAGAATAAATTTGCTTTAATCATTGCATTGTAATCAGCATCACCTCTTCAAACTTAAGGTGACCTTTATGAACATGATGCAAGCACACTAATCCTGTAACAGGAAGACCCAGAATTATATTCCATTTGATGAATATGTTCCTATTGCTCTCTCACAAGTGTAATTTGCCATGTAAAATTTTATCTTATTGAATCTATTCAACTTAAATTGAACTACTTCTATTGTAGAAAATGAAAGTTAAGTTTGTTTGGAAATTTTATAAAAATAAGACCAAGACAGTCAAAAGAACTTTTATGCAATATATTCAAATACAGACCTTCTCATCTAGTTTAAAAAAGACCAGTTTGGCAATTGATTTTATGTCACAGCGAGACTTGGCAGTATTACTTCACAATATAAAAATCCAAGCTGGAAATAAGATACCATTTTTAAAATGCCCAGACTTTAATTTCCAAGTAAATCCATCTTTACAATCTTCATTTGAGACAAAAATGACATTTACTGAAACTAGTGAAATGCAAATATGGAAAAGCAAATTATTTAAAAACAGAATGCAGTTCTTCACCAGTTTGACAATTTCCCCAGTTGTTCCATAGTCTACATGATCCATGTTTTAGTTTAAAGTTAAGCACCTTTACTTCCCACTTTCCCCCTTTTTTTTCTGTTATCTACTATCTTTATCTTCTTGTTTTTTCCCAAATCTACGAGTATAGGGAGAAGAACCAGAGAATCAGAGAAGAACAGAGGGGAAACACACACAGTTCACTCTGCATAGACAAAATGAGATGTATCTTCATGATGTGGTTGAGAAAAGATAAGGGTACAGGGGTCAAGTTTTCAAATGTGTAGAGGTGGAAGCAAATGGGGTGAAAATAAAGGCTGGGATGGCAGATATTAAATATAAAATACAGAAAGACATGTAATTTACTGAAAGAGATAAAGCAAAGCTAAAGAGAGGGTAAGGGGAAAAGGCAAGAAGACAGAAAACAAAAAGGGTATAGCAGTAAAGTTTGAAAAAATATATCCAGAAAGAAATAGAGACTTAGTAGGGTGTATGCTGCCAGGATACAATTTCCACATTCTTCCTATCGCCACACCTAAATCCTTAATTGTGTGGCCACAGAGAAAGTACTGCAGAGACCACAGTGCTGCTGCTAGCTGGTGTTTAGCTGCTGAAAACCTTGCTGTTTAAATTGGTCAGAAAAGCAGTCTGCATGCGACTGGGGTTTTGGAGTGAGCAAGAGAGAAATAAGAGATGAAAAATAATACCAGGGAAGAAAGAAGAAACAAATGAGAGAAAATCCTTTTCGGTATTCCAGCTTGGCAAAGGCAACTGAGAAAATAAATACGAACATTTTTGCAAATCAAATCGCCGCCACACCATAAACATGCCAAATGTTTTATGGAGTGAGAATGGCGCCTAGCATTTTACAAATTGAGTAAGAGGATGTTTTAGTTGTTTTTACATGTAATGAGACAGCAATAAAGCGTATATTGCACTAAGTTGAATTTAATTAACATAACAGTAATCTTAAGCAGTAAAACCAAAAAAATGGTGCCCTTTTCCATTGCTTCTTTCTGCTAAGTTCCTTTCTCTAAGACATTGTGGAAGCTCTCACTTAGGACCATGCAGACCACAAGAAAAACAACAAAAATAGGCATAAAAATATCCAGTCTGACCTCACCTTTAAGACAAACATCTAAAACAAGGGCGACAGCGTCTCTTCATAGCTGAACCCTACCATTTAGATATGTTTGCATTTTGAGAGTGCAAATGATGTGAGGATGAGTGACTTGGAGTGAACGAGAAAGGATGGGATTCTGGTTGTCTATGAAATAGAAAACTCAGCGAGAACATCATTTTCCTGGAGGATGACAGGCTTCAAAAACCCCCCTGCCCCACACACACATCCCAGCCGCTCCATCCAACACGCTGTGTCTGATCAATAAACCTCTATTTTCTCCCCCACACAAGGTTTCCCATTCAATACAGCTGCCACTGGCTTTAAAAACATAGAAGCATGATCCATTTATTATTGGCTGTTATTATGATCTATCTACTCATCCAACTCTCACAACCACCCCACCTCTCTTTATGTTGCTGCCTATTGGGAAAGCTGGGCTCTCTTTATTTCCTCCCCATGCTGCTTATTGACAGGCCATCACAAAAGCCCATCATTCACTGTACACTATACACGTGAAGATGTATGGCATATTCTTTAGAAGTGTATGCATTTCAGATGGTTCGTTCAATGTTTATGTAAACAGGGCTTCTGTCTGCATTACAAATGCTTTACCCAATACAGAAAAATGGCTGTAGGGAAATGGAAGGAACGATTTTAGTTTTACCTGCTTCAAAATCCTTTACTACCATTGCAATGCTTTTTTATAATGCAGTAGTCATTGGGGCTAATTGGATCAAAGTTTGGCGACGATTTAGACAAGTCAGTGTTGATTTCTGCACAGATAAAGTAAAATATTTTGGTGGAAGCAGTGTGATGATGTGGTGTTGTGGAAAAGCAACACTTGCCATTGTTGGAAGCAATAACCATGCGTAGAGTTATACGATTCTGCAGGCACCAGCAATCTCATAGCTCCATTCTCAAAATGATACTCAACACAGAGTAGGATTTACCAAAGGCTAACTAAAAATTTGAGAGTGAAGAGGTTCAAATGGCCTACCTGGCCCACCCGGCCTCAACCTCATTAAGAACTTGTGAGCTAGCCTAGGCATACCACGCACATGGGCACAATGGTTAACTTGCAACTAATCCTTGTGGAGAAATGGGAAGTGATTTGTTTTGTTTTTACAGATTTTTGTCATTCAATCCATTAACACCAAACAAGAGTCAGGAGCAGATTAAGCAAATGGGCATGGGCAGAGATGAGTTGGTATTGGATTTTAATGTATGTACACTTAATTGAGCTTGATGGTCTGTGCAACTTATCATCTATATTTTAACATAGATTTTCTTTGTCATTGGGGAAAATATATTCACCTTATGTAACATATTAAACCACCAACAGTAAGTGCAACTCGTTGTTTAATGCATCTGTTAATTGCAAGATCTTGTGAGAGCATGGTGCAGTATGGGAGAAGTTAGGATGATTCCAAGGGCCCATGATTGATTGGATACCCCCCCTCCCACGCGCCCATCAATCCACTCATCAGCAGCAGTTTGCAAGAGCCGTTGATTCACCTGTTGGTCACTAAAATGCAAAATGGTAAGAATCAAAATGTGTTTTTTTAAAAAAGACAAAAAGAAAGAAACAAAAGAAATGGTTCAATGTTTCTTAAAATATTTCATAGTTACTATTGTTGCATGCTAGATATTCTCAAGAACAAGACATTTTGACTTTCAAATTTGTTGTTAGGTAAATCATCAGAGACCATCGTAGCTTAGCGCTATTACGTGATGCAGTTCTATCTCTGCTTATTATTAATCTACTCAGATTTTAACATTTTTTTTCTGACGAATAGGCTATTAACCCCTTGATTTTTCCATTTATATTCAATTATGAAAATTAAAAATACTTCTGTTTTTGCTTTCATGTAGATTTGCATTTGGGGAGTAGATTGATGCAAAATCATGACAGTCTATGTCTGGGGGTTAAATTACATAGAAGCAGGTCCAAACCATCCACCATGTTTCAGAAGATGGGATAATCTTTTCCTGTTGTAAATTGCTGTTCTTTCTCCATAGTGAACAGATCAGTGGTGCGAAAAACTGGTCCTGAAGATTTCAGTCTTTCTAGTTTTAAATGTTTCCCTGCTCCAACACATGATTGAATCACTATTTCATTTATATTCCAATTCACATTTATGGTTGAAAGTTTTGTTTACAGTGACTGAAATAATCAGACCCTTAATACACGTGTGTTAAAAAAGCTTTCTCTTAAGAAAATGATGAGGTTATATGTGGACATCACTTTGGAGTAAAGTCACTGCATCTCAAAATCAAAAGGAGCAATGTGTTTATGCATCTAGTCAGGATGTCCTTTAGCTGCCTAGCGGGTTAGGTGTCTCAGGTATGTTCCCATGTGGTGAGGCCTGACGCCAGATATAGGACTAGCTAGAGACAGATTATCAATTGGTTGGCTGGGAAACACCTTAGTACACCTCCGGTGTGTGACTGAGAAGAAGGAGCTCTTGGATCCTCCTTCAACCTACATCCCAGAGCTCTAGAACATTGACAGATGAATGAATAATATGTTTTATTTATATGAAAAAAATCTACTTCAAAATCACCACTATTCTGTGAAAAAGTCATCACCCCATTGACTAATAAAAAAAAAACTTAAAAATCTTAAAAAAGAATCTAAAAAATTATATATATATATATATATATATATATATATATATATAT
>JBAMHX010000016.1:10991379-11002552 GCA_037177515.1 Pseudomugil tenellus | reverse complement strand
GATGGATGGATGGATGGATGGATGGATGGATGGATGGATGGATGGATGGATGGATGGATGGATGGATGGATGGATTGGTCAGACCTGGTCAAATATTCAAAGTGTAGCAAAGAGCCATAATTACACATGCATGACGGGAACAGCTCACTTGACTCACAATGGCATGTACTAATATTCCAGCTGCAAATGTTTTTGGCACTTAATCTCCCCTTTGGGAACATCCACTGGAAAATTTACCTGATGATGTCAGAGCTAGTTGCTTCTAGCAAAAGCTTTTTGATAGAAAGCGCAAACACTTGAATAAATATTGTTGTTTTTATACCATGCACACATAATGTGGACTTGAATATAAACTGTATATCATCCACACATGCTGACATACATAAATAGTGTATTTACACAGCATGTTTTTCTTTTTGTCTTGTGTTCCACACTAAATACCTCACAGTGCTGGTGACTACTATTGTTCCCCCTCCTTGGTTTTGAAAATAGAAGCATATAGGAAGCAATGAACAATGACTGTTACATGACCTGCTAATGGATCCAGCAGTTGCTCTTTGCACTTTATGTGTATGTATTTGTGCAAATTGAGTATTTAGAGAGTAAAAGAGAGGGACAAAATAGTGACAGACATGACAAATATGACTGTGGCTGCATGTTTTCAGTTTCCTAGGGGCACATGTAAATGTATTTGAAGTGTGCATTTGCAGAACCATCACAAAGTATCACAAACATATGGTCTTTAAAGAAGCACAGCAACTCTATGGTCTGGATGCATTCCTTTTACAGAGGGACGTAACTTGAAATAGGCCATATCTGGTATGATAATTGTGGGAAAAAAAAATAATTTTATACCCATTTAAGATTGGGCATTTTAGGTATTGGCCTGTTCTTTTACAAAGGAAAGTACAATATGAGAGTATTTTTTCTAAATGGTCTCCATAAAAGATATATGAAAAATGAATCAGAAGTTCAGAATTGCAGCTGTCCATCAGTAAAAGTAATAAATACGCTGTGTTCTGAAGTGCTTGGAAAAAATTAATTATCATGTTGGACGTGTGTTTGTATGTGCATGAACGGAGATGTGGTTAGAATCTGTGACTCACTCTTACCACAGCATGTATTCTTCGACATCCACTGGGGCATGATGTTTATACTGTGAATTGTGTGTGCGTGTGCTTCCTCACATCACATCACTGTACTGTGTTCCAAAGTTAAGTGCTCATATCTTAATTCTTCTTTAACTTCTCATATTATCTGCTGCAACCTTGCACGGTCTCACACAATCTCACAAGAATGCAAATAAAAGGGGTCTATCCCAACAACATGTCATGAAAAATACGGATTTTATTATTATTATTATTATATGCTCATTGTCTGTAAAGGGTAATATGTGTATCATTAGATCTAATTTACGGGGTCTGGAACCACCCTGAAATGTTTTAAAAACCTCCTCATCATGAATTTACTGATTTTATTATTGACCAAATTATTGTCATTTAGCTATGAGCTTGAATCATCTCTTTGACTTTTCTACTGTATTGCATATGAAAGTGAAACTACATAAAAAAAACATATTGCAGTTGCATCAATCTGATGAGCAACAATAGTGACCTATAGTCAAATCACAAGAGAAGCAGACCATTTTATGTAGTCTTTGTGTTCTCTCTATGTATGAATGACTTCCTCCCACTGTACAAAAACAAGGCAAATTTATTTGTATAGCACCTTTCATGTACACAACAGTTCAAAGTGCTTTACAGAAAAACATTAAAAGCATTACAGATGTTGAAATAGAAATAAAAAGAGAAAAAACAGAGCAAGAATCATAATAAAATAATACATTAACTTAAAATCATTAAGAAGAACATAATTAAAAAGTTACTGTGCAGATTTTATTTATAGCTGGAAGAGAAAAGAAAAGTTTTTAACCTGGATTTAAACATTTTTACATTTGGTGAAAGTTTTATCTCTACTGGTAGAGTGACTATATCCTCTCTCATAGAACGTGGGACAAAGACTATGAAAATGTGAGGCAATGTGAGATTCCACTGTCAGGGCAAAGTCTATTAAAAATAAACTCTATTATGCCCTTTGATTATAAAATGGCTATACAAACATGACAAATCTATTATTTATTTAAATTCAAGTTCTCTGACATATGAAACTATATACAATCAAACAGAATTAGCATTCAAGATTTTATTTATTTTTTTTTTCTGTTTTTTAATTTGCTGGCTTGCATTTATTTCCAACAACAAACTTAGCACCAAAACATTTAAGAGTTCAGTATGTTGTTAAAACAACATACTGTACCCACATTTTCCAATGGAACATGCAAAAATGCTACATTTCATTTTATGTTACATTCCCTGCCTTGTGACACGGGAAAAATGACTGACAAACATCGCAAAATACCCACTCAAAGTCTTCCTGAACAGGTTTAACCCATGGATATATGCTTTCCAGTCTTTCTTATAAGAATACTTTCTTGTTTTTGCTGCAGCCATCTATTTGTTCTCCATGATGGATCTGTGTGGGTTTTTTTTTTTCATCTGTGGGTGTGCACACCGGTCCGCCATGGATGTGCGGTAGGTCCCGCCTCCTACTTTGACAACAATGTAAATCAAATCCAGCATGCGGTGTGAAAAGACAGACGTGACAGAGGTAGTTTTATTTTTTTTTTATTCACAAATGTGAAGCCTGGTCGTAAAAATGCAGGCCAGCGCCTCGATTTGTGGGACGTGTGAAAATTGATGGAAATGAGGGACAGTCCCGCACAAAGCGGGACGTTTGGCCACCCTAGTCACAGCTTTGATGTGGCTGCTGAAAGTCCAACAGCACCTCAAGGTTACATACTTGATTGGTGGTTTTTGGAGCCCAGGTCTCCAGGTGTTTACTGATGCTGGCCCTCTTCTCTTTGCTAGCAAATAGAATAATCTCATCCAGGTGTTTATTTGTTCCAAACAGTGACACAGTAGATACATTGGACTGCAGTTGTCTGTTGACAAAGACACATAAAGTTGTGTATCGTCTGCATAACTGTGATAATTGATGTTAAAGTTCTGTAAAAATTGTTCCAAAGGAAGCATATACAAGTTGAACAGAAGAGGTCTAAGGACTGACCCCTGAGGTACTCCACAAGTCATTGCCACTCGCTCAGATTCATAGTTACCGATCGTAACAAAGTAACTCCAACCTTCTAAATAAGACCCGAACCAGTTAAGGACCACTCCAGAAAGTCCAACCCAGTTTTCCAGCCTGTGCAACAGAATTCTGTGATCGACAGCATCAAATGCAGCACTGAGATCCAGCAGAACCAAGCAAAAACAAACAAATTTGCTCAGCACCAACACAGCTCATTTTACCTGCTTTAATGCTGGACAAGACAAGTTTTTCTTTTGGCCGTGTATATTCCTACACCCAAATACGGAGCATTAAATCACCAATTGACTCGGAAGAATACCCCAAACACTACAATCTGTCCAAATTTAACTGGTTTGGAGATCAATTGGTGCCCTCCAGAACAAAAGTCACGTTGCTCAGTGACATCAACTGCACGTGCTCTAAAGGCTGTTTCCATTTACTCTGCCAAAGATGGTATGTTTCTGAGTTGAAAGTAATGTATCACTCCAAAATAAACCCAAATATAATTTTTGTGGTCTTTTCCAAGATACAGCATAGTGAGGAGTGGGACATCTTGTTCCATTTAGACCTTTGATACAACCCATGATTATATAGAGCAGTACAATTGGACATGTAAAAACATGTGAAAAAGCAAGACTGTCTGGTAGGACAGTTACTTAGCCAATCAGATGATGCTCTTCCATGTTTAAGTAAATCAGCACGCTAACTTCGGAAAGCCAAAATATCATCTTTTCAGCAAAAAATAAAGAGTAATGATGCTTTCATGTGCTATGGAAAACATTATATTTTCCACTTAGGAAATTATGAGTTGTTCTGTTCAAGTGCTGTTGTGGTTGTAGTATAATAAAAAAAGGCAGACAGAAACTTTATGATAAGCTGCTACGTGGGTAAAACAGTCCTGGACATAAATTTACGAAACAAAAGTAATGCCAGCTGTGGCTAACATCTGCTTTGCTAAGTTATAACAAAGAATAACAGCATTTTTATTTGACATGAAGGTGGATTTGCATAAGTTGTTTATGCAACATAATTTAACAGTGAGCTAACACGAAAAAAATATATTTTTCTTGCACATCCACAATTACCATACACAATTTCATCGCTGCTCTACGCCATTTTGAAAGTTGAAAATCTGACCTCTCCTCAGCAACTTGGGTATCAAAATAATATGGTGTGTTCTCCAGTGGAAATTACGATGAAAGGGGGCGTTCATGTGGAAAATTTTAAATCGGCAAGTGGCATTTTCTATAATTCCCTTACCACATGAAGGCAGCATAAATAATACTTTTAAAGCTTCCCAGAGTTATTGCTGTTTAAAGAGTGCAAAGTTGAGGATTTTGATGGCACAATGGGTGTGTCCACAGGGTTAATCAGAACCCAAGTGGAAGGACTTTATTCCACTGAGGTAAAATGAAGTTACCAGCTTGGATATATGGACCTGAAACTTACAGTGTCCCAAAATAAACAAAAGGCTATTCAGATGTTACGAAAATAAACTAATAATGTTGCCATTGTAACTGCTGCTGTGGTTGTAGCAGTAAAAATGAGCTTAAAAATTAATCTGCTCTTTTGTCTTTGTTTTTTTATTTATTTATTTTGCAGTAATTCTTCTTCACTTTCTGAAATTTATTAATTATTTTCTATGGTATTTATTGAAAAACAGTGTGCAATTCAACACGTGTGTGAACATTGATAACCAATATTGTGAAAGGGCTCTGGGGTGATTGCATCATCAGGTCTCGAAAAAAAAAATATGTATAGGTTGAACAAACAGAATGGAAAAGGGTGACATTAGAAGAGCAGATGTTTTGGACTCCCAAAAATCACCTAAACTCTGTGAATAGAGCCTTATTTATGTAGCAATTTGTGTTGTTTATTATGTTCCATTACCCTTTACTCTATGATGTTGAGGCACTGAAACTATTTAATTTTAGGCAATGAACCTGGTAGAGGGGCATCTTTCTCAGAGTACAGCGAGAGATCAGGGTTTGGCAATCGTTTCCCTGCACTGTAATCCACAAACAAAAGGCTAAGCCATTTTAAGGCAAGAGGCCCTTACAAAGTAATTTGAAATGTGAAGCAAGAGAACAAAATGAGCATTTAAAACTTCAGTGATTCAGCAATACAATTTGGTTTCTGCATTTTTGTGCAGTGGACAACTGAAAACAAAAAATGAAATATTTCTTTTTATAAAGCTATCTCTTCTAAGTCAATGGTGTTTTAATTCATGCCAGGTCATTTAGCAGACACTTTTTATGCAAAACAACTGACATTTGGGACGTGGGGTTCAGTGTTATGCCCAAGGACACTTCGGCATGTAGTCAGGGCATGCTTGGAATCAAACCCCCAACATTTAGGTTAACAGATGACTGCTATTACCTCCTGAGCTACAGCCACCCACACCCATCCCCTCACCATCTCTTTTCGTTCTGTCAGAGATCATATCAGTACATTAAGCTTTATGTAGAACTTTTTCCCCTCTCCACTCCTGTAAGAAACATTAGGAAGCTTGCTCTCAGTGATCAGTTCCCTCACTTCCTTGCCCTCCTTTTTTAATCCAACTCTCAACTGAATGTTTTGAAGTGTCAGGATTTGGCAAACTTGTTTCAGCTGTCCATTGTGTTTTCATTGGCTCAAAACTAAAGTCAGATTTGATGTTTTAAATTACATCATTATCAACCTAAATATGAATAATAATAAAGCTTCCTAAACTATAGAGCTAAAATTATGAACCAAGAAAAAACACAAAATCTTGTCAATTTTTGTAGTAAATTGCTCCCCCAAGATTAAAAAATATATATTTTCTTAACTAATTGTTAAGACATTTTTTACACTGGTGCTTTCAGATTCCGATATAAAAAACTGTATTAATCTAGACTAAAGTATTTCATATCTACTATTCCACTCATTCTAATTGAAGGAAAGAATATATATGTTGATTAATAATAGAGTACATCAGCTATCCAGTATCAGCAATAACAACATATGTCAAAGGGATGTTAAAGACATCAATTCATCCATTTTCTACACAGCTTGAACCAATTCGGGGTTGTGGGAAAGCTGGAGTCTATCCCAGCAATAAGCAGGCAAGAGGCAGGGTACACCCTGGACAGGTCACTAGTCTATCACAAGATATGTTAGAGTAAGGAAGATCATATTTAAAAGCACAGATGCAATTTTTGCATATTTGACATTTGTTTTGTTTACCTACAGTATTCATGCACAATTAGTTTTAAAATCAGCATTATGACTAAACCCGCAGAAAGTCCTGTTGCTAGTATTTCACCTCTTTTGAATATTTTAGCTGATTTTAAAAGTTAATCAGAGCCAACCAGTTAGTTTTATTAGATGTGACACCTTGTTTGGGGAAAACATTATTTATGCTAAATGCTGCTGTTGCCAATGTGACAAAAAAAAAAAAAAAACATATTTTCTAGGAGACTAAAGTAATTGTTGCTTTTTAAATATATATATGTATATACTAATTTATTTCAAGAGATATTTGATGCCACTGCAGTTTTACAAAATATTATTCTTGTGTTTCCAAGAAACTCAATATTTTTATGTTTCCATATCGAATTTTGCTTTAAGGGTTTTTGCACAGCTCACCTCACTTTATAGTTTTTATCAGCCACTTGACATGGAGATAGCCAGACCTCTCAGACGATATTACCACCCTCTCACTTTGGGTCAGCGGTGGCAAGCTTGCAACAGGTATCATTACATGCAGAAACACACACACACAAACAAACCCACATGTGCACACTCCTTTCTCCTGCCAGTGGTTCTCTCCTTTGTTTGATCCCTTTAAGGTTTATCTCCTGAACCCAAATGTCAACATATGTTGTTGACAGACTTGGTTTCCTCCAATAATCCATTGACTGACTACTTCTAAAGACCTGGGGGTCATCAGGTAACAACAGTTTAACCTGGGGTACAAAAGAAAGTCAAATGGACACAAGATATACTGAGGGATTACAGAATTCAGAAGATATGCATGAAATGTGGTAAGCGCAATGAAAGGATGTAAAATCATGCAATCACCATGTATTTGAGTTTTTTGTGATGGGTCTTTCACATACGATGCCATGACTGTTTCTTTTTGTCATAAGTAGTATAAAGCAACAACAATGTGTGACCACCTTAGAGTGAAGTGATGCATCTGAAATCCTTTTATTCCCACTTAAACAAACAAGGTCAGCTCTCAACTTTTCTCTCTTTACATATCCCTCTCCTGTTGGAGAAGGCGGACGTTTAAACTAAAGGCATTGCTAATATTCATTCATGAGCTTGTTACACATAATTCCACACATGAAGACTTGTAAATTGGAAATGGTGACTGTGATTGTTTATATTGGATACCGGGAGACCTTTGGCACTCTCTTTCATCTTTCCCTTGTGATTTGTTTACATTACCCATCACAGCCACCTTCTTTGTTTTGTTTCATAAGTTGCTGCTCCGTACTCTGAGTCCTGCAGTATTTTTAGAACAAATGACTGTTTACATTACATTTTCAATAGAGAAAGCAGTACTAGATAGAGGAAAAAGTTGTACATAGCGTGTTTGTGAACTGGTGCATGTGAACGTGTGATTTCCTGTTATGAATAGCCAAAGCGTTTGTCACAATATTAGAATTTAATCAGGTGCTATTTTCATTGCTTGGATTTGTCATATATTTAAAAAAATCATCCATTTGTTTACAAAGTACACCCAGAAATACAATCTGTGTACAGGTTTCCTTTCAGTTAGTCTAGTTTGGCTAAAAAAAAAAAAGTCCCAAATTGTCACCCTTTTCCCTTCTTTGATTAATTGTCTGTGCTTCTGTAAAAATAATAGCTTATCAAGATATTTCATGGCACTTATTCATGGAAAGTAATGTCAAAAGTGAGATGCTGGTGGACATTGACATAGTTCATTTTTACCAAACCAAATTAATTAAATGAGAGATAAATTTAACAACATACATATTTGATATTTTGTTTTTGTTTCAGATTTGAAAAAAATTCTTTTCATTAAATTGTACAACTTACAGGGTGGGTATGTCATAAATGCAAGGGACTCATTCAATATGCATTAGCACTGCATGATCACACCAGCAGGGGGGAGCGAGAGAGTCAGTCCAACAACATTAATGGTACATCATTTAATCCCGGAGCCTCTTGTAAAGCTTTGTCAAGTACTACATGACAAATGAGGCGGGTGTTTGTGAGGAACTTGAACTCTATATCACTGCAGCTTTGCACAAATATTTTCTGCTAAGCTTCCACTAACTGCAGTCCAAAAACTGGATGTCTAAGTGTGTGTGCAGCTCTGAAATCTGCAGTGTGGACTCTTCAGAAAATAAATGCATAGTGTGTAACTCCAGTGCATAAACATACAGTCTGTAACAACTGCTGTAATAAATGGTTAACTTGACCTTTCTTTCCACCAAGCATAAATCTTACTCTGAGCTGGACAATGCTGAATTTGGCTTTGGGACTGGTGAGTTGTCAGCAGTTGTGCTTTACTTCTTACAAAATAAACAAAAGAAAACATTATTTCTCATTTTGTTTTTTTTTTATTCCTCAAAGTAAAAGAAAACAGCAATAGAACAGCTTCTGAAAGCATAAAAGGCAGTGACTGAATGGAGAGTTAAACTGCTGTTGCCTTGACATTTGTTTATTTGCCTCTATTGCTTTACTTCTACTCCTACTGAAGTTTTATTCTCTTACATATTTTGTTTCTGTTATTTCTTACAGAGTATGCAGTGATACTGTTTGCATGTGAAGCTGCTTTCCTGTCCATCAAGTTAAAGTATAAAAAAAAAAGATAAAAATTTGTAGATACAAAGAGTAGGCAACATATTTGTAACTATATAGTATTTCTCTGTGAATCTGGTTACAAGCATTGCAGCCTGAAACTTGATGAAACTGCTTCTTTTATGATTGATTTCATGAATGTTTGGAGAATTCAGCTTAACTTGGCAGGAACATTAATGCTGTGGCAGCAAATGTTTATGAGATTGACCCTCTGCACACATTACCCATTTATAAAAGAGATTAAGATAAATTCTTGATGAAGAATTTCACCACTGAAAAACAAACAAAAAAATTACAGCCAATTTTTGATCACTTTGGATAAATGAGAGACATAAAAAGCAAAAGAGAAGATTTCTTACAGCTGATCTGGAGATAGCAAAAATCGATTACGATCATTGAAACATCTTGAGAACAGCTGTGTGACTATAATAAAACCGTCAAACAAGCTGGATATGAAAATTTTGCCTAACTTAAAATTGCTCCTTCACAACTGACTACTTTTGCAACCATTAGCCCTTGCAGTGTTACAAGTGATTGTTATTGCGATAACTTCGGTAACTTCTTCATCAGAAAAATCAGCTTCAGACCTAATCTTTTGAGTCCACCTATCTTGGAAGAACATGTGAACAGCTAAAGACATTTGCCCTCATTGATGCTAAGAGACTTTCAAAAGTTATTGTTTCACTTCGATCCGCCAGCTTTCTTTTAGACCCAATTCCTACAACCTTTTATTAAATCATGTTGAAGACTTTTTGATTTAGTCAATTGTTCTTATCAAATGAGAATCTTCTCCTCAGCACTTAAAACAGCTGTGGTGAAGCACAATCTGAAGAGAAATTATTTGGATTTCCTTTCATTGAACAGCTACAGACCTATATCAAATTGACCACTTTTAAGCAAAACTTGCATGGCTTCTAGATAAACACATCAATGATCAATCTGGCTTTTGCTCCAACCACATCACTAACACATTAGTTAGTAAATTACCTTTGTGTCAACATTAATCAAGACAAACCCTCACCTCTAATATTTTTTTACCCTATTGTGGGTCACCAAATACGTTTGGAGAAGCTGCAAAAGCATGTTGGCCAGCTGTTGGGTTTTGAAACTGAAATCCTGTCTCAGTGATGCAGAAAAATGAGTCCATGCCTTTGTTACTTCAAGACTGGACTACTGCAGTTCCCTTTTTATTGTCTGTCCCAAATATGCCCTGAAAAGTCACCAGCTGATCCAAAATGCTGCCGCGAGGCTTCTGACGAGAACTAGCAGAAGAGATCATATTTCTGCAGTTTTAGCATCTCTTCGTTGGCTCCCTGTTAAATTTAGGATAGAGTTTAAAATCCTCCTGACATATAAAGCTCTCCATGACCAATCTCCATTGTATATTAGATCTATTAGTTCCATATATTCCAAACAGAGCACTTCGCTCTCAGACTGCAGGTCTACTGGTGGTTCCCAGAGTCTCTAAAAGAGCACAATGGGAGGAAGAGCCTTCGCCTATCAGGCCCCTCTCTTATGGAACCAGCTCCCAGTGCGGGTACGGGGGGAAGACAACTAAATCAAGCTTCATACTTTCTTTTTAAATAAATCTTATAGCCAGGGATACTTATAGCTATTCATTATTTATACTGTCATAAGGTTGACTGCAGAGGGTCGTCTTATGACGCACTGAGCACTTCCTTTTACTTTCTCTGCTTCTTATCTTTCATGTATTAATATATGACATCATTAACACTTTTCTCCTTTTTATGCAGGTCTTCGTGGATAAAAGCTGCAGTGCAAGTTGATCTGTCTTTCCTGTCCTCTCCTTTCCAACCAGTCAAGGCAGATGGCTGTCATCCCTGTTAAAAGGGACTTTTCCTTTCCACTGTCCCCTCATGCATGCTTACGATGGGAATTTGGATCGATGTCAAGATTTGATGCAATCTGTTGGTTTTCCTTGGTTATTTCTAATAAATTGGCTTGAACTGATGTGTCTGTAAAGTATCCTGAGATGACTTTGTTGTTGCTGCTATACAAATAAGATGGAATGGAGGTAAATTAAGACATTTTAAATCATGTCTTTTTAACAAAAGATTTAATCGGTATTGCAGATTGGAAACATAAAAACAACTAAATTAATCGTGGTGTCCAAGAGGGCTTTTTCTTAGGTCCTAAAATTTTTTCATTTTTATTTGTTACCCTTAAGACATATATTATAAGGACTTGTAACATCTGCTCCCATAGA
>JBAMHX010000016.1:10948417-10965793 GCA_037177515.1 Pseudomugil tenellus | reverse complement strand
GCGTAGGTTTTCAAAGATATATTATTTTATTTGAGGAGCAGTACCATTCTAGCTGACAATCCCCCCACCCACCCACCATTGCCACCCATCTTTACACCCCCCTCCCCTCATTTCCACCAGCACCCCCACAGCCAAACAGCCCAGCATTTTTCCAGTGATAGATGACACCCTCCTCATCAACCTCCCAACTGCA
Organism: Pseudomugil tenellus; assembly: GCA_037177515.1. Classification (NCBI taxonomy): domain Eukaryota; kingdom Metazoa; phylum Chordata; class Actinopteri; order Atheriniformes; family Pseudomugilidae; genus Pseudomugil; species Pseudomugil tenellus. The sequence continues at coordinate 10,965,600 of JBAMHX010000016.1, read as the reverse complement.
ACTCAAACACACAACCACAAATATACATACAATAAGACCCCCCCCCCCTCTCTTTTTTTCCCCCAAAAAAGAAGGTAAATTAATTTTTTACTCATTTTAGCACTTTAACTCTTGTATATCTGTATAGAATACATGTGTTCCCTCCTCCCTACTGTGTGTCTCCCAGGCTGCAGGCGCTGGTCTTCTGCCTGGCTGTGTGTTTTTTTAAGTTGCTATTTCAGTGGTAACAATATCTGTTTGATCAGTAGCACTGGGTCAGAGCTGGAGTTTAGGGGATACTTAAGGAGGGGGGATTCACAAAGGCCTCTTTTCATTCATGAATTATTGACCGTCACACAAGACATCACTCACTTTTTCATAAATACTGAAAAACAGCCCTTCTGATTTTTATTCTTTGTTAACCAATACTCATACAATATGGGAAAAGTCTGATTTTTGGATCAATTTTCAGGACACTGTATGGTCAGTAAAAAAAAAAAAAGTGTCAGTCGGACATATTTGAAGCTATTCTGTACCTGGAGGGCCCCAGGTTAGCCCCCTAAATGTATACCTTGAGTAAAAAGTCTCTGAGAACTTACCAAATGTCAGTATTCCCAGTTATCTTGCATATGAATCATGTATGTACAATTCTGTATAAATTTAAAAAAATGTTTTTGAAGCTCTGGTGTAATATTATGTTTTTCATGAATTATTTTTTTTTGGCAAAGTCAAACTGATATGAGAGAAATCCGATTTTTCATGTCTCACCTCCCCTTATGGTTGTAGACTAAACTTTACATATGCAGCCATTCCACACACTGGAAAGGTCCTGCAGGTCCAACCCCAGGGGATGACAGGAGGCCGGAAGAAAGAACAGGAAACTTGTTAAAAGAGAAGATTTAAGGTCACCCATCCCAAGGGAGCGGCAGCTTTAAGGAGACGATAGGGGTTAGGAGGTTTTAGCATGCACAAAGTCTGCTCATCTACTTGTTGCTTTGATGAGGGATGAAAGGCTGTCATGAAGTTCAAGTTTACAGAGCAAATGATAGACTCAACTGTCCTAAACATTTCCTCCTTCTCATACTCCTTGTTGCTCACTCAAGGAATTCTGGCTTGCATTTTATTCACCTTAACTGAAAATGCAACTTGGCACACGAGAACACTGGCAGACCACTGAAAAGAGAGACAGCTGTTAAGAGATGGACATTACTGGATCAAATCCCTGCAATTGCCCCACTAAAACAAAGGAATATATTTGTTTTTCAGCTCTTGTGCTGATCTAGTCTCATTGAAAAAAAATATCCCCCCACCCATCCACCCACCCACACCTCCTCTCCACTTTTTCATTTTAAACCAAGTTAACACAGTTTGATTCGCATTTGTGAGCACTTTGAGCATTCGGCAGTAGAAAGAGCAGGTTGTGTTTAAGTCTTGTTTGAGGATGATCAGGGTAAAAGCCTTTTTTATTGGCAGGTCATGCTGCTTGTTAAGACAATGACACAGGTGACTAGACTGTGCTGTTCCCCTCAGTGGGCCTCAAAGTAACATAGTTGTTCTTTCACAAGTTGCAAACTGTCAGTAAAATCAGCGACAACAGAGAGACAGAGATTGAAAGGAAAGGAAGTGGGAAGGAAAGACAAAGAAATTGGGTAAACAACGTGGATATGAGGAGTTGATTTAGTTGGCAGGGCTGCTAACAAATCAACTCAACAGCATGCAAACACAACACACTTCAACAAAGTACAGAGATGAGCAACATTAAATTTATGTTCCTGAACATTTTCACTCTATTAATCCCTCCTTTCAGAAAGTCTACAAATAAAACAACAAATCATAGAAAAAAAAAACAGTATCAGCAGACGTAGCCTGTTGGTCGACTGAAAGCAGCAGTATGTTGTCAGGCAAGTGGCACATATGGACAGAAGCCCTGGCATTTACTTTTAAAATGTTCTTGGGTATATGTTTCCTAGAGGTCAGAGGTGTGAGGTGTGGCGGCTGCAGCCTTATGCTGACCCTCAACCTCCAAACTAAATCCACCATGTAGAATTATGCAAACATGTAATTTCATTTGTCTTCCTCTTTGGAGCCTCTTTGATTGTATGTTTGCAATTGAACAATCATAAACACGAACAGCTATATGTATAACTGACTCTTAAGTAATATCAGTTCAAACTCAATTATATAACACATAAATAAATCATCAAATAATTTAACAACAAGATACTATAGACTACCAGTTGGCAGTAGATACCAACTTGTGCCATTCAAACTTGGACATTTAGTCGAAATTCTTTTATGTCAATTTTTAAGACGAAATGTAAAACAATACTTCAAGCACAACTGTTGAACTGATCTTTCACAATAAAGTAAAACAACAGATGTATCGTTAGAGTTAATGAATGGGAAACAGCTGAAGGAAAAGGCTTTGTTTACTAGTTTGTTCTATAAAGCACAAGACGCTCAATGTCTTACTAACTATATAAAAGAAATAAAATCAAACAAACAGTGTTTTCAAGTGTCTGATGTCCCTATGTTGCGTGGCTTCAATTATCTGTATGTAATCCAGCCTGCCTAGAGTTTGTTCTGCGTGTCTGTCGCTTTCGTCACCAGGCTGTCAACAGTTGTCCCCCGATGTCTATTTCTGATGCTTATTTACAGCTTTTCTATTCTGGACAGGGAGTGGGGAAGCTTTGTGAGGGAGAGGGCGGGTCAGGGGTCCAAGAGACAATAGACAAGACAGTGGTGGTGGTGCAGAGTCGACAGCTTGCCGGCTAGTTTTACACTTAAAGAGTTGCGGGTATTTATATTCAACTGGTAAGGCGGGTGATTGAATTTGCACACCGTTGACTGATGCATGCAGTTCATAAGCGTAACACTAGACATTGTGGTTGTGTTGTGATGACGGGTGAGAAATTTCATTCGGGCCACACCAAACAGCAACCGAGCTAAGAAAATGGCTTTCACTCTGTCGACAAAGTAGGACAAAGACACCTGTTCCATATTCCTAGTTTAGTCAGTTCCCTATTGGCTGGTTTGATTGTTCATTTTTACTACTCTTATGTGCTTTACACCAGACCAAGACATTTTATTGGTCTCACACAATTCTCCTTTCCTCACCTCTCAGTCTGTCGGTCTATTTCTCCACTTCGCCCCAAATGCTATAACTGCAAATCTGGCAAGAGATAAAATATTTCATACATGTGTAATAAAAGCATGGCATTAATAATAGATTTTGGAGGCCTGTGTTCATTTAGGATTGCACCGTCCCAGAGGGGGATAAACGACGGCTTTTCAACGAAGCTGAAACAATGACGAGCAATAAACCAAATATGCTGAAAGGGGACTTGCTGAGAAAGGTGCCAACAACACCATTAAAGCACAAGGAATGAACCAATGGTGCTGAACATAAACCAAGAAAGAAAAGGATTTCAGGTGGCAAACCACAACCCCACCTTCTTAAAGGCCAAGGTTTTGTTCACCACATGTTGCACAGCACTTCCCACCAGGAGAAGTAGCAGCACCTCTAAGCCTGCAGCAAAGTACTGTAGAGAGAGACATCTATTTCCAAATCCAGATGCATCCGTGGCAGTTTCTGTCAGACAAGGCCTGGAGATGCACTTCAGGGAGATGCAAGGCCCCATCTGTTCCGCAGCATTATGGTTTTGATGCCTCGTCTTTCTTGTTGTTAGATATTTTACATATCACAAGAGCTCTGGAAATGCTCAATTAGGTAATTCAGATATTTAATTTGCGCATGTACGGCTGTGATCCCAGTGATCTCTCGAGCTGTGCTACATTAGATGGATTCACAGCTGTTTGCTCTAAGATCCACCATGAAATCCCCCTATATACCCCACCCCCACCCCCCACTGCCCCCAAGGAAAAACAAAGAACAGCCATCCCAGCACGTCAGATACTAATGGGGATATGTGTCTTCCATTCTCTCAGACAGAAAGCATCACAGAGCCAGTCTCTGCATTTTAAAACAGATGTACTCTTTTCTGTTGTGTTAAGGTATTCCTTCTGTGTGTTTGTGGGTATGTGTGTGTTTGTTTGTGTGTGAGAAATAGACTTAAGGAGGAGTATCTTACTGTTCTGAATAATACAAAAGGGTGGACCCTTTTACCTCTCGTCTTGTTTGTCTTGTCTTCATCTTAATTTCCAGTGTCATTGGACTTTTTCAGAACTCAGACAGATGAATTAAACACGCAGAAACATAAACGTATCATAGATCTAAGAGTGTAAATACTTTTCCTCATTTGTATATGACAGTCATAGTCATTCAGTAAATGTAGGGGGAATTAAAAAAAAAACTTCTTTGTTTAATCAAAGGACTAAGATACTGTATAAATGCACACAATGACATACATTTTTCTCAACTGTGCACGATTTGTCCCTTCCACCTCTACCTTTCACACTCAGCGTCCAAATACCAAGTCATAAATCGCAGCATTAGCTCAAATAATGATTGCACTGTGCTAAAATCGAATCACTGAGGCTTAATGCCTCAGAACTGCCTGGTAGATTAAGTTCTGAGTGTGTGCTTGTGTGTGCTTGAGGGAATTTGTGTGTGGGGGGGGGGGCTCTGTGATGGATCAATAGGATTCTATGATCACAACGTCCTAGCCAGGAGCCTCATAGTCAGTCTGCTACAGCTGAACTGCTTTACATTTGGATGTTATGCATCTGATCATTTGATGGAGGAGGAAGGTCTGTAGGTAGAAGGCCAGAGCGACAGTGAGGGGGCAGGGGCGGCGGGGGGGAGCAACTTGTGTGTACGCAGGTTACAAATGTTATTTCCAAGGATTTCAGTGTCTCTCTGTAAGTATGCAGCTCCTAAAACGATTGCATGTAAGTATTGTGCATGTTTGTGTGTGTGAGGGAGAGGAAGGGTTACTTTTGGGAGATGCCATTCCCTCTACTGCATGTGTATTAGCAGTCTAATGTTCATGTGAATAATTGATTAGGGCCTCTCTGTGTTTTTGATAATTAGTTGATTGCTTCTTAGCTCTAAGCCCTAAGATTTCATTTGTGTGTGTATATGTATGTGTGTGGGTGTGTGTGTGTAGGTGTGTGTGTGTGCGTGTTTGTGTTTGTGTGAGTGTGTGGTGGGGTTGGTTATCTACTTACAGAAACAATAGTGTCAAAAAAGAAGAAAAGGAAAAAATGGTATTGCCTCTAAGCCATACACTTATGGATTAAGTTTCTAAAGAAATTAGGCAACAGTACATACATGTCTTTCTCATAACCTACTTTTTTGTTTTTGAGCTGAATTTTTTTTCTTGGTGGTGTTTCACATATTTTCAGTTAATAAAGTTATGATCAGTTCAGCTCATTCAAACAAAAATAAAAAAAAAGTTCACATAAAAGAAGTACGAAAATGAATGAGTTTGTGATACTGATACTGATAGGTTTTAAGCTGCCATAAATGAAGAGAAAATGTGGACTTCTTCTTTTTAAATGATATGAACTCACAACTGCAAATCTGTTTCATTCCTCTTCTGGACTAAGTAATCAATTGTTTTCATGAGTGCAGGGTCAGATTTTTCTGCTATCCTTAAATACTTACCTACATTATGGATCCAGAATTTCATACCATCTTTGGGAATCCCAAACAGACAAATCTGGGAAAAAACTGATTATAAACATTATAATGTCACAATTCAGTAGAAAGTAGTGCTCATTTTTTAACACTCTTTAAGTAACTATTGTCCAACACACACAGTTTGACAGAGATTTTAAGTCTCCAAAACGTAATTGGCATGCCCTTCATTGGTGTTTTGATGAGCTAGAATTGATCAAAGTCTCCTGCAGCTGTTTCCTTAGATTAGCCTATGATTTGAATTAAATTTGAAACAATTTGTTGGACAGCTGATCTCTGTGGATGGAAAAGCACCTTGAATAGACTCCTCTCATTAGGATTGACATTTTTTTCACCACAAGATAAAGCTAATCACCCAGTGGGATCTTTATGTTGACCTGCAGGAAGCTTTCTCTTCAGAAGTATATCTAAGCTGTACTTTCAGAAATGTGCTGGATCACTTTATAATAGGGGCCCATTTTCACTTTTGTTTGTCGTCCATTTGTATCTACTAAACAGACTTGTAGCAGACAACAATAAACATTGCATATATGAAAAGATCTATTGAAATTCAAGTCTGACCTTGCACTAGTCTGTTCTCCTGCTGTATTGATTTTTCTTGCTTTCATATGCTTATGCATCGAGTAAAAACAGAATAGGAAAGTTTGGGCACGCTTGCTTCATCATCAAATCCCTGCACTGATATCAGACTGAGAGGAAGGCTTGTTACTATCATCAACGTCCTTGAGAAAACAAGACGTTCCTCCCCCTGCAATACACAGGCCCATGGAGGTACTTTGTTTTTTCCTTCCTCATGAATGCAGTACCATCTATTGGATTCTCACAGATGTGTTTGTGTGTGGCTGTGCATGTGTAGTCATACTGCAGTTATACTGATGAAACAACTTTACCTTATGAGCCATAGTCTAACATTGTTTTACCTCAAACAGTTGCTGCATCAAATTTCCTCTTGCAGCATCTTTGTTTTATTATTCATTTATCGTCTACATTATTATTATTAAACACACACAACACACTTATTTGCTTCAGGTTGCACTTCTTTTCTAAATTAGGGTTGTATGAACTGAGGCCAATGCCGAGCCACACATCCTTATAAGTCTTTTTTATCTTGTTTATTCTCAGCTTGATAAGGCTTGAGGTACAAGCACATGCTTGGAGTATGTGAGCAAAAGACGGCTTGCCACAGTGCCAACTGAATTTTCATTGTGCCTTTCTACGAGAAGTCTAAGACAAAACAACAAATGCAAAAAATGTGAAGATGGGATGAGAGCGAGACGATGGCCAATCGAATGTGGAGTATTCTCAGGGTCAAAGGTCAACCTTGGGAGTCTGTTAATGTGGTCACCGTGGGAACCAATCAATCTCAGTGCCACAGCTTTATCGATTAGATGTGTGCATGTGCACATACACACAAACAAACTTGGGCACACAGCATTCTTTGTGTGACACACTCATACAAAGCAGCATTTATTCACCCTTATGAAGTCACTTGTGCTTTCAGCTCAGCATTCTGTGATAGACAATATCAAGTCAAGTCAATGACAACTTTATTTATCCCTGCAAGGTAATTCAGTTTGACAGTCCTGGGTTGATACTACAATAGACACTTTTACCATATGGTTTCCAAAACAGCAAAGTGGAATTCAGAACTTAGCCCTGCCCTCTCGTAGATGGATACTTTGGCAACGTAAATGATGCCAAAGTATGAGAGTGGCACCATGTGAAAACATTTGAAATGGATGTCCTCATTTACGTAGTAAGGCAGCATAAATGGGCCCTAATGCTTCTCAGAGCAGAAGACGCTAACAATAAGGCAAAAAACATATTTGACACCATTTGAGTTTTTTCTGTAAAAGAATGTATAATAATGTACTTGTAAGATATATATCTTATATAGGAGACAACATCCCAAGTCTCACACATTCTGCTCTAAATCAATAGACTTGGTGGGGTTTTCAGTGTGATATATCTCGCTGTGACATATCTCGCTGGTGGTGTCCATTAGTTTGGGGATTAATGCTGAGGCAACAACTACCTTAACACCACAGGTCTGGTTGGTCACAGAAACTATGAAGGCGTGGCAGATCCTGAGAACACATTTGATCCTTCCAAGCCTACCCGGCATCCTCTCCTAATATCTGAGTCAACTGATCACCATCAGTTGTCACTATTAAGTGTTCTGGTGACATATGCTTTAACATGGTGTTTAACATGAACAATCCATGTAGGGCACACAAGTCCATCATTGAAACAATCAATCTGAATCTGAATCACACTCTTCTCTGTCTGAGGTCTGCAAGCAGAATGAGGTGGATTCCGTGAAAGGAATGGTTTCCAATACGCCATCCAAGGTTTCCAAAAAGTTTGGGTACTCTGAACTGGTGTTTTGTGGATAAGCACAAACAAATGGTCAGGAACTGTTTCCCCCATGAGAAGGCAGAGGGGCCCTCAAGTCTACTGGGGTAAAGTTCAAATACAAGCAATGAGTAGGCCCACACTGCTTCTTGGCCTCTTGACCGGAACAACTCCAAAATGGAAGATGGTCTAGGACTTTTTGAGGTCATAAAAAGTGAGAGAAAAAAAAACTCCAAACTTTTTCTCCAAACTCAAAGTAGATCTCTGGTAAACAGAACAGATATCAGCCTTTTTTTTTTTGCATCGCGTGCAGCCCTTGAACTAAAACATTGAAGTATTAATACATAAGATTTGAACAAAGTTTTGATCCAGGTTTGGATATTGTCTACAGTTACACAGATATGCCAGACAACAGAACATCTTGTGAGACATGTTTTAATTTCCAGTCTGCTGTTTGGGTAGAGCAAACAGAAGGAAAAACACGATGCGAAAAGTGTGCTGTTGCACGTCAAGAATGGTGGACAAGGCTATATGCATTATTGATTGTGACATAGTAAATAAAATACTGCACTTGGATATATCCTCAAAATCAATGAAAAAGTGGAAAGATTTCAGTATTTGAATGTTTTACTCATTTAGAAAAAACAATACAGCAGTTTAAAAGTAAGCTACTCCATTATATGTGAAAGTTTGGTATGAACTGTACATAGGTAAAAACAGATAAGTATTAATGGCATAATAAAAACTACTTTATAAATGGTTTTGTGTACAAAGACAACCAGATATTTAGCCCATTGTAGTCCAAGAACTTACATGGAGTAGTTTTGTCTGTGTTGTTTTATTTCATGATTCATCAGGTCATTAAATCATAAACTATAGTTGTATCCACACCTTTCTGTGTTTTCCCTTAACCCACATCTTGTGTCTAAAAATAATAATATCTTGTATTCATATTTAATAACCTTTAAAACCCTAATAACGTTCAGTACTATACTGGATTTATTTCTAAAGAAATAGATAGCACATGGAAGATTATGAAGGAACTTCTGAAACTAATAAAATAAATAAGCTTATTTACAAATGTAGATTTTATTTCAAAGTTAGCAAAAGCATTCCACAGAAACAAGGCTTGCTGCATCCTGTGTGATATTTCTGAGCTTGCAGATGGCCTGTGGCATCTCAATGGCTGCTAAGAGACATAACAACAGTGTAGGATTTCTGTATGCTTGGTAGGAGTTAAACCTACAGGGGCATTCTCCACTACCTGATCTGTTGGATTACAGATACACGCCAACCAACAAACAGGTGCATCTGACATGAAACGTTGATAAGCATTCATGCAATGATGTACATACAGTCACAACCCAGCTCAAAGCCACACAAAGGAGAAAGGCTGACACATGATTAATAGCTAAAAATAAGTCATATGTTACTTAAAGGAATATTAGTAAAAACTGCTAACTTAACATCAGTAAGCTATGGAGAGCTATAAGTTTACTGTGTGGTAAAGTAACCTATTAAAGTATTTTTCAACTTAAATGTTTTCACATGTTTATGTGTTTATAAAGTTATGGCTTAAATCAAGTTGGTGAACATTGCTACATGGATATTTTTGCCATTTTTATGTTAAATACATGTATAAGACAATAAATGGCAATAAAAAGTGTATTTTATCAGGCTGCTTGCTCATCTAAATAATGGGCTATTGTTTATTAGAGAACAAAATAAAATACAACCAAATAGATGTATAAGTAGCAAACTATAGATTCTTTTTGTTGTATTACTCATTTTGACTGTAGTCTGACAAACTCATTGAAGCCGGCCGCTCAGTACATTATCACCAATATTATCATTCTTTTCTTCAGCCTGCAACCCCTCCTTTTGCTCGATTTTCAACACCACCTGTCACCTGTTCATTTTCCCAGCAGTCTTATCGCCCTACCAGCCATAGCGGCAGGGTGAGGCCCAAATGAACTGATAAGGAAGAGCTGGTTCAGTGGAAGAGAGGAGAGGGAATACAGTTAGCCTCCTCAGAGTGTAGAGCCGAGCACTTTGGAGCATGGATGCCTCTCCTACACTTCCAATGTCTTGTCAGGTCACAGACCTGCACCTTGAGATTGTGGATTGTAAAAGTTGCACTTGTTCAAAATTATACGCTGCAGCAATTAAGTCACATTTGCTGCTACATTTCTTTAAAAAAGAAGATGCTGCCCTGACTTACGGTAAAACCTGAGCTTCTTATTTAACAGTGAATGTGACCTTCCCCTCAGTTTAGTCTTTGTTAAAGTAATAGGAGAAAAATAAAAAATCTAACAAAAAGATTATTTCTCAGGTCAGGTGGGTTGTCTGCATTTCCACAGTTAAGAGTATTAACTAATCTAGATTGTGTGACACATTGGTGGCCAATTATTTCAAATTACCAGACATCATCAAAACGATATTGAGGGTGATGGTACCCCACACTGAGACTCCTCAAGTAAATTAATGAACTAAAGTGGAAACGAGCTACAGTACACTGACAAGTGCAGCATAATTAAGTGTTTACAACGCTGAGAATAACAGGCGCTGTTCTAGGTAAATTAATGCCTTTTCCCAGGTGTATACAAGGCCTATTCGGCTCAAGGCGAACAGATGCCAAGACAGGGACTGCACCAAAGGATGGCTGCTAGAGACGCACAGGCATTGATGTGAGCTTCAAATCTCACCTGTAGTACTCTGAGACAGCATTGATTCTTGTCCAGCAGAGAGAGGAAAGATAGAAGCGCAGCTATTGTTTACGTTCGAGTCGTTTGAGGCAGATAAACTCACAATCTGTGCATGTGTGTTCTCCCACTGCAAAAAAAACAAACAAAAAACTCTCCATTCATTAAGGCTCCACAGAAGGAGATTCCATTAATCTGTTCATTAGGCTACATCAAAAATGAAATTTCTTATTAAAATCAGATCCAGCTGTGTGCTCTCGTTAAAACCCCCCATACCGTACAGAGCTTAACAATAGTTGTGGCACAAGACCAAAACCTGGCCACAAGAAAAGGGAAGAAAGATTCTAGTACATTGGCCTGCTTTGACTCAACACACCGCAATAATTGCAGCGCTCTTAGCAGGGGGCTATGAATAAACATTACTTTTGTCAGCAAGCTTCTGAAAGCTGCATTTTCAATTAATTTACATTTGCATCGATATGGAGCGAAAATGTGTTCTTAATCACTGTGTTTTATTTTCTCAATTTCTCCCAAGTCTTTTCTCATTCTCTCATTCCCTGTCTGGCAGTTCCATTCCCCGTCTCTACTGGGCTCTCCTTCTTTTTCTACCTCTCTCTTTGGAAAATCCCATTAATCTCAGCCAGTGGTTTTGAACAAAAGCTATGGGCTAAGCGATTGATCCGGGCATTGATCCCACTCGCCTGAACGATCATAAAGGTGTTAAATTGGTTTCTTGGAGGATATGTATTTTTCATTGCTAGCTGCTGCAAGTTGAAGTTCCTGCTTAGAATTTTCAAATTGCCCATCTATTTTTTTTTCTTTTTACAAAGCCAAAAAATTGGCGATGATTTTTAAATAATAAATAGGTTACACTTTGAAAAATAGCCTTAAATGTGAACTCGGAGGGCAGTTTGAAGCAATTTCTGGAGACTGTGTTTTTTATATGAACACAAACTTTAGTAATCTTTGCAATGAGTTTTGCTTTGTCCAAGGACAGGTGGAGACCTGGGATTCATACTAAGTATTTTTACTGTTAAGGCAGAAGCAGGAAGCTGATTAACTATAATGCGGTAAATAATTTCTCTAATCCATACTGTATTCCGTAACTAAATGTCACTCCATGTATATATATATATATATATATATATATATATATATATATATTTTTCTACCATACAACACAAATTGCATTCTGATTTCATGCGTGTATTCATTTTTTTTCCTAGCAAGCAGGCAGAACATCTTGTTAGATCAGGCGCATGACTGTTGCTTGTTTGACAGAGCAAAGGAAGAGCTTGTCAGGGAAACGGTTCATGTCACTGTTACTTAAAAGGTCAGTCAACTGAACCCCAACCTCTTGTCCACCCTCATGCCTATCTGTCTGTCACCAGCTCTCCCATTCCAAGTGGGTGTCCCTTGTCCTCGTCTAGGCTGCTATCACCCATCATCATGCCTATTGAGCTGCCCCTCTTTGATGACCTAGGCCTCTTGTCAGAGAGACGCTTCCAGGCAGGCAGGGTGAGGACAGGCCTTTGATGAGGACCCCGACACTTGCCAGCATCAGTGACAAGCAGTAGAGTCTTTTGAAGCACAAGGGCTTTACATTTAACCACACACATACACACACGCTTACCATACATGCTTCTAGCATCCTAAGACGGAGAGGCGAATATAAGTAGAGCTAGGCACAGTGTGGAAAACTCCCTCCTTTGCCTTCTTTCCTTTGACTTCTTTTCATGCTTCTGATGGTTTTAATGAAGGCATTTGAATTTTACTTTCGTCTTGTGCTTGACACAGACACACACACAAAATAGACGTATAGAGTGGAGGTAATAGAAGTCCATGAGGCAGTCAGAAATGTTACAAAAAGCAGCTTTGTTGTATTTTTTCTCATTTTCCTGAAAGGATAAAAGGGAAGTGAGAGGCTTGGGATGCTTTAACATTGGTAACTTTTTGCATTTATTGCAGTAAAATGTCACCAAAATGTGTTTTATTAGATTTTACTACATCTTAGGTATTATAGAAACATGATGCAAGCGGCATCATGTACTGCTGCCTCATTAACATGCAGTACTTTTACCATTGCAGGCCATAAGTTTTTAAATGGCAAAGTTACAGCTTATCATTTCCTAAATGACACACACTGTGGATAATACAACATAGTGTAAGAACAGATTTTGAAGGTTTTTTTTAATTTTTTTTATAAAACTAAAAATAATTACCCAAATCATAAGCAATACAGTTATCAAAGCTGTCAAAAACAGTTATAGTCTGAAGACCAAAGTGTTTACATCCTTCAGCTGAGTGAGTTGTCTGCTGTTATGTCTGCTGGAAATGTAGATAGACACTGTTTAAAACTAGCTCTAAATCAGCCGTCAAAACAATCCTAATCAACAAGAACTACATGCCAGACTTTTCCACATCTGTAGCCTTTTCATAATACCCAATAAAGTCTATGATTTTGTTTGCAGAACACCAGTTGCTGACATCAAATAAGTACCTAAGGTCATATGATCTTAACAAATGGGTCATTGTACAATTTCCCGACAGCACAAGAGAAACATTCCTCTCAGGTGGCTGTTCACCTGTCTGTGTCTCACTCACAGCATTGATCCACATTCTTAACCTCCCAAGTGTTTGACATTAGCGATCACAACAGTTCTCACAGATTCAAAACAGGAAAGCATGTCAAACATCCTCACAACACCCCGATGTGACCACATTATTCCCAATAATACCACAAAGAGCACAATGTTTCCTCATTCCTGTTTTTTTTCATGCATGTCTGCCTATGTGGAGTAATGATTAACACAGTCAGGCATGGGAAGAGACTAACTGCCACAATAGAGGGGGTTGTTTTGGTTCCCAAATCTACCGTTTCACCTGTGTCAGCTTCCTAAGTTCACCTGGCAGATCCATGGGAGCCAGCGGCTGGCATGCGGGAGGAAAGAAAAACCAACTACTTAATCATTATCATCCGCAGAATCACTCAGAAACTTTGGGCAATGGGCAAACAGATAAACCTGGTAACATTGTTAAATCAGGCACGTAACAAAGTGCTTAACTGAGTGTTGAAAGGTTCACATGAGAAAGCTTTAGAGTGAGTACTGGGGACTTTTGAGCTTTGTGTAAGGTTTCAAAAAACACCCACCTGATCAATAGCGATTGACCTGTGAGCAAGCTTACCCTGCAAACAGTGCCTGTGATACTCACACGCTGGTAAAGCTGACAGTGCATCACTTTGTGTTTTGAGAGTGGCTTTGCACCATGTATAGTGTTTTTCCTCAAGTAAGGCTTTATTTCTGAGGGTCAGCATTCTCTTTAACAAAACTGAAAAAAATGTATTCGTAAAGTACAATAGATTTCAATGTTGCTTAAAGTTGATACAACTGTAAGGAAAAGCAGACAGTTCTGTGCATTTTAAATTTACAAGTCAGTAGAATAATAAAAAAAAACATTTCATTGTTAACATTTCACTGAAATGAGTTGTTAAAGGTTCTTTTTTTGTAGCTGGGAAAGAATAGCTAATAATAGACCTTGTTTAAAACATGGAGAGAAAGATGGTAGGTGAAAATTTCAAGGATTTAGGAAAAGAAAACTTTGCAGCAACAATAATCTAACTGCACTTACACTGATTTATGTGCACATATTGTTAAACTGCACCTTCGGAAAATATTCTACAACTAGCAGATCAAGCACTTCACCTAATATGTTTTCACCATTTTGCAGGTTAATTGTTGATAATTATTCAAATTAGAAAGCACACAAGTAAAAGATGTGGTTGCCACAGATCACTTTCACTCACTTGTATGTTTTCATATTTATTTGTATAAAACAGATGTAACTGAACAGATTTTATATATAAAAAAGGAATAGTGGGAATCAGTTGTTTTCTTTTATTTAGAGTAACCCACAGTTTCCTCTTTCTTCTTCAGATACTGAACATTTTGCAAACATTAATTGAGTCATCATATGACTTTTCACAGGTCTTTGGCTGTATGTTTTTTTAACCACATATGTGCATATAACATGTTACCGGAAAGATGTTTACATAAATTTGTATGAAGACAAAAACCCCAGTTAAACAATAAGGGGACAGTGACAGACATACAATCTGCAGTGATGACAGGTTTCTTACTGTGGATATTACATTTAGTCGCACAGAAAGAGACTGTTGTTACAGCTGTATCAGAGCGGAAAGATAAATAGATGACCTGATGACTGTTTTTTTTCATGTATCTTTAACCAGGTGGATGACCAGATGAAACTGTTGCAGAACTGTTGGAGTGAACTTCTCATCCTCGACCACGTTTTCCGGCAGGTGGTGCATGCCAAGGAAGGCTCCATCCTGTTAGTCACAGGCCAGCAGGTGAGTTGGTGAAAACCCACATGGAAATCTTCCACTAACTCCACTTTTTTTCCTCCAAAAATATCACACACCCACAACGGTATTTCTCAACCGTGAAGCTTTATTGATTCCAAAGCCACATATTACAGCACTCATCAGTTAATTAAAATGAGATCCTTCATATATACAAATGTTGCCGGATTTATCTGCTACAAATCTCGAATAGGCACTCAAATAGGCAAGTTGTACCATTATGAGTGGGTGGACAGATAATAAATGTGGCTAAATGTGTTATTGTGTTTTACTGGTGTCTTTGAGAAAGTCAGTGGGAGTCATTGCCTGAGGCTCCAACCAAAGTCCTCAGTGTTTCAGGAGGCTCTGTTGAGTCCTGTTTTAACCTCACACATGCATTCACAGAAGCACATAGTTCAGCAGGACACACAAACATACAGCAATTATTTTAATCTTAGAGCATTTCCTTAAAAAAATACACTTAAAGGTGAACAATATTCATTGGGAATATGCCCCTCACTCTTCACATGGCTGTCAGTGAGATGCAAAGTCATAAATCATAGATTGTCTTGCTCTCCAAAACATTTCTTCCCACCAAAATGTTTTACAACAACAGAGATTGGCATAAATATTGCAGCAAGACAAGTGCGTGTGCTTTGTGTGCAAGGGACTCCTTTCTAATTTCATGATTTTGAATGAAGAGAAGGTCAAGGTTTTTCTTCAGTTAATAGTAATCTGTACTGATTTGTTGTAAATAACAATGTTAAATAGTGCCATGACAGGTATTGTACATAAGATTAGAATAAATCCATTCAACATATATCAAGAGGGTTAATTATATAAAAAATATAAAAATTATAGGAGGGAAAATGAAGATGGAGAAGAAAAAGATGGAGAGTAAGGAGGAAACAAGGGAAAGGATTGGAGTTGGGGAAAGACAAGAGAGGAGATGATGAGCCGAAGCGGATTAGGCAGTTAGAAGAGGAGGAGGAGGGGCCAATAGTCAGGGGAGGTGCAGGTCAGCGGTTTCGTTTGCATAGTTTGGTTAATGAACAGCTGGTCTTGAGGAGTGTGTGTGGGTGTGTGTGTAAATGTATGCATGTGACTGTACGTCAGTGTGTATGTGTGAGGCAGTGAAACAGTTCATTATCTCCCATTATTCTCTGCCTGGCCAGGGGTGACAGCGTAGCAAAAATAAGAGGGATATTTAGACCACAGTAGCAGCAACACCCTAAGCTAATGCTGCACAATCACAAACACACAAAGAAGGTTTGGGCTAACAAACACAGCGGGTTTCCCACACTGGTCCGAAATGTGTTACATATGTGAAGCTTTGAGCATTGTGAAAAGACACTGGAGCTGGTTTGGTGTTGGTGCTTAAATACAAATCATGATTACATTATTAAAAGATGTTTTTTCTTATTTTTTTCTAGTTAAAAAAGTGTGATTTTCTTAAGGATTGTTTAAGAATATTTGGATTGTCTTAGACGGTTAAGGAATTGTATTCAGTATATGTAACTAAAGGGTTATTCTTTTGCTTACATTATTGAACATAGCATCATTTTTCTGGTCTTTATTGGCACTGTCATGTATCTGCTTATCTCAGCAAATGCCATTGTTATAGTTCAACAGTTTTTGGCAAAGTGAAGGAACTATAGTTGATCATTGACCCAATAAAAAGGGGGCATTATTCAACAACAACAACAATAATAATAATAATAAAAATCGTCATCATCAAATTTCACTGCTGAAATTTGATTTGTAAAATAATCTTTTTGAACTTTTAAAAGGTTGAATATAAAGTTTAAGGTCAACCATCTTATACAAACGTTATTGTAACTCTATAAAGCAGTCTGTAGCAATAGGCTCATTTTCTGGATGTTGTGACTACTTTTTGTTCAGTTTTCTGTGAAGATGATCCCATACTGCTTCTATAATGTTGAGGGCTGGCCCCTGGGGATGCTTGTCTTTCAATAGAACTTGTTGCTGCATCTTTTTAATCCATTTTCCATACCTCATATGTCTCCGGTTTCCCTTTCTGTTCCTTGTTTTCCTGCCATTAACTCAGTTTCTGATGAGGCATCAGTGAAAAGTAAAGTGATTAATAGTAAATTCTCCATTAATCTTCCAGGTCTTGTGTCTGATCTTTCCTGGAGTGCTTTGTATTTAAATCTTCAACACCTAG
>JBAMHX010000016.1:10929500-10948281 GCA_037177515.1 Pseudomugil tenellus | reverse complement strand
CCCTTTCTGTTCCTTGTTTTCCTGCCATTAACTCAGTTTCTGATGAGGCATCAGTGAAAAGTAAAGTGATTAATAGTTAAATTAAAAATTAAATTAAATTCTCCATTAATCTTCCAGGTCTTGTGTCTGATCTTTCCTGGAGTGCTTTGTATTTAAATCTTCAACACCTAGACCCTTTCAGGCACCTTTTTTTTTTTCTTGTGATGGATCAGAGGTATATCAGCTGTTGGTTAGCTGTTGGTTAACTATATTAACCCCTATTTTGCCTCTATATTCTTTAAAAAGCTATTCTGCAGCAAAATTTACAAGTACCTGCATGTGATAGGGGTCATAGGTACTCTTTTCTTATAGTAAGCTTATTAGGATCAAATCATCAGTTTTCAGAAGCCTTTTAAGGAAACACTGTAAATCAAGATGATAAATGCTAGTATTTGGATTATTGGCTCTTTAACATAAACCTTGTGGGGGTATGTTGTCTTAGAATAGACTTACATCCATGTCCCATAATAAATTAATTGTTGCAGACACACTCTTTAATGCTACTAAATATTTTATGGGTGCATCACATCATTCACAGTGCAGTAAAAGCATATATATTTGAATAATTAAGATGTGAAGTTATGCAAGCTTTTAGAAAATCTCTACTGGCAAACATTGGTATTTATTGGCTGTTTGTATAGAAAAATTACTATAGAACAGCAGCTTTTTTCATAATTTGATCTGATGCATTTTGCCTTTTGCTTTGAAACATGGTTCCTTGCTGTTTCCAGTCATGCACTGCACACATAAAAAAAATATTAGAAAAGAAATCCATTGAAGCAGCAAATTAACCGTTGCAGCTTGTTGCAGCCTTCTCCCTTGTCCTTACATCTGTCTTTACATGCTTTCTAATTCCTTTCTTTTCTATATTTATTTCTTTTTTCTCTCTAGTGCAGCATGTTGTCATGTCACCAACATCAGAGAGAAATGGCCATGAGTGCTTGTTCTTTATCCAGCCATAGGATCAAACACAAAGCGTAACTTGTACAAATATGTGCAAACATCAAATGACAAAGATTGCACTGATCTCTTGAATGATTAAGCAAGGCCTTGCAGCTTAGCAGACAGTAAAAATCCTGTTATTTTGATAGTGTGACACTTCTGGTGTTCACTACATGAAATTCAAATGATGAAAAAAATAGATGCTTGCACACATCTTATCTTTAAAACAAGGTACATTTTCCATGTAGCATCTTTGAGGCACTTTAGAAGCGAATCGGCATCTAGCGAAACCCACCTTCCATATTCACGTTTATTGTGGGAGTCCACTCATTAATCATTTTCATTAGAGGCTGAACTTTGAAGGTTTATTCATATATTTATCCTTTATGTCTCTCCAGCAGGGATAATAAAGCACTATTGATTGATTGATTGATTGATACACAGGTCACCAAAGTCAGAGTTAGTGCTAAGTCTGCTATAGTGACATTATAGCATTATTTTCCTCTCTCTTTTTACTTAAGGCAAGGAGGTAATAACCTGAGGCATCACCATCAACGATCCAATCCTTCAATGAACTTATTTCATGCACAGTTGATTTTATGTAAATTGATTGACACCTTAGATGGGGAGCAGGCCGTGTCTGCTTTTCTCAGTCATAACTCTTTCCATCTCATAGGGCACAAGAAAGAGGGAGGGACAAAGGAATTAAGACTATAGTATAGCAAAGAATGAGGAAGTCAAAGAGGAATAAGAGGCAAAAGATAAAAACATGGTCTACTGTTAGCATTTCCTTTGACTCTTTTCTTTTGTGGCCAGATGAAAAAAAGATTTAAAAGAAAAAAAAGAGTTCCAATCATTTTATTTGCACAATAAATAAACTCCAAACCCCTGAGCTGGTTTTAATTGCAAATGTGACCTCACAGGGTCTTTCTTCCTCTCTGAGTTTTAGGAACTGCACACGCCAACATCTACCTTCCCCTGGAAACCCCATGCACAGTCAATTATGGTAATGAATCGTCAATAAATATAAAAAATTAATATGGTCCTGCTTACCCTGAGTGGCAGCTAAGGACTTGCCTCCCAGACAAATGTGCTGTGGCTGCAGATCTGAAGTGCACCTGAAAAGTAGTGGGCTTATGCATGTTTGAATGGAAGAGTTATATCTTAGGAAGATGTGTTTGTCTAAATAATCTTGCCTTATCTGGGTTTTTTTTTTTTATATATATATCTATGGTTGTTTCCCAATTCTGAGTCCGTGCTCTCTTAAGTCGCTTGCCATTAGTGAAATGAGACTGTCACTAAGTGACAGTCATCAGTCACTTAGTGATTGCTAATGTAATGTTTAGCCAGTTAAAGTTCCTATCTTTCCATGAAACACACAAACATATTTAAAAAAGAAAAAAGAAAGAAAGGAGAGCGAGAAATTTTAATTGAATTTTCTAAAAGTACCTGTGGTTATACCTAAATTTATTTGTTGTCATTAAGTAGGTCACAAGTAAATGCTGCTACTGGCCCGGCTTGTCTGCCCATGGTGGCAAATAGAACTGGGCTTAATTTGATATTTAAAACCTTATTTACCTCAAAGAAATTACCCAACGTCTGGTAATAAAAACATATCTATGTTCCCCTCCTACTGGGTTCTGAATGCTTGCAGATTTATGCAGCTAATTAAAAATGGTCATGATGAACGTTAAATACATAAAGTGTTTAGACTCTGAATTGGGACATAGATTATATCACATGTCAGAGTCAAAGTTTAGGCCTAAGAAGTCAGTTTACCTTCTCTACACTCCCACAGCGTACTTTTACAAAAACGCCTGTCAAGCCTAAAAAAAACACATCTTCATATACGGTTCCATACTTTGACTGGGTTAACTTAACCTTACATTGCTGCCTCCAAAATTTTGAACTTATAAATATTAACTTGATACGTACATGTTAACTGACACTGTTTGCTGAACTGAAAAGTTATACCTCACAACAAATGCTCTACTTTAAGCTAGTCTCCTTTTACTGTTGCCCATCTCCTGACGTTCCTCTTTTCCTTCTTATTTCAGGTGGACTATGCAGTGATTGCTTCACAGGCAGGGGCCACCCTCAATAATCTGTTGAGCCATGCACAAGAGCTGGTAGCCAAACTACGCTCCCTGCAGCTGGACCAACGGGAGTTTGTCTGCCTCAAGTTTCTCGTCCTCTTCAGTCTAGGTGGGTGTCTGAAAGATTTGTTAGTCATAGCGGAAGAGTCCCTGCTATTGATGTAGGGATGGTGATAAAGTATTCTTGTATCATCTGCTACACTGTGATGTATAGCAAGAATATCTTTCTTTTAGGCTTTTTTACAGCGGAGTGTTGTAAAGGTGGCAGTCTTTAATGACTGACAACACTAACAGTTCAGCAAATCTGTTTTTATGTAGCTTCCCTGCAAATTTGTCATGAGTTGCAATTCCCAGAATATTGGCCTTTTCAATAATTATCTTTTTTCAAATTTAATTGACAATTAATGTTTATGGGATAGTATTAACCTATAAACAAGCATTTTTTTGTTTTCTTTTTGGATTTATTTTATACTTAAACCCAGTTTATTTGGTTTCTAGCACTGGACTATGGATCTCAATTTAGTCTCTATTGATAGAGTATGAAGTTAAGTCATCTGCATACATAGTTGTTTCAGTATAATTTCATATGAAAGATAAATATGTAGTAAAGAAATTGTACATTGGCTTTCCAAGATAACTGCCCCGTACCATTTCACATATCATGGCCCAGACATTAGCTACAGCTATTAAGTAACTTTGTAATTAGTTAAAAATATTTTCCATGTGTTTCCCTTATAAAGGTTTTATATTAAGTATGACAAACAGTAGGATGGTCTAAATCAACAGTTTAAGAGTTTGCTTGCAAAAGTCAGTATTAGGTGGTTTAATTTTGAGGACTAATAATTTTCACATCAAAACTTGAATGTACACAACTTTTAATATTTTTTAACAAAATGAGATGTATTATTATCTACCTGATACAATACATGGAATTTAAAATAATTTACAATATTTTGTCTTTCAAAGGAAATCTATCCTCCGCTTCCATAAAATGATCACTTTTATCAGAAGAGTACAGAAGTCACATGAATTTCTAAATCTTTGAAGGGGGTGTAGATTATAATTGTAGTGATAATTCCACAATATTAGTTCAGCAATTTGATTGACTGGCAACTGCTGTGTCATCTAACTTTCTAGCACTTGCAGTTCTATAAAAGTGATCCAGAGTACTCTAAAATGCAATCTTCTGCAACCATGTAATAACTATTGAATTGATAATGGATTAATTAACCTATTTTATTCTTTTTATATGGAAATATAATTATATACAGTTTGCTTTTTATATTGAATAATCTATCACTGGCACAGTGATAGATTTTATTCAGCTACATTTTCAACTCTATGGTTAATAAACTACTGTTAAACGAGGCCAATACTGTATTGGTAAAAGGGCTATTGACATTTGCATTTTTTAATTAAGCTGTTATTATTTTTTTTTACATCTGGATTAACAATGTTAGAAGCTGAATTAGTGCATGATGCATAATTAAACATGAAATGAATATCACTGAGAAACCCTAACTCAGAAATTAGCTAGAATTTGGGTAAGATATATGCTGGGTGAAAGGGTCGTGAAGATTTCTATTTTCCTATGTTTTTGGTAGTGGGAGGTCAGCTGGGATTTTTTTTTTTCTCCTTGACTGAGCTTTAGCGTTTTGGAAAGGAAAGACGCGAGTTAGAGGGGAAGCTGGTGGAAGGAGGGTGTTAGAAAGAGGAGACAGGGCGAAGTGGGGGAGAGTGGAAATTGGGAATTGGTCGGAGGTAGCTGTCTGAAGTACTTGGAATGGACAGGTAAGATCGAGTTAAAGCAAGTAGTGGGGAGAGAGCAGAGGATTTAGGACGGGATAAGTAGCCTAATGAGTTAAGGAACAAAGACAAGGGTATGATGATGGGATGTGTGTGTGTTATGTGTGTGTATTCTATCCCAAGCTGCTCTGTCCTCTCTCAACCGAGGTCAGACATTGTCAGGAGACTGCCATCTTTGACAAGTCTGAAAAGAATGCCCGCCAAGGAAACACATACTCCCAACCAAACATTTTCTATCAATTAACATTACTAAAGACAGTTTTCAAGTTAAATGATTTCATTCTGTCCATTCCATTGCACTTAAAGCAATATTGACATGCATATGATGAAAATTTTCAAACCTTTACTGCAAATCTGTGCAATTCCCAATGATTAGGCATTCCCTTCGTTACCTCCCCTAAACTGAAAAAAGGCACTAATGAACACCAGCTGCACATAAGTATGATCAGGCAGGATTAATGTTTTCGTTAGTGGAATTTGAAAAGAAGGTGAGAGGAAGACGAAGGATGCAGAGGGACTTCGGAGCGTGTCTGTGTGTACATGCATGTGTATGCTTTGTCACGTTTGTTTTTTGTAGAGCGGGGATGTTTGGGGGGCTCGGAGTCTAAATAATTTGGCAGAGGCATCATCTATAATGAAAGGCCCACCTGAGGGATGTGTATCGCCCCCGGCAGTGCCTGTTCTCCGGCATTGCCCAGGCCTCCCTTGAAAGAAAACCGACACAGGCTCCACAGAGCTGGCAGAGGAGGATCAGAGTAGGAAAAGGAGATGGTGTTTGTGGAGTTAAGGGGAAGGAAAGGGGTTTGAACAAAGCCAGGCAGTTAAGATGTCCTGTGATTGATGTGATGCAGTACAGCTGATCAGAAGCGTACATGTAATCGGCTGCAAGAGGCCTGAGATATGGACCTGATTCTTCTGGGAAAAAAATGTGCATAATGTGTGTGGTATTGGGGGAGTAGTTATTCATGCATCTGTGTGTCTTTACAGACAGCGTTGTCCTGAGAAGGACCAGTTAATAAGGACATTATTGTAATGAAGCATGGGGGTAGCTTTGTAATGATAGCTGAACTAAAAGATTCAATGCTGCCTCCTTATTAGCTTCATTTAATCGCTGGTGCTAGTAACAGTACTCTCTAAAAGAAAACGGATTAAATCATTGTGACATTGTACGATGAGCTACTGCTCAATTTTGTGACTACTTACTTAGCTTACATCAAAGTAAGTGAATTCATTAGTTGTTATTCAATTATCCTCGCATACTTAGCCACCCTACATCTTTGCCAAACACAACATTACAAATAGTATATGCATTACAAACTAACATATATATATATATATATATATATCAGCATTTGTCATAAAATGTGATGCAAAATTAAATTATGTGTAGGATTTCACAGAATCCGTTCATATTGATGCTTCTGTCTACATCTTGTGATTTTTCTAGGTCAAAAATATACTGCAGTAATGTAATCTTCATACATTATCTTCGGCCACCCCCTGCCTACTTTATTTTCCCTTTCATTTCCTGTTGTTTTGTGTTTTAATTTCCTCCAACTGTCTATAGCCCTTCTCCCTCTCTCCGTCTTCCTGTGCGAGGATAATCAGTCACCCCCAATCCCTCCCACCCCCGCCAGAAGAGCTTTTAGTTAAGCCAGTTGTCGATAAAGACGAGGATATAGATGTCAGCCCAGCTGAGAGGAGACACTTGTCATGATCTGTGTGTTTGTTTTCAGTCAGACATCCTTTTTTTTAGTTTATTGCTTCATTTTATCTCCTTCTATCTTTCTCTCTGCAGCCCGTCACTCTATTCTTGAAGGCTTTTAACCTCTGTCAAGGAGCAAATGATCACTCTTATCATTGATCGTCTAAGTGTTTGTAGTACTGAGAGCAATATTTGTACTGTATTACTTGGGCATCAAGTAACAAACACTCAAAAGTGAGAGCTGCCAGCATGGGTCAGAGTTCAGCAAAGGATTACAACAAGTCATCAGTGTCAGGGCACTGTTAATGGGCCTTTGATTTCCTTTAAAAGACTTAAAGATCTAACAAAGAGACCAACAAATTGTGTGCAACTGTTAATTGAACATCAGTTGAGGTGAAGACTAGGTCACAAGTTTGAATTCAGGATAAAGAAAGTAGATTACTTTTTTTTTGTATTTAAGGAGACTTGACAACTTCTTTAATTGGTAGATGTCTTTAGTTAGTAAGTTTAGTTAGTGTGAATGCATGAAAATGCATTTATTTAAGAAGTAGAGGATATTGTTTTTTTCTGTCATGAACAAAATCTATAATCTTGTTTTGTTTAAATCACAAAAGAAAATGTGGAGAAAAATAAAAAAAAAAAGAATATAAAAAAAATCCAGAATTCAGGAATGCATGGCTGATGCTTCACTGAGAGTTTCTATGAAACAGATGTGGTGACATAGGTCAAGGAGGGTTCTGCCAGCAGCCAGTTAACCCAGCTTAGTGGGTCAAACCCCATTGGGTGTAATTGGGTAAGACAGGTGCTGCCAGGCCTTGTCAGCTCAGAGGAGAGCCAGAGTACCTGCCAGATCAGTGTGGGTTAGTAAATGGTCCCAGTAGAGAAAATAGAGCGGTGGATAAGATCTCAAATAATGTCGTTTAGCAGGAACAATGCCTGTGAAAACTTATTGGCAAGTGGATTCATTTAAAAAGTCTTAAGTTTATATCCAAGTAACTCCTCATTTGATGCCTTAAGTGCTTTGTTTTTTGTGTTTCCAGGATTGTATAGGTGAGTCTATATTAAAAATAATTAACTCTACATCTTGTACTCTAGATATCTTGATTGCATTATTAATTCTTCTATCCAGCTAAAGCTTGACATGTAGAATCAACAGAAAATTTTCTTTTTACAGTATGTTAATACATTTAATACTTTTGATGCAACAAAGGCAGTGAAACAAAATGATAAAAGGAAAAAAAAGTTTAAGATGGCAGCTTTTAGCTTTCTTGATAAAGGATTTTATCAGAAAGAGGTGAGAATTGCTCACCTGGGTATTATGTTTCCATCACTGCTGGACAGAGCTGGAGATGATAAATACCTGTGGCTGCTGCAGACACGTTTGCATGGAACCTAATACCAAATGCAACCTTTTCGCAAGAGAAAGGCCAGACGTTAGTGAGTGTCAGTAAGTTGTTTTCTCTCTTTTTTTCAGAGAGAACAGAAATTAAATGTGTGGTCTATTCATAAAGTAAAAAATACAGATTCAAGAGCTACCTCATCACCACCATTAGCTGTTAAGTGATTAGTCAGTCTCTTAGGATGGAACATATAGCCATCAACCGATCAATCCCCTCCACCTAACCCTCCATCCCTCTTCATTCATCCATCCTTCTATATTGTCTCTTGACTTATTGCTCTACCTTTTCTCTCTCTTTTGTCTACATCCATCTTTGTACATCTTGATCTATCACAACTTCATCACCACTCCTTCTCCATCCACTAGTCCTCATTCAGTCAGTACTGTAACTTTTCCTTCACATATTTCTACCTTTACAATTATTCAAACTTGTCTTGAAACTTAGAAAGTGCTTACTTATTTAATTTAAAAAAAAATTTGATATAATGAAATTATCATTTTGTCAGTATATAATATCATTATGTTTTTGTTCCTAATGAATAACTCTTAGAATATAGTAGAAGATTATGCTAATTAATTTAAATCTGTGCAATTGATAAGGTTTGTTTGATTAGATTTTATATAGTATCTCATCAAATTTTCAGCCCATTTTTCCAAACATTCTTCATTTCTTTAACCTTTCTTTTCATTAACACATTCAGTCCAGTACTATGACACCTCACTCATTAGCATGATTAGCATGTTGCATACACTAAGCTAGTTTTTTTTTTTTTTTTTATGCTTTTAAGGTCAGACACCAATCTGCTGACAACACAAACACAAAACACCTGATTAACCTTGATGAAACACATATTTTCTTCTCTCTTTTTTTTATCACCTGTGTCTCCCCTCACAATGAAAGACAGACAGAGAAAAACAAAAGTAATTCCCAGGCAGGCATGCCCTAATTAGGCTAGCCTGAAGCTGCTCACAATCAATGCCTTAATCCCCAGCTATGAGCATGCCCTTATAAATACATAAACACACATACAATCACACGGCACTAATAAACCTAGCAAATATGTGTTTTCTAAAAATAACTAAATCAGTTTTAATTCGCTTAGGGTTTGATTAGTGAGTTAATGACCGTTCAATGTTTTGGCTCATAGAACAAACGTGCCAAATATCGGAGGATGCACCCTGCGTTCAATTAAGTTATAAAACTTAAAATTTTAATGGGAACATAGCAACAGAGCAAAGATTTTTGACTTCCTCTTTTTGCCATGTGCACTTTTGAACATCAATATGCTGATTAAAAATTGTGTAAATGAATGGTTGTGTGTTAAACTCTGCATGTGACTCTCTTCCTCTTAAAAACTACAAGTGTCCAAAACTGCAAATTACATGGATTGTAGTTAGCTCAACTTGGCCTCCATAGGAAATAGTGATATGTTTTGTTAATATTCTTAAATGTGACCCATATTGGTTTCTTGAAAATTACAGTTTTCAGGAGTTTTCAACTACAGGAGGCAGTAGGGACATACAACTGAAATGAATGTATGTAACAGAAGTGACATTATATTTGTGTTAAAATCCTAATGATGAAGCATGACTGTGTAGCCTTATGGGATAGGGTTGCAAACTTAAAAAGAGAGCACATCAAAATTGATTTTTAAAATACTGCATGTGAGCCGAGAATCTGATAATGACACAGCTGTTCAAGCTGCGATGAACTACATATAACACAATGTATGATTTTGTACAGCAATACACAGATGTATTTTGATGCAAACATCGTGGTTAAAAACCAGATGCGAATGATGCTGAGTAATAGAGAAAAAGAAAAATCTGAATAAAAAATCTATGCAGAGGAGTCAATCATTTCACTGTTTTTAGTTTACTTTACATTTTACTGGAAAAAAAGTAAGAATTAGTAAAACAGTTTATTCCCATCACTGATAAACACACAAACATTGCATAGCATGATTATTAATAATGTCATTTCATTTACGTGTCGACGGGCAATAGCTGGCTACACGACACATCACTTCGAGTAACAGTCGAGGTGCCCAACACAGAAAAGTAGGATAAAAAGGCATATCATGGTTTTTGCAGACTCTTTGGCAGACTCTTATATAATCATACTATTGCCTACAAAAATATCTAAAACGCAAACTCAATTTATTTCCCGTACCTTATGATTCTTTGACTTATTTGTTATTTTTTAAAGATAGTCTGGCAATAGTCTGCTTTCTGGTCCGCTCTGCTGAAGCCTGTCATCTTGCATTGGGTTTCTTATTTTTAATAATAATTAATAGTAGTTCACAAACTAACATAATGGGGGGGAATATTGCCATCCACTGCACCAGGGTGTGTTAGACCCTATAGCTTTCTTATGACTTGGCAACCTGTCATGTCACGGCAGACTTTAGGTTAGGGTCACGCAGGGACATATGATGGAATGGTTGATGGCAGTTGATATATTATTAATTTAGCAATAATTTACTTTTGTAAATCGCCATGGGAAGCATTTTTATAACAACATAAATCATCAATGAGGAAAAAGGCATTTTTGGGTCAAGGAGCAAAAGCAAAAAGGGAGCAAAAGCCCCCCTTAAAAAATGCAGCAGATGATTTGGTTTATTCACATTTAATAAACACAACTGAATTTGTGGTTGTAGAGGACCTAAGAATATAAACGCAAATAAAAGGTTTATAAAATGCAATTCAACACCAAGTGGCTGCACCTACTGCTTTCCATTACTTGTTTTAAAGCTCAGTGAAGTGCTCTGCTAAAGCAAAAGCCTTTTTGCCCTCTGACAGTTTACTGCAGGCATCCTTCTGATGTAGGACACAAAAACAAATAAAAAGTCATTCTAATTGCATTCCCAAAGTCATGTTTGAGTGTCCGTAGTTTTCTTTCATTTCCTTCCATCTCATCAGGAATAGATAGGCTGTGTGCTGTGAGGTAATGAACCTAATCCATGTGTCCATTTTCTGTCAAATTTACCTTTAAGAAATCTAACATGGTGAGCAGTCAGGTCCTGGTGCAGGCAGCCACTTTGTTGGGAGTTTCTTGTAATGAGTCTGTCTAAGAGGCTTTCAGACTTTATCAAGCCATAAAAAGTGGCAGGTCGCCAGTCTGTCACTATTAACCGGCAATACTCCAGGCAGTTGTCATGCAGTTACATTTAGCCAAGGTGTTGGCAGTCATCACTGCTTCTCACCCAGAACACACCAACCCCCCAACCCTTTTTTGTGACAATGTGTCTTGCTTGAATATTTTATTATCTGGATGGGTTTTGTCATCTGCTTGAGATTAATGAATGAGATAATGAAAGTGAGAGTATCACTGAGCTCTGATGATGGTAGCTGTCCTGTAAGAATTCCTCTGTTCTATATGAAATAGTTGTGTAGTTAACAGGCAATAAAGAACAGACTGGATTGTTTTGTGTTATAAAAAATTGTACTTGTTGACGAAGTGGCTATAAGAAAAATGTTAAGAACAAACTAATTAATGAATTAGTCATCAATTTAAAGAAACAACAACAACAAAAAACATTTTTCTGAAAAGTCATATCATTCCATTTGTTTCACTTCCTGGAGAAGAAAACACAATTATGATGCTGAAGATGACATTAAACCACTCCCCAAAAAGAAAAAATAGTCAGCACAAATGTAAAATAAACTCTAAACACTGGCTCCAATACAACAAACTGCGTGCGCATTGCAGAAAAAAATGCATTGTCTACCATGTATCAGCAGCAGCTAAAGAGTGGTAATGTCTAAAGAGAGTTTAACACCAGGTTAGAATCACTTCTGCCTAAATATGATAACTGCTGCATGCTGGCAACAAGATTTAATATGCTTTAACTCACTGCCCTGCCAAAGCAATACAGGACATATCTCCTAAACTTCAATTCTCCTCCATCAATACACTCATTAACTCCAACACCAGTGAGTGTTGGTAGACAAATGCTCCTGTGAAAGTTTTTTTTTTTTTTTAAACCTCAACTCCAATCCTCTATCTCAACTCCTCCCTTGCACTCCCATGTGGGGTGATTTAAAGTGGGGAGGCTATAAAGAAACTGTTGCCCTCCTTCTCTCCCTCCTCCCTTTATCTTATTCTCGCTCTCCCTTGGTCTTATTACAGCCTGTCAGTTTATTATAAAACATTAGGAAAGCAGAGGGACACTTGCAGTTACTGTCCTATCGATCGGCAAGGATAGATTCTGTGATTTAGAGTCAGCCTCTGCTCACGACCTCCACATTCTCGGTCTACTATTAAGGCACGGGCGCTTTGCTTTTGCTATTGATGTCTCAACATTAACAGTTACAAGCTGCTACAGAAAATCAATGTTCAACTTTTATTACCAGCTGAATAACGCAGAGGACCTCCCGCCAGCTGGTACTTAACAGTCCAAAGGAGCCACCGATGGTCCATCTGATACATCAGGTTTTTGCTAAGAATTTCTGTGGTAACATCAGTCATGTGTATAGCATATGGGGGATTTCAAAGGCCAGCTGAGGGCCTTAAGTGTATAATATAGGAAGTCAGAGGATGCCAAACAAATTAGCACATCCTTGGAAATATGAGGCTCTGAGTCTAAACAGAGACTCAAAGGTGAAACTGTACAGACTTGGGAGAGTTTTGTTTCTAAAATTGCAACATCTGCACATTTTGTTCTGTCCAAACACCACATTGTGTTCTCAGACAAAAAAAAAAAATAAAAAAATAACAGCATAAGCGATAAGAGCAGTATACCAATACATGTCATCAAGCTAAAATGAGTATTGATCCCCTCAACCACCACCAACATCCAGCCGTCTGTCCATCCATCAAAAACATCAACCTGGATGTGTGTTTTGTAACATAGAATTTAAACCCAGGTAGGGTGGATCTCAGAGCGGCTCAGGGCTCTCAAACATTTATGAGGGGCTACTGAGCAGAAGTAAGGCAACTCTTCTGGGACAAACAGCCCCCGGTTCTGTACTCTCAGTCCCGATCAATGGAACTCAAGTTCATTACACACACTTTTCAGCCGAACGGCGGCAGCTGATTCCCCCCGATCATCAGTCTGCCCACTGCTGGGGCTGCATTAAACTTGCTTGTTTATGTGACTATGTATAGGGGAAAAAGGGGGGGGGGAGGGGGGGGGGGGTGAAAAGAAGCATCTACTGACGTGCATTTGTGCGTTTGTCTGAGTTCATGCGTGTGTATGAGCTGGGGGTGCTCCCAGTGGGCAGAGCTTGAGGTTATCATTATGTAAAGGTTGGTCTGCTGCAATGCTAATGTAATGCATTCTCAGTGGTCGCAACTCCGGTCCCAAAGCTGTGCTTGCAGGCCTGCTGCTCCTCTCCAATTAAAGACTGAGGGATGTCTGTTAGGGCAATGGAGGACAGGTGTGGATGGTCAGGGGCCTTGTGAAGAATAAACGCACATTTGTCATGGAAAATATATTTAGAGAGCAAATTGTGCATAGATTTCAGTATAGCAGAAAAGCATCATGTTGATTAAACTGGGTTGTTTGCAACAGATTATTTAGCCCCAGTTGTGCTTAAAAACTGCTTAATTGTCTGTTTAGAGGAGGTAATTGTTTTTACTCTACAAGATGCACTTTTTTTCCAATATCAGTTTATTGCATGACAAATATTCATTAATGCACATAATAAAAGCACACTTCTGGCTTTACACACCAGCCAATCATTGCTGAAGATGTAGGAGCGCCTCATTCCTTCATCCAGTCTGTATAGAAGCTACAATATTATTATTGCAACTGCAATTTCAGAAAAAAAAAATTATGGCACAACATTTATGGCCTCCAGAGCTCATGATATGTCATTAGTGTTACTCATTGGAGGAGCATTACGCAAAATGTGAAAGGAAGAGACTCCAAGGTAGAATGATTAAGCAGGAAAGAAGACATGGCACGCTGAGTGGTTTGAAACTGTTCTCTAACTTCTCTGAGATCAGTTTTTTCCATAGCTTCTGGCTGACTTTAACATGTGTGTGGTTAACTGCTTGAAAAAATGCTGACTGGACTCAAAGTAAAAATAATGGCTCATATTCACCTAGCAGTGTGATATTACAAATGGAGCTCAGTGGAATGACAGGACTGCCTGGCATGCGGATTGTCAGTCATTGTGTCCCTGTGTGATTATGTATAGTGCAGAGGCATGTGCCGAAACTACCGTAAGCTATCTGCTGGTCAGGTGGCTGCTATAAGATTATACACCCTTTGCTCTTTGAGCTTCTGTGTGTGCGTGTTTGTGTGCGTGTGTGTCTGGGGGGGGGGTTAGCATGTGTGCCTTTGGACAATGCGGTTACAAGATACTTCTGGCAAAGCAGAGAACAGCAAAGCTTTAAAGTGATGAGTGTGAGTGTGTGTGTGTGTGTGTGTAACAAGAGACAGCGATTAAATGTTTTAAAGCACAGATGATCCAACAGTTGCTGTCCCTTGTTCACCCACCCTTTCTCTCTCCCCACCCACCAGTGACCCTACTGTCTCACTCCTGAACCAGCACAGCTCTTTTCCAGTCTCTTCATTCTTGTCATGAATGATATTTTTAGCAGCAAAGCTCTTAGTCTGCAAAGTGCAAAGACCATGATAAACCATTTGTTGGATTTCTTTAGAATAGAGAAAACTTAACAGAGGTTTGTTTTTTAAAGATGAGAGACATATTTGACTATTTAAAATTCTATCTGCACATACAAATAAATGTTCACGCAATTATCTTCACAAAATAATATTGCGCATCATAAAAGAACATTGTTAGGACATGTCAGACATTTGTCATGTCAACTCTTGGCCTGTGCAAGCTGCTATAAACATGAAGTTGTACTTTGGTGCCACCTGGCACTGATATCACAGCTACTGCTGGCATAACAACACAGGTCTATAAATTTACAGTGTTGAAAAGTGTTTGTGTGACACATGGGGAGGAAAAAGTCACCAATCTTATAATAGGATCTTAGAACCGCAGATAAAAATACAATATATTTAGTCAGACTGGTTTGCAAATTCTGTTGTGTTGCTCATAAAAAAACAAAAAAACTTACCGGTAGTTGTAATTAATTATACAAGCAATAATTTCCCCTTGTCAATATTCTGGTTATCAAATGAAGGGAGAGGGTTTCCTGCACAAGAGACAACCCCACTAATCCTCAAGGAAGTGAATATTGAGTACTTGTTTTTAAACTTGTACTCCTTTTTTAAATAAATTAATGTTAATTTTGAAGGTTTCCTTTTAAAGTTAGACATTGTGCAAACTTACATGTAGGTAGGAAAAAACCCTGTCTAATAAATAAATTCGTACAGAAAATTTGGTGAAACACTAAAACCACCCAATACCCACAATGCAGTTATCATGTCGTGGGTATTTTGTGTAATTGTAAAAAAACTCTACGTTAGCCCTTTTATTCAATCAAGCATATATGTGGTTTATCACCAAAACTAAATTTTTTAACAGATTTCCTTGTGTTCAATTGTGTATTTGAATGTCCCAAAATTTGGCCCTCAAGCAGCAAAAATCCAGTTTACAAAATCAAGTCCATCCAGGAGAATCTGTGTGCAAACATGTCATCTTTCATTAGTTTGACAACAGGAAAAGAAAGACCACTGTCATTCAATACTGAAGAATAAATTAAAACCCAATTTGCACTTTCTGAGTACTTTAAGCTGTAGGGAAAGAAAAGATCCCAGGGGACAAAGCGGGAGAAAGAGGGTCTAGTAAATATGTGGCATAGTCTTACTTTAGTCAGCACTCTACCTGCTGGCTTCCATCTTCAAATAAGAATGAAGCAAAAGAGGGAGAGAGAAAGGTGTGAAGATGTAAAACGAGAGCAGGCGAAGGAGTGAAAGACAGGGAGGGGAGAAACTGACGCTATGGATTAACTGTCCTTCATGCTGAAAATATACATCCCCGGGCGCTTGGCACTGAATTATTAATTCAAATTTGTCAGAGAAAGAATGAGAGAATTCTATTGACGGGGACAGAGGCCCTTTAATGGTCTCATTAAAGGGGAGGCTTCCCACACTACGCACCTTCTGTGCTGCTGCAGGAGTTTTCGGGGCAGTGGAGGGTTGGAGAGGGGTACTTGACCCCCCAATGATTTTCTGTCACTTTATCATAAACAAGAAAGGTTGACATGCCCCTCCACTCCACACACCCTCCCAGCACCACCAAACAAACCCTGTGTGTAATTAGCCAACGGCTGCAAAAGTGCGCTGAATGTAAACGAGTTTTGCATGCGTTGATGCAGACAGACAGAGACACAACGACACACACACACATTAGAAGGTGTGCCTGCTTGAACTGTTACTGACAGGTACATAAAGAGCCTGAAGAGTCACCTCACAGGTAGCTGAAAAGATTTCAAATTCATATGATTTAGATTTTTTCTATTCCAGCTCCTGACAGATCATTTCTACAGATATCAGCGTCTTTTCATCTTAATTGCTGTTCATTAGATTTCAACCTGCCAGTCAAGTGTTGGTGTCATTAGTGACATACTTGACCTGGAGCAGTTTGGGTGGGAGGAACTTGGGTCAGATAGGTTCAACAAAGCCAGCATTAGGAAGGTGGTAGAGGACAGACATGCAGATCGAGACCTTCTCTTTGGAAGGCTTGTTTCTACCTCCAGAGGCTAAAGCAGGGGGCAATGAGACACAGAGGTGCAGAAGACAGGAGGGGTTACTGATGGCTAAGCACTGTGTTCATCACTGATACAAGTCCATCAGTATCCATCTGGCAAAAATGGCTTTTTATAATGCTGAGACAATGGGATTCCTCACATTTATTTGATTTTTCAAACCTACTCATTCTCAAACATTTCAGAAATACAAGAAATTTCATTACTTATTCACTTGATGACATTTTTAACTTAAGTTTATCATAACCAGCTCAACTAAATGACAACCTCTAAATAAGAAGAGTTCCTGCATCATCACGAAAAGCATACTATCTTATGAAAAGTAATAATCAGAAGCAACTAACAAGAAGTCCTAACATATTACTTATTCCCACTGATTATAATCTCCCTGCTTGAGCCCATCTGTTGAAGCCCTTACTAAAGCAACAACAGGACCAAATAATTTGGGGTGTAAATTTGCTTTCCCCTTCACCTCAAGACAAATCCTCAACACTGCCCAGCCAGCATAGGCAATGAGAGAAGCTTAAATCCTTCCCGCTCCAAGCACATTTTCCTTTGTTTATTTTATCAGACCTAAGGCACATTTCTCTCTTTCTCAATGTCCCTCAACCTCCCTCTGCTGCCCCACTGAGCCCGCTAACCCATCCTTGGGCGACAGAACTCAACCAGCCGCTACCTGTTTAGCTTAACAACAGTAGGTGTGATGTCAGCGGAGGTTTAAATTTGACTTAATATATCCCCTACTGGATTATACCTGCATAATTCTCTGTCAAAGCTGCATGGCATTTGAACCCTTGAGAGGCTAAAGAGGGGGGTTGATGGTTGTTGGTTAAATTGAGCCTTAATGCTTTATTCTGACATGCTGACAACATGTCTGTCCCCATTGACAGCCTTTTTTCCAGTAGCTGAGAGATTCTTAGATTCTTATTATGCATCACTTGCGTAGAGAAAATTTGGCATCTGGACATTGGACCGAATGTTAGCTTTAGGGCATAAAACTACAGTATGTAACTGCAAGCTGGTGAAATAAATCTCACTGTTTAAGATAAAGGAACACTGCTTAAAGCACTAATGAGGCTTTTTTAAATGCTTGAAAATGTTTTGAAGAGTCAAGGATACTTGCTGACATGAACCTGCTGACATAGACTTCTTCTTGAATAAATAAAATGACAGGTGATCATATCAGAAATCATGTTTTAGACAGTAGTTGAGGTGTTTTATTCTTAACCCCAACCTAACCCCAAGTTATCTATAGCCTAAAGGCAGCAGCCCATGGGCTAGGTGGATTGTCGAGCAGCATCCTAAGTCTCTAACCTTCTCACCTTTGCTCGATCAGTAACAAAGACTTTTTCTTTGAATGTATGTGTTGTATTTGAACGTTTGTAACTCACTGGAACAGACAATCTGACAAGAACAGCATGTCATATGATGACTGACCACTACAAAGTCCTTTTAGGAGACTGTACACCATTGTAACTCTGTTTTTAGACGACAGGCTATGAACTTTCTTTGTTCAAAATGCTCTTTCCATTTGTAATATTATCCCTGTCATCAGCTGTACAGACACACAAAACCTTTAAAGTGAAATATAAGAAAGTTGACCAAATTCAGTACAGTGTAGAAGTTTGTTATTTAATGCTATATAAAAAAAAATGTCATGCTTTTCATGTAATCTGAAATCATTTGTTGTATTTTACATCCATCTGTCACTAAAGTGAGTAGGTAAAATAATAAGTGAGTTTAATTTAACAGACTTGACATTCTGATTGTCAGGGTGAAAGAAATGTGTAAAATGACTTATAAGATATCAGAGTATTTGATAGTGTCTCAATGTATGCCAGCATGTTTGGTAAGTATAATTTTGATTAAAAACATTGACAATAGACACATTATTTTGGAAGTCATAGATCCCTATTTTGCATCCTTTGATGTAATAGTTGTTCTTATCCCATTATTCTTTGGTATCCCAAATCTCAGAGATGCCCTGAAAAATGTTAAGGAACACACAACTTTAGCTTTTTTCTCTTACTTGCCTCTAACATGCAGATATCATATTAAAGAAAAGGAATTCCACAAATGGGATTTACAGGAAAACAGTAAAGCTGGGAGCTCCAGGGGTTTTTTTCTGCTGTAAACAAGACATATATGTCTTATTTACAGCA
>JBAMHX010000016.1:10912333-10925107 GCA_037177515.1 Pseudomugil tenellus | reverse complement strand
CCCCCCCCCCCCCCCCCCCCCCCCCCCCCCCCCCCCCCCCCCCCCCCCCCCCCCCCCCCCCCCCCCCCCCTCAACCACACAAACAAAAATGAAAAATTCTGTCTATATCCATAGATTAGGGGTTATGTATGTGGAAGACAGAAATTTAGTCTGAAAGATGGATATATTTTAGTGTGTGTGTGTTGGTTCAGAGGTGCAAAATATACACAGAGACTTTGCCATCCCAGAGTACCCCACTGTGAGCACACTTGACCTGGGGTCAAACAGATTAATAAAAGATCACACACAAACACGCATAGAGGTGATAACTGATTAAATATTCTGTAGGCCTGTGCTTCATAATCATGACAAGTACACAAAGCACTCTGGTTCACCATTATCCATTTAGCACATTTTTATACTTGTCTTGCAATAATCTCCTTCAGTCCCCAGTGAGCTTATTATTGTCAAGGAAAAGTGCTTATATCTGAAGAGAAAGGTGGGATTTTGGACAGATGCACAATGTATTTTGTACAAGAAATTAATAGTGAAAGGAGATTTTCCACCGAAAATGAATTCCTGCTCATGAATAACAGCCTGAGTTTAAAGTTAAAATTGTTTTTACCAATACTGGTGCTCTTACAAATCATTAATCTGTTCATTATTAACACTTTAACCAAATTTTGTTTTAATGATAAGAAGAAGAAAAAAAGATTTGGGACAGTAAAGGAGCAGATGTGGTGTTAACATGACTGTCCTACATATTTTATTAACTCCTGGGGAATATATTTATGTCTCAGGAGAAGCTCGTCCATGTTTTTACCTGATTCCCTTCATGCCTCAGTCCCAAGAGACAATTCAGAAGAAAAGCAGAGGAAGTGGAGGGGAAATATTTCATCATATACTGCTTTTGAGCCAAGTGGAAACGGGCCACAACCAAGGGAGTCAACCAGTGCTGTCCCTTGATAAACAAGAACACCAATTATTCCAACATTTACGTGTCTGGGATATGAACCGTTAAATCCCAGTGGTTTGTTTAGGCTTCAATTTTGCCTCCTAATTGAGTATAGTGTCGTGGCATAAACCTTCTTTGTTCAAAGTGCAGGACAGCTCAAAACAGAGGCTTCCTCCTTCCTTATTTTCTGGCAACTCTCTAATGAGACAAAGAAAATGTGCATCCTAAAGAATGAACCTAATAATTAGTTCAAAAGAGATTATTTATTTCTCTCTTTTTTCCCTTCCGTAGATGTGAAGAACCTGGAGAACTTCCACCTGGTGGAGAGTGTCCAGGAGCAGGTCAATGCAGCGCTGTTGGACTACATTATGTGCAACTACCCACAACAAACAGACAAGTTTGGCCAGCTGCTCCTCCGGCTACCTGAGATCCGAGCGATCAGCCTTCAGGCCGAAGAATACCTTTACTACAAACACCTGAATGGTGACGTGCCCTGCAACAACCTGCTTATTGAAATGTTGCATGCCAAAAGAGCTTGAAAGGGGACTGTCCCAACTCTTACAGCAGCTGCTAAGATATCCTGAGTTTTTCTGCTGCACAAGAACTCAACATTGTGCCGTCACCAAACTGAACCTCCAGCTCCTAGTTAACTGTACAGTGATGGAACAGCAAGTGTCGGAAACTCTTGGTGAGACCGTGCTCACTTTGGTCTTGCAGTAACAAGTTTAAGTGCATATTTGGAAACTAATAATGTGCACATATTAACACCATAAGGATCCCTTTATTGTAAAAAAAAAAAAAAAAAAAAAGATGAAAAATTCTGTAAGTCACCTCTCATCGACAACAAAGACAATGCTGAGGAAAACATAAACACAGCACACTGTACGTTTGACAGTAAATGCTATCTGCACGAGCAAAGACTATCGGACTCTGCAATCTAAACAAGGGTTTAGCCCCCAAGGGTTTTTAGCAATGGTAGTAACACAAGGGTTCTTTGTGCTAAGAAAGGAAGCCGGATTACACTGCCCATCTTTCATACAGCTTTGTAACTACAGGTTGATGATCCTCCTGTGAGCTCTCTCACTGAAACTAGCTTTCAGCTGTTGTTGGTACTGTAAAGTCAAACAGAAATGCAGCCAACCAGGCAAGAGACTCACCTACAACAATGTGTGTTTATCAAACTCCCACATTATGCAGTGAAGGGAGGAATTAATGGTTAAAAAATAAAGGTCTAAAAAAGGAAAGATTTTTAATGCTGAATAGGCTAATGAGAGACATGTTTTTTTCTCTTGTAATGAAAGTCATTTGCTCCTTAAGCTCATCTTGTTGTTCCCTTTTCTTTTTCCACCTCTCCAAATCATTTTTAACTATGTACCTCAGAAAGACCAGTGATAAGATACATTTAGTTAGTTATACCAGCTTATATAACTTATTCATTGCACTGTTTTCCCTAAAAACAAGCAAACAAACAAACAAAATTCAAAAAAGAAGAAAAACCTTCCTTTTCATCACTTCATTAAAACTGGAACAAAAAGTGTAATTCAACATGCAGAAAGACCAAAGCTTGCAGCAGAACAGTGGAAGGAAATTACAAATACCTTAATAATCAGTATTATAAGAGGAAAAAAATGTAATATCACAGTTATGCGAGTTTTGCCTTATTTCATTAACATGCTAGCTAACCATGCAGATGTGAATGAACTTGTGTACTGTATATATATATATATATATATATATATATATTAGTATTAATGATGTAAAAAAAGAGTAATTCAACAGGTGTTTACATTTATGTGGTCATATGGGAGAAAACTGTGATGAATCATAAATTGCAAAGCAATGATTTTTTTTATTATTAAGAAACAAACAAAATCAAATTTAGAAAATGTGTCCCTTTGGTTTGGTTTTTTGTTGTATGTACAGTGTTTAATTATTTTATTTGTTTCATTTGTTAAGCAGTACTTAAATTATGTCGTGAGACACTAAAATCAAAGAGGAATCACACTTAAAGTTGAAAATTTATGGTGTCTGCTGGCATTCAAACATTTGTTTTATGAGCATTGCTGTGTATGGATACTGTTTCTCTCAGCATTTTATTTGTAAAGCCTTTATGCGTGTTTTTTTTTATTTACAGTTCTTTGACCTATTTGATGTACAGTATGTCACACGTTACACTTAATAATGAAGATAATTTATTGCGTCGCTGGGTCTCCATCTTTGTGTTACATAACGTGATGTGTCCACGCCTGAATAAATTTGTTTACTGTAGCATGTTTTTTGTTTTGCTTCCATGAATGCAGAAAAAAAAGATGATTTCAGCTATTTTTCAGTCGGTGTAATCTCCATGCAGGTCTGAAAAGAATATTGTATTTATGTGGGTGGGAGTAAAATTATTTATGCCTCATCAGCTTTAGATTTTGGGAGTTCAACCTGCAACCATGTTTTTTTTTTTTTTTTTTTTTTTTTTTTTTTTTTTGGTTCGCTGTTATACCAAAGACTGAGTCTTTCTCCTGTGAGCTGTTGCATCTAGTACCAAGTCCAAAATGAACAAAGCTGGCTTCTTTTCTAGACATATCACAGCATGATCCTCATACCAAGGTTCTCCATGTGTATAGTAAGTGTTACTCTTTCTAACCTTCCCCCATACCTTCACCCTTCCTCCTACAACAATCTGTGGTGTTTATTTGTCAATATGTTGTCATGGAAAGTCATAGAATGATCAAGATCCTTTCTAGCAGCATGTTTAATGTACAGAAAATCCCCCTAAATGCCATGTCAGAAGCTGTTTCTGATTCTGAATCTCACCATCGGTTCCCCTCCTTTTCTTTGTTTCCTGATGAGACAATCTTGTGTATCACCCATTCAAATATGTGTTGAGGTTCTGCAGCTGCCTTGGACTTTCTTTGGGGAATAAAGTCACTAATGAGTCCTGCTTTTTACTGCATGGTTATAACACTGTTGCAGTTCTGCTCCATCAAGATAATTGAGCAAATGCTCAGAGAATTTGTTTGGTGGCTTTGCAGTCTCAAGTTTGCTTCACATCAAACTAATCTAGGCTGCATGAACACTGTCACAGAAACTTGTATACAGGATGAGTGTTTTGTTGAGGACTTATCAACATATGGAAAGAAAACATAAAAATACAATTTCCTTCCAGTTTTTACAACTTCTGTCCTGATTTCTGACATTTGGGATACTATTATCCTTACACGGTCCTTGGCTGTCTGACGAAAACGTTTCTCATGTATCAATGAATAATTATTATACTTATAACACCAGATTCCTACTTCTTCCTCAAACTAATGCTAACCAATTCCATTTCAGCTGACTGATGTGCAGCTTTCATGTTACTTTTGTTGCATTCTGGCCAATATATGAATAAATGAAACTACAGAAAATATTTCAGAGTAATCACATTTGAGCTGTTTTTCCACTCGAATTAAATAGGAAACATCACAGTTACACAGTGTGAATTTTACAAAATAGTTCCCAAATATTCATGGTTACTCTTCTGTCGTATAATGACAAATTAACTTTACAGATGAAATAAAACACAACCAATTTCCTCCTTAAAATTTAAGTTCTGGTTCGAAACTTATTTGATGTTTTATGCTTACAAATAGGTGTTGAAGACAGAGCATTTGTTCACTTCAAGTCTAATACAGGGAGTAAAGGAATGTAACAGAGTAGGTATCATTAAAAAGAGGAAATGACTAAATGTATCAAGTTTGACAAAAACAACAAAAAGAGGCACAATGAAACCAAAATGATCAAATAAAAAAACAAAACAAACATCATTACAACATCTAGGTCAGTCTACACAGACGAGACCGTAACTTTGTTGACATTCAGGACTGCGAGGAAAACAGGAAGCTTTAAACTCAAGCTCCATGGGAACATGAAGGTTACAGCCTGGTGGCAAGGCATCCACTTCTGCATGAGGAGAGTCCTGCATGGAGGAAAAGGAGGAGTAAGTACCGAGTCATTTTAGGGAAGTCATACAACACTGACATAAAAAAGTATGAGAGAACACTTAATATTGGGATGAGGTTAAATGGAGTGTCACTGTAGTCTGTTAAAGTTCTTTGCATTTCTGCATGGTGACATTGTGCTTAACACTGATCTTTAAAAATAGTGACACTTTACAGTGTATTCATCAAGCTGAAGTTATGGCATGTAATACTTTATTGCAAGAATAAACCAATTTAATAACAATTTTCAATCTTTTTATTAATTTGCTGCTAAAAAAATCAATAAAAGTAGTTTAGGAAGAAAATCAACCTTAATTAGGGTCTTTCAAAAAAGGACAGAGCCAAATATTGACTATAGTTTTATATAATAAGCAACAACAGTTTCCACAGTTGTTCTGCTCCTTTTCAGCTATACTTATCCCATAAACTCTAACAGTGCAAATGTCATGCAAATACCAATTATAACTGTATCATTAATTCAAACATACTTTTTATATTACAAATTAATGTGACACGGGGCTAATAAATATTCAACAGCCTTCACTTCTAATGCACCTTTAAGCAAATACATAGCCTTTGTTAGTGATCTGTTTTATTTTTCTTATTTCTTGCATATAGACATAACATTCATTTGACTGGTCACACATGAACTTAATAAACTTAACATTATATCTTGTCATCAACTTATGAGTAACTTTTCCTTTATCTTTTGTTCAGATATATTTGTTTCTGCTGTCTTCTTTAAAGCCCAGCATTTACTCTAAACTAACTAAAGTGATTATTCAATATTTTAACAGTATATGTTTTCCAAAAATACAAAAGAGAAAAAATAGCTAATATGTTTTAATTTTTACCACATTCCTAGTTATTGTAGCACAATGTCATACTTTAAGGATCATTAATACAGGTTTTGGAAGTAAATAATACGAGGGATCATTTAATTGTTAAGTTGGAAAAGAATGTTTGTGGTTTTCACGTGCAGCATTATGAATGCTGGTCACAGACGGGCAAGCAGCCAGCTCGATTCCCGGTGCACAGCGTTGCAATCCTCACTTGGAGCTTGGCTTGCAGTGCCTGGCCTCCTGTCTGTAAATGTGTTAAACCTGCTTTCACTCGCTCTGAATTTGTATAAATAATGTATATACATTTATCCACAGACTCTAACAAGTGCAGCCTCAGGTGAAAATACTCAGAAATGCATGCTCTGTGCATCCCCGAAGGTGGACATCAGCTCCAAACCAACTAACTCAAAAGATAACCACACAGACAGCAAGAAAACACACACACACACAAATGAACAACTTGCCAAAAGCAACATAAACACTTTTTTTTTTATTATTTTTGCTCTCTCACACATAGGCTTGTCAGTTTCTAAACAAGTTTTCTTTTCCGTCACACAAACAGCCCCAAGTTGTGTCTACCAGTGTTATGTGAAGCTTTTAAACTCTGGAACCACATCACTCGTGTTTACTGAGATGTGCTTGTATGTTTCCCTGCATTGTCAAGCACAGTCAAAGAGAAAGTGACCAAAGGCAAAAAAAAAAAAAAATGAAAAAAGCAATTTTTTGGAAATGCTCCAAGAGTGTAAGAACAACTGTAAGTGAATGCTGGAATAAGTAAGTTTGATTTTCAGAGAAGTTTGAGGCTGGGCCCGAGGCTCAACAAGCCACATGGTGGCAAAATTCGTCTTAGCAGAGAGAATAGATAGCCACATAAAATTAAAACTTTTCATAGCTCAGTAATAATACTAGATTTTTTTCCTTCATCTGTACCCATTTTAAAAATCACTACAATTAGTTTCAGCAGTACTTTTAAATCAACACCTTCCACAGTTTGAGTGTATATGCATTAATCCTTATGCTAAATATGTGGCTAAGTGGCTTGGAATTGAATTCAGATATGTGCTCATTTAAATCAAGGACACATTTAGGGGCTTTAGAAGTTGATGCATTAAATACACAACATGCTTGACCATCACAGGAGAAGTAAACCTTGTAATCAGATCTGGAACAGGGAATGACCACAGTTTGTCAAAGTGAGAAATAACTTATATTTCGATTTTTTTCCTGTTAATTCTTCCACAAAATTAACTTTAACAATCCTTCCTAACTAATGTCAGCAGAAAATTTAAGTCCTTGTACCAAATAACAAGAAATCATTTTAAATTTAAATATTGTACCTGCATCATATATTAAGATATTCAGTGATGTATAAAATGGTGTGTTAATTATGTATTTCAAAGTTAAATCTAGTTGAGGCTCACAGGTGAAGAACACAAAGTCTAAAAAGAAATAGCACAACTCTTCTGAGAGCCAATTAGCCAACGCTCTAATCACTTACACCAAACAGCAACTGGGGGAAACTGATGGTTGGCGGCCTGATGGACAAACTTTAAAAATGTAAAGATCAAATTAATAAGCAAGCATTGTGAATAGGAACACTCACAATTATTATGCAAAAGCCTCACTGTAGCATGCAAAACAAATACACTAAGGTTTGGAGATGGAATGGTTCGAAGGCCGCTGCCGTTTCATTTCAAAGCATGCATTATACATCATTGTGCATAAAGAGGAAGCCTACAGCATTACTGTGTTTTTTCACAATGATTATCCTTTATTAGTCATTAAAAAGAGATCGAGAGAGAAAGAGAGAGAGAAAAAAACAACTTTTAAGCACCTGAACCTCGCTGCCAGCATTCCATTAATTGCCTGCACAAAGGGGACAGCCTTTGGAGATTTTTCAATTTTCAAAAAATGAGGAGCATGCATTCAGTCGTGCTCATGTTATACCGGCACTTAAATCCTACCGAGCACACATAAAAAAGGATTCAAGGTTGCATCCGATTGAAAGCCTCCAACTACAGCCACTTTAGAAATCCATTTAGCAAGCAGGGGGTTAGAACATCTAATTCAAACAGAGTTGCCCTGTTAAAATGGTTGCACCAATGGCTTTTAAACACACACACACTTTTTTCCTGTGGTTGCCGGGTTCCATGGTAAGAAAGATGGCAAGACACAAAGAATGAATGTTGCCAGACCTCAGCCAAGTGGCGAAGGTGAACTCTGGTGAATGAATGCATGTGGAATCTTGACCTTTCCTTCAATATTATCAAAAGGACTGCTCTATAGGGTCAACAAAATGAGGTATGTGGGGACTGTAATAACATGACAAACTGAATATCACTGCACATTCATTGAGCTTCAGAAACTGTAGTAAAAAAATGCTGTTTTTTTTTTTTTTTTTTTTTTTTTTTTTAGTGAGACCTTTGACAAATCTTTGGCAGATCATACAAAAATAAACTTTTAGGCAATTAAACTAAATAGGAATCTGAGAGAATATTTAGTAGCTACATATAGTAAAGTTTATTTGTTGACATATATATTATTTGAATTCTATAGACTCTTTGCCTCTCTGAAGAGCCAGTGGGAAGCTCTTACTGTTACCACACTCAGTAGCAAACTTTGCAACATTAGAAACTCTGAATAAGTTCTGGTGTCTGGTAGATTTACTTTAATTTCGGGTTACATACACAGTG
Organism: Pseudomugil tenellus; assembly: GCA_037177515.1. NCBI lineage: Eukaryota > Metazoa > Chordata > Actinopteri > Atheriniformes > Pseudomugilidae > Pseudomugil > Pseudomugil tenellus. The sequence goes on along the minus strand of JBAMHX010000016.1, from coordinate 10,916,667 downwards.
CTTCTAGGTATTAATTTGGGATTTATGTTCAATGCTATACAAATGTAATTATAATATAAAGAAATTATATGAAAACAATTTATTTTTGATTTAAAAGAAGAAATTTGACAAGTTGAAATACTTTTACAGGACCACCAACAACCCTGAGCAACTTAAAAACTAAAGGGACAACAAGAATATAAAAATTGTGAATCATAAGAGCATATCCTTAGAACTAATAAACATCATAAACCATAAACTAGAAATTCATTGACTGGCAGCCATTGATGTAGCAGAGAGTCCTGTGTTGTAAGCATTTTGTAGCATTGTGGTTCATTTTTTGGACCAGTGGAACGTTGAGTTCTGGGACTACAGATGTGAAGGGCCGCTTTGGCCGTATACTATTTACATTGGTGGTTTTTCAGGATCCTCACTCAGAAGAAATTTACATCCTGGTATGTGCATTCGAATTGGCTTTCCGTGTACAATAAAAGGAAAAGTGCAAAAAAAAAAGAGATATCTTTTGAAGTCTCAGCAATGGCATTAGGTATGCAACTTTTGATGTCTTTGAAAGTGAATTCTTGGATTCAGAAAGAAATCAAAATAGAACTTTGGCAGCCAATGAGTTAAACTGCAGTATATACAAATTAACAAATACCACAGAATTCAAGTTTTTCTCAAATAAATAAATAAATTAATTAACTTCTAGTTACTGTTTGTTAGGATGCACAATGCTCATTTGTGTCCAAAGACAGATGTATTTTGTATTTGCCAACACATTGCAACACTTTTATCTGCTCGTATGTGTGTAAAATAAATCTAAAATCCTTAAGAGGCCTGAACTGAGCATTGACAAACTTTTCTTTGATGTTTTCATCCCTCCATGCCTTTTTCATTTCTTTCTCTGTTTCAGAGCACCACACACAGACATATAGCAGCAGGACTTTGGATGCAAACAGTTGCTCTCAGATTGCCACTGTGAAGGGAAACTCATTATTTACTACCATCCCCTGTCTTAACACAGTAACACTTTCTGTAAGCTACTGTGGTCTCTTTAGCAGTTCAGTACTTGCCAGGGGTACTGAGGTACATACCAGTCAGTTCGTCTCTTTTAAATCTTGCATTTCATCTGGTTTTGCATCATTTTAAAGTGCAATCTTTTTAACACCAGTTAGTCTAGATTAACTTTTACCAGAGGAGAAAGAAATGTTATTCTTTCTATCACCAAGTTACTCGTGTTTTCCAAAAACTCCTACACTGACAGAGTTGGAAAATCTGTTCAGCGGAGATCCTGACCAGGATCCCGAACAGAGCACTCAAATGGCAGCACTAACCTCCACTGACTGTGTGAGTTGTTTACGTCTGGCCAAAAAAGTAGCCGAACTGGAGGCACAGATATCCAGCCTGCACCAGATTTGAGAGGCTGAAATTATGATGGATACCATCAGAGATTACACGGAGTCCCGGGTACTAGATGTAGCTGCTTCCTATCGTGCAGCAGTAGATGTCGGTGCAGTACCCGGAGAAGCTAATTATATCAATTGCCATTATGCTGCTGAGGTCATTCTACAGGTTGCCGGCTCACATGATCCATGGATCTAACATGGAGCTAAACCCAAGGTCCTGGTTAGCTCCACACCATCCCAACAGGAGTCTTGGTCTCTCATTTACCCATGGCGGGCAAGGAGGAATCGTCACTTTGCTGCACCTCCATCAAACAACTTCAACTCCAGCAACAGATTGGATGTCCTGAGTTTGGAGGAATTCCCCATCTTGGACCATGAGTCTCAGTCCAGCAGCACACTGACACTGCGGGTTTTCCCCTCCCATCTGGCTCTCAGCAATCCCCCTGTGAACTGTATCTGCAGAAAGACGTGCAGATCCGAGCCGTCCTTCCCTCCCGCCCCGCAACGGTCCACCCACTCTCCTGTCTGCAGCGCTACACTACCGCTAACACCTCAGGTAAAACCTGTCATCATCTTCAACAACCTCTCTGATAATTTGAGACTCGATTGTGAGAAACATAAGATTTAGCTCTATTAGAAACATGGCATCAGATACATCAGGGATTGTAGTGAAATGTATTCCAGGAGCCAGAGCAGGTGACATAGAATCCTATTTAAAACTGCTGGCTAAGGATAAATGTAAAATAGCCAGATTATTATTCATGTCGGAGCAAATGACACCCGGCTACGCCAGTCAGAAGTCACTGAAGTAAATGCTGCCTTAGTGTGTGACTTTGCTAAAACCATGTTGGACTGGAGTCTGCATATACTGGACCCAACCTGTACACTTTTCTGTAGTCTTTCACCTGCTGCCACCATGTCCAAAACCCATAATGGCTGTCTCTGTCCTGTCCTATTCCGTTTAAGGCAGCAAACTTATAACATTACAAACTACCACACAACACAACGCAATGGCACAGCAGTTGATGGTAGTTAAGTGAGTTATGCATTAGTTGTACTGTATACCTTAGACAAAACTTAACTTAACTAACAAAATGGACAAATGTAACTTTGTGTTTCAGTTTCTTTATCGCTCAGTTGTTACAAGATAATAAATATATAAACATTTCTTCATTGTTGCCAAAATTGCAACTCTTTGTGTAGTTATCCAACTCTCGCTCATTTCTGTTTGGTAAATAGACACAAAGACCAAATTTAAACTTTCAGAAACACTTGTAGCTACATGGGCCTTGTGAAGTCAGGGAAGTGCATCAGGACAGTGTATTTGTCAATCATGAACATATTACTACCATCTATAGAATAAGTTAAGGTTAAGGGACAAATACAATTGTTGAGGTTAGACAACTACTGCAAACATGCCCATAAGCAAAGCATTTAAAAGCCTTGCAGTAACAGAGCTGCTCAGAGTTGATTGTTATCTTTGATGGTAGGATAGGTTGCCAGGAAAGTTTGGATGAACTGTCCCGTGATGGTCTTGCGACATTATCACCATTCGGGCAAAACAAAAAAAAAAAAGAAATCTGTAATTACTCAAAGGTAAAAATAGAAATAAATAACCATTTGTAATTTCTCAAATTTAAGTATTATTTTGAAAAGTATACATCCAATGCAAGAATGATAATACATGGATGGAGTTCATTTTGAGTGCTATTGCTGGGAGTGTAAAAGGACCTAGCAGTATAGATCAAACCCAGAGTCTAATGTGAACTGAGTGATGAAAAGTAAGAGTGAGAAGGTGTGATGCCTGAGGCTGTGAATACCAAAACACATGCCAGCAGTGTGATCAATATGGGCTTGGCCACATTTGCGCAGGATTTTGGCAGTAGACACCAGAGAGTTAAAACTGTCATGATAGACTGGCTCTGGCCAATATTGTGCATACAGTTATTCTTAACTGATATAGACATCTGAAGTATTTATTATGTACCTAAATTAACAGAATACTGACTGCGAAGGTAAAAATCAATACTTGATTCTGAGCGTTGACTAAAACAATGATACAACAAAAAATACAACAATAAAAATCCACTGACTTTGGTTCAAAAAGAGATCATTTAACATTTATTTTCTATACTGCTCATTCCAATTCAGGGTTGTAGGGAAACTTGAGCCTACCCTAGCTATTAGGAAGCAAGAGGGAGAGTATATCATCAGTAGTCCATTGCAAGGCCAACATAGTGAGACAAACAGCCACTATAATCACATTCACTTTAAATTCCCTCACACATATACAGGGATAACATGCAAATTGTCCCCAGAAAACTGAGGTTCAAACCAGCCATTTTACATTATATATATATATATATATATATTTATATATATATATAATTACTTCCTAGGTAACTTTTAACAGCTTTTTATCTGTCATCACTTTAGGAGTGCCGGTATTGTCTTTTATGGAACTAAGACAGGGAAACATGCCTTGTAATGTGTATCTCCATATTAGAAAGTGTAAGTATAATTAAATCAATATGTAAAATGTAGTTCTATTGGTCAGAAAATAAGTCATAAAAAACTTGCAAAAATCGTTTGTCCCACATTTTAAACACAAACAGATTCTATAATCCCACAGAGAGATGATGAAGGATTCAGTGCAAACTTTATGTCTTGTAGAGAAGTGCTGCTACAAATGGCTCCTTAATTTCAGTCAAGATTCTTAAAATATAGTAAATATATTGCCTCCAGATATTGATATTGGATATGAGCAAATTGTATATGTGGAGTTAAAAAGGACAATGTTGTTATAGCAAAGTTATAACTATAACCCCAATTCCTATTAACTAGAAATATTTTGTAAATCATAAATCAAAACATTCTATAATTATTTGTAAATTCTGTTCTACATATACATATGACAAATACACAATATTAAATTTTCAAACAAACTAT
>JBAMHX010000016.1:10857949-10875273 GCA_037177515.1 Pseudomugil tenellus | reverse complement strand
TGACTTCTTGTGGAGTATAAATGCCATGCCGAACAAGAACTTTTTTTTTTGTTCTTGCAACCTCAAGAACAAGAACACATTTCTCGCTTCTCGTGGAGTATGTAACAAGCTTAAATGTGTGGCCCTCTGATCGGCTGGCGACCTGTCCAGGGTGTTCACCGCCTCTCGCCCATAGTCTGCTTTGATTGGCTCCAGCCCCCCTGCGACCCCGTTTGGGAATAAGCAGTAGAAAATGGATGGATGTATGTCAGAACAGCCTCCAAAAGCTGCTGTTTTCACATCTTTAGAGATCCTAAAGGGTCCGACCAGCTCTGTCCCCTTGATTCTGGCCCAAAATATGACTCGCCACCTCCTTGCTGACATCGCAGCTTTGTTGGCACATGGTTGCCATCCTTCAAACATTCATCTGGACAACGCAGGGTTGCATGGCAGTTATCAGTGAAAAAAACAGTTTGAAAATGAGTCTTTGTGTATTTCTGGACCCATTGAAGACATTTCCCCTTGTGAGCATTTAGAGGAGTGAATAGAGATGTTATGCATTTATTGATCTTGCAAACTAATTATCATAGATGTCTGATTTTGATCCATAAGTTTAATTGAAAAAATCTGCTTTGATACTTTTAAATACAATTTGCACAATAATTCAGAATGTAGCGCAGAAAACTGCAGATTATTCAGATCTGTGGTGCTCGGGTCTTCATCAGGATGAAAAAAGTGGACCAAATGAGTCCAGCTCTGAGGTCTCTACACTGGCTGCCAGTCTGTCATATAAGAGATTTTTCAGTTCCACCACTGATCTATAAAGCTCTGAATAGATAAGGACCAAAATACATAAACAACATCTTGACCCAGTATGAACCTACCAGATCACAAAGTTCACCTGAATCTATTCTTTCATCAGCTCCCAGAGTAGGAACAAGACATAAAAATAACCTGCATTCAGCTTGTACGCCCTGCATGTCTGGAGCAAACTCCCAAAAAGCTTCAGATCAGCTGGAACACTCCATTTACTTAAATCAAGGTTTAAGAGCTCCCTGATCTCAGCTCCATTTGAATAAAATCTAACATTGTTTCTTCTTTTTCTCCCTGTTGTTTTTAAGTTGTGCATCCATCCAATATCTACCGCTTGTCCCCTGAATGTGGTCGCGGCTGATATCGGGCGTGAGGCAGGGAACACCCTGGAAAGGTCGCAAGTCCATCATCCATTGTACTTTTTTTTAAATTTTCTGCAGTGTGATGATGTCTTAATATCACCATAAAGCATTTTTAAGAATCCTGTTGTGGAGTTGTGCTATTGAAATAAGTTTGTCTTGCCTTGCCTTATAGTTAATGGCCTAACTTTATGTATGTTTTTATGTTACAATAGCTGCTCACCTCTGTTTCTCTCATCCTCCATGCCAAGGTCGGGGGGGTTGGTGCATGGGTAGATCTCCTCATCCTGGCATGTAGCTTGTCCAAGTGGGAAAGTGACAGGACGAGAGTTGGTAACTGAACTGGATGGCCGGGAGCTGGCACAGTTCTGTAAGAAATCAAAGGACAATGTCATCTGGTAGCGTGAGCAGGTTCCTTAGTTATCACAGGTTGTTTTGTACCTGTCACATTATCAGCATTGGATTTGGACTCCTTATTAATGGTGGATTGCTTACTCTAATTAGTCACAATTGGTATTGCATATCAAAAATCATATAATGGGCGGGGGGTCACGGACTGTTGTGTCAAAGTCTTGAGCATCTAAATTCACTTTCACTCCATGCTTAGGACATGCATAGAAATCCAGGTAGATCAAAGAAAATGCACAAAGGAAAACAAAACAAAAAGGAACATGCACAGTAGCATGTCACTGCAAATACTTCCAAAAACATAAGGCATGCCTAGGTAAATTCAGTCGGACTGGCTCCTACCTGTAGCTTTCCATATCTTGTCAAAACTTGAATTAAGACCAAAAAAACTAATCCACTTCCAATTTATATCTATATTTCAGTCATGTCAGGGGTATGAAGTACTGTGAAGGGGGTGTTTTTTATTTGGGACCTGCAACTGACAGCTTTATTTCACAAAGCAATCGGGCTGTGTGTACAAGAGGAAGGTCAGGGTAGGTCAAGAGGTTTGCAGTATCAAACAGGCTAGAGACACTGCTAAAAGTGGTTGTGTGTTTGTGTGTACGTGAGTTAGTGTGTGTGCATTAGTACAAAAATAAACATAAGCTCTGGGTTTGGGGGGGGGGGGGGGAGGGGGGGGGAGGTTAGGCATGAGGCCTTTGACTGTTTGGAGAGCTACAAAAAGAGAAAGGTCTAAAATAGGTCAATACTGGTTTGCAAATAAAGAGGAGAGTATATGTGTTTAGGTTTAGTGGAATTTGTGGAAAATGCATTTTAGATTAATTGCGTTCAGTTTCCTTAACAAAAAAAAAATGTAAAAGTGTAAATGTAACTGTAGGCATGGTTTTTATTTGGGTTATTTTTTTTTTTATTTTTGTGAACAAAAATCATTTTATGTCATCGATAAAATTCCAGAATTTATTTCTGTAAAGTAATCAACGACAAAAACGTAACTATGGAATTTAGATCCTTAAATTGAAATTGCAGCAACTATTTAAACTAAATTAAATCAGGCACAAAATTTAACACATAAATTCCTCTATCTTCGACAAGTGCAATTTGTCTTCAAATGACCATGTATGTTATAACCATTGCCTAATCGTCTTTACCTCACACATACAATCACACAATACCCAATCCTGTGTTTTACAACAAGAGGATTTATAGGGACATGTGTGGTCATCTAGAGCCAAATGTCTCCCATCTAACCAAAGGACAGGTAGATACAGTATTTCAAGCAGGATTTATGTCACAAAACAACATTAGCTAAAAACCGTCAAGCAGCAGTGATGGCTAAAAACCTATTCTTGTAGTGGAACCCGGTGAGATTGGAAATTACCACCAGAAGAGGGGAGGAGAAGCAGTAAAAATGACGCTGCATGGGGGTCTCTCACTGATAACATGAGCAACCAATATATCAGTCTACATCTAAAAGCAAAGCCCACCTGCACCCCACACACAGACATATTAAGTTATTTATTTATCTATTTTATTATTTCTCATTTTCCATGTCCATCTCTGGATGGACGGGGGGTCAAACAGGAGTAAAAGCAGTACACAGAATTTTAAAAATTCAATCTCCTTTTCAGAAATAGCTTCATGGGTTAGTTTTTTTTTAAGTACATATGTGTGGTTCAGAGGGAATGGCAGAATAAACTATTGCTGGTCATTAAGCGTGACACACCGACCTGACAAGTAGCATTTTGTACGTGTGCATGTGATTGAGGATGCACTTGCACGACAGCCTGGGCAACAAAGGGTGGAGTGATGAGTGGGTGTTTGTCATGGTGATAAGGTTTATAATTGCATGTGTGTGTGTGAGGCTGTGTTTGTGTGTGCTTGACTTTTAAATGCTATTAAACTGTGATGCATAGGCCTTAATCTTCTTTCAGACACAGAAATACTTGCACACAATCACACAAACTCGCAGTCTCTCACAGTTTCGGCCAAACAGCAGCGTCCAACAAGGTATAAATACTGGCCTGACACTTTAATGTCAGGGGACGGCTTGTCCCGGATTAGAAACTTGTAACCCGCTGCAGAGCTTGACAGAGCGAAAAGAGGGGGTGAAGGGAGGTGGTGTGGGCCACTGTTATGGAGGGCCATGTTTGATGTATAAGGGCATCTAACATGGACTGTCGAGTAGTCAGAGGCTATCAGATGTAGAATGTTGCTTTGTGGCCAGCTTTCATTGGCACAGCTGAAGTAGTGTCTTTCTTTCCCATAGGAAGCAAGATATTTATAGAAAATTGAGTTGGTCACACCAGTGTTGTCACACACACACTCACAGGAAATTTAGAATACTACATACTGAAAAATTAAGCGCTTTTCTCCTCTCTTTGATCCTGTTGACCGTGCTCCGAACCTGGAAGAAAGAAAGAAAAAGAGATGAGTCTATATGTGTAGAATAAGTCAATTATACTCCTGATAGTGAACTAAAATACATTACACCAAACAGAGAATGGTTTGCATTTGAAAAAAAGAATAAATGGTAGAAGAGATAGAACATGATTTGAGGGTACTGACATGCAGTGGCTGGTACAGAGTATAAATGTGTGTTGGAGTGTTCCAGTATGTCCCAGTGGCTAATGGGACTTGAAAGTGACACATAGAGCTGGCAAACTAAGAAGACGACTTCAGGCTATCATCTGTCAACAGAGTACCGGGACCAACAAATGGAGCTATTGGAGGACAAGGAACCGCCCTAGCAGAACAGATTACATTTTTACACTTGAGATGAAACAGTTTAGCTTGTACCTTTTATTTAAGAGTATGTAAGAGATATAATAGTATTGCACTATCAGCATTTAGATAAAAACAGCAAATATTACTGATTTCTAATGGACAAAAACTAATAATCCCTTGAATTTTAAGATTTGTACTTTAAGAATAATGCAACTATTTTTTCATCCTAATTTAATGCTCGTTTGTGCTAATTTTCAATTCAGTTGGTTTTTATATTATTTTGTTTTGGCTGACTGAAACCAGTTAAAATATATATATATAAAGAAAAAAAATATATATACTTTATACCTTATACTTACAAGCTCTGCATGTGTGTATACATTTTACATGTGTATTATCTGCCCTAAACTGTAATTTGTGCCAGCTGGGAACTCATCACTACAGGCCCAGCTCGGGCCAGTCCACAATATTGGCTTATGGCTTTATTAAGTGAAGCATTCTTATAAATTATGACACCACATTCTCAGAGATGGCATGTGTATATAGTTGATGGTTTACATACATAGAACTGTTGAAGAGGTAAATCATGAGGAGGGTCCAAGTCGTTTCACAGCCTGGAATCAACCCTACTGGCATAACGTTTCCTAAACACTAAGTTTTTCTGACATTTTCTGAGGCCTTGAGAAAGGTACAGATGTTGTATGAGATGAATATTCTACAACATTTAAAAGGCAGAAAAAGTCTTTGGGATTGCACCAGTATCAAACACAGAAAGCATGCTGAGGCAATTACATGACACAACTTAATTAATCATTTGACAATGAGGGGAAGGGCATTGTTTTAGATGATCGTTATGTGTTTAAGGAGTTTTGCGTATACTCAAGGTTTCAAAATAATGCAAAGCATGAATCCCCATGTAAATAGGCGCAAAGCGATTACCATATAAAAGCAGAGCATCCGACAACACCTGCCGACATCCTTGGAGTTGATGGAAATAAAAGGTCATCAAAGCGTGGGATTACAAGGTGACCACCAAGGAAAAACTAATTGCAATGAATAATGGGAAGCTACTGTCAGGTAATTAGCAATTAAAACGTTGCATTTTTGAGTGTAATCACAGCAGATGCAATCTAGTCTCTATGCCATATTTTGTAATTATTCAGACTGGAAACCAGCCTTATGAATGGAGTATGTTCTCACTTTCAGGCACCACTTAATTCACCAGCTGATTTTTGCATATCAAAGTAGAATTTCTTCCCTCTTAGATTGTTACAGCAAGACTAATTTGTTACAGCAAAGTAACTACTAGCAAAGTTAGTCTGTTTTTCATGCCTTTTTTATGCCAGGCAAACACTATATCACCTGTCACAATACAAATCAACACAAAAAACTTTTATTAAAATCCACTTTGGAGAACTGGAGAACAGCATGAAATTGAAAGCGCATGAAACAGCACATTACATCCTGTCCACTGGAGACGTTCTGTTATTAGGAATATTCTCACGCCAGCAATGTCTGCAGTAATGATTCATTCACGCTGCTTTGTGAACATAGTGATGAACTGATGAACGTGTTAATATACAAAGTTAAGAAAAAGATAATTGTTGCTTAACCAGAACAGCAGAGAATTTTTTTCTCTCATATCACGTTTTCTTTTCTACTCTGATTAAAAAAAAGACTTTTCTTTTAATGTAAGGTTAATCCTAATGTTAAATGTTCTCTTTCACTCCTGAGATCAACTAAGATCAAGACACAAAATAACAATCAAGAGTGAGAAACAACAGAAAGAAACCTTCCTGAAATTGAACAAGGTTCAGAAAAAAAAGATGCATAGACGTAATGAATGGAAATATTATTAGTATTTTTTCTTTAACACAGAAGTCTGATCCTTTTGAAAATCCAGACATGAATACAAGCTGCTCACAAACTCTGAAGACTTCAAGTTCAAGGACAACTTGAGTGTAAGGATATTCATTTCTGAGCACTAAAAAAGCCACTTAAGTAAGAATGTAGTGTTGATTTATTTTACAGTGTGAAGGGTCAGCCTTCCCTGGCTCTGTATTGTCTGTGCACTGCTTGTGACTCAGGAACGGCTTTTCACGCTCTGGAGAAAACTTAACCCCTTTATACCTGATGTTGCATATTTACTTCTTATAGCGGTTGTTCATTTCCTTCCTTTCCTTCCATTTCCAGGCAAACAAATATAGATTTAACGTTAACATTGCATTGATACCATTACATTCCACCTAATTTGATTATGATCTCTTTTCTTTTTGTTATTTTTTTCCTAAATTATTTCCTGTATTTTTTTTTTACGTAACTGCGAATTAATTTAGGCATTAAGTAAATTGATACATAAAAATGAAAAAAAATTAAAAAAAAGATAAATGCATGTATTGCAGGTACCCCAGGATGGTCTGATGGATGGGGAGGATAGATACGTTAAACAGTAAATTAAAAGACAAAAGAGAGGTGCACTGAAAGCAACAAAGAAGTTAAATAAAAAGACTTGCTTATATCGGATCAGAATCTTAGTCAACAGAGGTTCACTCCATCCAAGGAGAACACAATGGCTTATTAGATTTATTTGGACTGAACTAAACTGATATTTTAGTGTTATTTGTTTGTATTTTATCTGGGTATTTTCTGTGATGTTACATTTTTATGTGAGTTGCATTCATGTCAGTTCTTGTATTTTTAACTACAGCAACCCAAGTCCTCTTTGTCTTTGGAGTTTAGGATTCAGGGGCTCTAAAAATGGGAAATAGACCAGAGGTTTAGAAAAAAGTGTTGCATTCTAAAAGAATGCACAGATGCAGCAGTACTTATGCAAAGTTTAAGACGTTCTCATCTACATAGACTAACGGCCACATTTGACCAAGAGTGATTTTCATGACTTGCGTCTCATCCATTAAATTGCTTCCCTCTCTCTCAACACTCCCCCCCCCCCACATCTATGTTGCATTTAAATGGTAATAACACAGCATATCTGATATTTTCTCACCCCTTCATTGCATATTGTTTGTTGCATATTGTTGAACTTTTTTGTCCTACTACGGTTATCGCATGGGGCTCTGTAAAGTCCTGGCCAGCTGCTTTGTCAGGATGCTAAATGGAGGGCCGTGAGTTTAAAAACTTAAAGAGGCAGTGAAATATTAGCCAATGTGGGTGAGGAATGAGTGGCTGAGAACCGCAGCGTGTCAGTGTTAAATGGTTGGACTCGGATGCATATAAGTTAGTCCAAGCATGAAGGGCAGTGGGACGCTCGCGTGGAAACGATGCCCCCTCCCATCCCTCTACTCATCCACAGACACACATTCACACGTAAACACACTCTGTCACACCCCACCCACACAGCTTTTAAGCAAGGAGCCCATCAGAAACTTGTCATTTCTCTCATTCATTCAGACAGCCTTGAGACACAATGCAGACTTACCTCTGTGTTGTACACCCCATATATCAGAAAGATGAACAGGCCCTGCAAACACAAAGAGTGAAAGAAAGAGAGGAAGAGAAAGCAGGAGGACAAAGTTGTTAATGTTGTTTTCTCTCTTATTTTTTGCGGGGAGGGACGACAAAAAAGTTATGTGAAGCAAATATACAAGTGAAGCTGATTCCAGCCAAATAAATCTGAAATAGACTTTATTAAAAGGTTATGAAAGAATCAGTGCAACTTCTCAAACTGGGGCACCTCTGTAGGTCTATGTTTGCATTTGTTTTGTTTACAATACCTTTGTTCCCCATTTCAGGATGCCCTAAACCATTAAAAGTTCAAACCCAAGGTTGCACTCAGTTTTATTGAAACAGGTAACAACAAGTTCTTCATTGAACATGTCCAGGTGCTCAGTTTGTGTTCTTAGACACATTACAGCCTATATGCTTAGGTTCCAACAAATACATATTGAACCTATTTAATAAGATATGCAAAAACACAAACAGACATAAATGAGCATATAAAGACAGCACAAAAACATATTTTCAGACACATGAACATGCACACACACCTAGACACACATAAGAGAGCAACCCATGTCAGACGAGACTATCAAGGAAAACCATTGGAGGAAAGCAGAGAGAAAAAGAGACAGAGGGAAAATAATGAAAAAAATGACACATAAAAGAAGATATTTCATGTTCACAAAACTCATGGCTAGTACCCTGGGCCCAAGAATGCCATGCCCTTGGATACATAAAGGCTGCACTTTTTGGTTACAGAAAAACAGCTATTTTTCATTCAAATCCATTGTGGCATCCACTGAATGTACAAGCTGTGCATTCGCCTTCAGGCCTGAATGTAATCCTGCAGCCTCAATGGAAACAGTGAGAACAACATCCTCAAAGCACTGATTGAATTGTGCCACTAAAGATGTACCGAGAAAAATGAAAAGGCAGTTAAAATCCCATAAATTTCAAGGCTAATAGGCACAGTAGATGCTTTGATAAGAAAACTGCACATTGATGTGGGTCTAGCTAACAGAAAGACACACACGGACACATCCAACGAAAGGTTAAAAAAAAAGGTACAACTTCCCCTTTTATTGCAAAGTGTTAGTGATGTTATATTTCTAAACAGGGGTAAGGACACATCCTGCAGACGGGCAGGCACAATCCGGTCAAAGCATCAATCAAGTTGAGTTTGGAACATCCAATTTTTGCCAGAGGGAGATCTCAATGCATCACCATTGACAACATGATTTGAGAGGACATCCAGAGCGACAGGCTGTCAATGGCTGACGATGACGACCTCTAGCCCAAGCTACTGCCCATTCACCTCCTGCTGGCCGCTTTGTCCCAGAAGGATTAAATTGTCCTGTCTGTAACACTGTCAGGTGACATTTCAGGACATCCATCCTCTTAAAACTGACAATTCCACTGGTCTCTGACATGCTAAAGATGACAGACATAGCAAGGTATCTGATGCTGTAATCTCTGAAACAGGCATCCCCGAACGTGCTTCTATTAATTGCTGTTATGCTGTTTCACACACTATAGAATGTAATTAAAATCCCACAATTTCATGTGATGACTGTTGACACCAACATGCCAAAATTAAGGACCGAACACTTGTTTTCATCTGAATTCTAAAAAATATGTCATATACATATTTTATATTTAAATATATGCAAAGAAAGCCCATTAGAAGTCCAGACAAAGAATAAAAGAGTGGTTAATTTGCAACTTATACTCTGTTGCATTGCATTAGAAATGCAATTTTCAACTTATTGTTGCAATTTGATTAACATGTTTTTGATCATTTCTCTCATTTGTAATGAATCTCTTGTTGTGCTGTGAACAAAGTGGAAGGAACATGCTGGAGAAAAATGATCTATTAAAATCTAATTGAGTTAAAAATAAGTGGTAGTGCAACAATAAAGATGGATTGTTTAAAATGTTAATTCCTTAATAATATCACTAAAAAACAAACAGACATGAAAATGGGGCACATTATTCAAATTCAAGTGATTTTTTTAATTTAAAAAAAGTCCTGTTTCTTTTGAACTCAGAGGAAGACGCTTGAAATTTATACAAAGAATGGAAATAGTTGCTTTCAAAGTATTACTATGCTGTACATCAAACAGGGGAGCATGAATTAATTTGCATCCCACTAATTAGGGAACAATTGTATCTTTAAAAAGTTAAAGCTAACAAACACTGTTTGACCAAAAACATTATTACCCCTGAGAGATGTAGTGCTATGCTGCAAAGTAGAACAGAAAACAGCACTTGTTTAAATAAGCGCACCTCATTTAATCAGAGCTTTGACAGAGAAAGCAGAATACACAGATCAAAATCAGAGAGGAATTTACGATTAAGAACTCTAATTCAAGTCAGATATAGCAACAGATGCTGGGGTTCTAACCCTGATTTTATTCACTGTTGGCTGGCTGTGATGTTGACAACCTGCTTTTGGAAACGTTCCTATGTTGTCCTGGCAACTGACTCTGAAAAAGTTTCAACTCATGACATTACATGTTTATAGCAAATCAACTGTTAAATTTTCAGTTTATGTCAATTTATATGTTAATAAGTTAAGTTCACTTTCTTAAGATATCTGGGAAATGTATTTATTCATTCATGGATTTATTTTTTCCTTTATATCTGTATTAACTTTTTAACCATTTGGTAAGATGCAGATTGAAGGTTTATCAGGTTTAATTTAATTCTATGACAAGCGAAAGGGATAGAACATGTAGATAAGTTAACTTGTGTTGATGGTCTTTCAGTTTCACTTACTCTTATTCATGTGAGATTGTTAACAGTTTTGCAAAATTGCATCGAAAGACAAATATTAGTTTTGAGTACATTATGGTTTAAAAATCTAACTAGATGCTAAAGACAAACTAATAAATCCATCTTGAGGTATTATTAAAATATTTTATACCGATAATTTACACAAAACAGTTTCAAATATTTGAAAACTGAAATAAAAAAAGTTTTAGCATAGCTATGAGAAAGAGAAATGCATTTTAGCACAGTGTAAATTTTCTTTCAGCATCTTACATGAGTAGGACAGGATCACAACAGATAACCAGAAATTCTGCCGTTGTAGGTGACGGCTAAGAGTATATTCCCAAACACCCCCAATCTTTAACTTCCTTAATCCTTTTGTACATAACCAAATGTAGAAAAATTCAGGTATAGCATCATTATGTGACATATCTTCAGGTCATGACTTTGATTTGCACTTGATTTGAAGTCAATCAGATAAACAGGTTCAGGGATGTAGATAAAACATTTCTCGGGGATGAGGGCCCCCTGGTGGAACCTGAAAATGATAAATCGCTCAAAATCAGTTCCCCATTATCATATCTATGCATATACATACGATTTTGTGCATCATTTTAAATAATGCTGATACAGTCGAACTGAGGATTGGAAATCCAAACATAAAAGGGACATTTTAGTTGGGCCCCAAAGTGGTTAAATAGCCCAAATATAACAGGTATGGTTGTACCAGACAACTCACAGATCATTCAGAGGTGTTAAAGACTTTAGAGTGTAGAAATTATACTGATAATATGGCCTGTGTGTTGACTGTGTGAATATGCCAGTCTGTGCATCTGTACTTGTTTTTTTTTTTCCCCAAAGTAAAACATAATGCCTGATAAAAAGACAAATATAAATCTGCGAGAAACACTACATTCATGTTGTATAGGAAAAAATCCTGATACTCCAATTCACAGCAATAGTACTCACTCCCCTTTGGGTTACAAATGATAACAAGTACCTTTAGCTCCCCACCCCTCATTTGCCTTACAAGACTCCCATTTCCCATCTCTATCAGCCTCCCTAGTTGTGTGGAGTTAGGGAGCAGAGCACTGGCAGGTAAAAATCCCACAAAACAGCAAGTTTATGACACTGTCCTTGAGAAACAAATTTTCAATGTACAGATATGAAAACTATGATTAAGGGGGAAGGGCAGTGTCTTGGGAAGGAGAGTGGGACTGACGGGGCTGCTTTTTCTTTTTTGCTGGAATATATTGCTTCTGTCAACTCAGTGCTCCCTTTTATAATAGAACCAGGTAAAATGTTAACATGAGTTAGAATGACAAGTGGGAAAACAACTTGTGTCTGATATCAGTCCCAGTGTCTTTAAAGAAAGAAAGGACTACTGGTTGTGGACTTGATCTAAGAAAATAAAGTCTAATCAGGATCACGTGCACAAAAATAATTTCCTGTGATGCACATTTAGATTTTTTATGTTTGTTGGTTTGTTTGTTTTTTCCCGATTTTGGAAAAGATAAAGCTGACTGTTTAGGGTTCTAAATAAATAGAAAAGCCAAATTACAGACCACATGTTATATACAAAAGAAATTCTTCTATTATTCAAATAATTTATATAGGCATAAAGTGGAGTATAAAATATATATATATAAATATCCATTTATAGGTTTTAAGATGGAATTCTTTCAATCAGACTAACAGCTTTTTGTGCGGGAACAACAGACCAGAAAATCCATATCTTTTTAAAGAATTCCAGGTTTCATTATCCACCAATGCCAGAAAGAGCTATTTGAACAAGTTGGACCTGCCGTCAAATATCCTAGCCGAAATTCAAACACACAAAGACACTTTTCACAAATAGAGCTATCTGCATCTCCTCTTGGCAAAAACAGGGAGGGAAAATTCAGCCCTCGCACCTGGTAATCATTAAGGAAATGAGATACAGAAGAGGTTAAAACACTGTGATGGAGGAAAAGAAAAGAAATTCACACTTCTGCGCAGGGACTTGTTAATGTCTCTGACCCCTCCATGCATAAACAGTTTAATTAACATGTATACATAACTTTCACTTTAACTGCTTATGGCATGTCAAATCAAAGTGTCTGTCAAAGCTGTGAAATAGTGAGTTGATATTTTGCAGGTCCTCGGTTCAGATCCAGCTCTGTGTAACTGCTCCAGCTGGCCATCAAAACTGGCAGGAAGATGTGAGTGCAGAGAAACATGCAGGTATAAGTGCAGCCTGCCATTCCGTCAGTGCTGAAGATGTAAATGTCCCCAATAAAAACTTTGTAGCACCCATCTCTGTTAAAGCTAAGCAGGGAAGATGGCAAGATGGTCTCAGAAAAGCAAAGTACAAACCAAACTAAGGAATCTTGATGCATTCAACAGGTTCTAAAAATCTTGGCAGCATAAACACCAAAGACCTGAGTCCACTCAATGTGTGATGTATTTGGTGATCCATTTATCTATTGGATTAATATTTTCGCTTTCAATTCACAATAATGTTACAATTGCCACGAAATACTGTAGTTTTATTTTGTGCAACATCTAAGTGGAAATACTTATGTTCACCCCCTAGCACTAAACACAATGGCAAACTGATGTGTAAAGACTGTGTGTGTAGGTAGGGATGGTGACCAAGTTTTCATCTTGTTTCCACCCTATTGTACATTATAAAGGAAAGTGGATAAGTTATTCTTTGAGAGGCCTATTAGGATTCCCTGTTACTCTCCCATGCACACATTCATTCAGCTAGGCTGTCAAATTGAGGAAAGGACCCCCAAGCCAGCCTGCCTCAATGGGGTATATAGCTACAGAAGAAAACAGAGGATACATAGACACAGGCACACACTGAGGCCAGGAGCAACACCAGTACTGGCGTGTGATGGCTCAGGAGAGGAGGGAGAGTTATTAGCTTAGCCCTGAACCACCTACTTAATATAGGGGCCGGCGGTGATCGCTAACAGAGCCTGGCAGAGGTGACAGCTTTTGGCCCTGCTTGAGGAAATCCAATTGAAAAGCAGCCAAGAGGAACAACAAGCCCGAAACAGATGTTGCTCGCTACCACCGGTGCAACTTGGGTACACACAATCCAGCGGCAACAAACCGCGATTGCATAGCTGACACACAAACTTACACACAGCAAAAAGGCACTGAGGGTAGCACACACTCATGTATTGGGAAGCCACGTAAAAATGCACAACGGTGACATATAGAGTATGGAAAAAACCTTGTGCTTAATCTAATTTTCTTTCTGCACACTGCAATAATGACTTTTTTTGTGGTTGTGTTTTATTTTCTTTTTTATTAAACTGAACTTATTTGCAGCCAGGGTTGCAAAACAGTTTTTCACCTACTTTTTGCATGCAATTCAATATTTCATAAACCTCTACCACACATACTAGACCTTTCTACCAGATCAAACTTTATCAAAAATAAGTTCTTTTTTTTTTTTTTTTATTTTCATGATGCTGCAGCTACACATACATTAAGAATACAACATTAAAATAGGGAGAAAAGAAAAAGAACAATTCTTTCTCTTGGGAGACAAGACCATCCAACAACTCATTCATCAAATGCTTTTCTTGCTTCTAAGCATCTCTGCTAGAGAATCTCAATAAATACACAACATGTATTCACTCAAATCATCACAGCCCTTTGCTCTAATATTAATTGAGTTTGGCAAGGCCGACCATCCGTTAGTCATAATAACATCATTATTTCCCATCACTGCTACTGCAAAAGAGCAAAGAAGGGGGGGGGGGGGGGGGTTGGGGGCAGAGAATGACAAAGAGAGAGAGAGAAGGAGGGGGGGGGTTACCAAAATCAATTGTGACATATCTTTATTACCAGTCGATGACAAACGACACATTTACCATTGTTCTGGCATTGTGTCAGTATGTGTCATATTGATTTTACATCAGACGGACAAATGCTATAGATGAGATGGAAAAGAAACAGATGAGAACTTTATTTTAACTTGTTTTAACATTTAAATAAACCAGAGTAACAGAGACTGAAGGTGATAAACTTCCACAGTAGATTTTTCTTTCAAATTAGCTTAATGCTATGGTATTCACACAAACACAGCTTTTTGAGAAAGCGATGGCGGCTAGTAAATACAGTACTCTTTAAACCTCATCATGCTACACACATGTGCTGTAAAGTGAGCGAAAGAGTGAACTGTAAACAAACTAGCTTTTAAACAAGACAATTTAGGGTTGCATGTCTTAGCTGCCAAGAAAAACATAGCCATGGAAACTGATACAAACTTTTAACACATGGGTCAAAGCGGTAGTCTTTGAACTGGTAAGAGAAAGCATGCAGCCAGTGCAGAGAGCTGTTTAATTAAAAATACTTAGGTATCAGACTGACTTTTCTGAGGCACCCTCCTGTCAAACTGATTGTAATCCCACTGTCAATCTTCCAAGATGTTTTATGAGTGCATAGTTTCTTCTGAAAGAGAAGAAAAAAATTTAGAACATGTCCTAAGAAATTGGAGCTTTGACCAGACTGGTTTAGGGAAAATTTACACACACTCAGATGTGCAAAAACACATTCAGATTCATTATTACAAATTCCTCTTCACTTTTATGCATACTTAGGTTTCATTTATACTCTGTATGAACACTTAATTTATAGCTGCTCAAAGTTCAGACTTTTCTTCAATTTTTTTTAAATTAAAAAATCAAAGCAAATCAAACTTTATTTGTGTAGCACCTTGCTTGCAGTCACACAAAGTGATTTACATATTAAAAACAATAGAAAATAAAGTAATATTAAGAAATAATATAAATAAATCATTGACACAGCTTAAAAGGATCATCGTGTGACATTTTCTGTTTACTGGCCAAAATCGATGTCTGCCTTGATACTGTCTTGAAGCTTCCTATACTGGCCAACACATTGTATTTAAAAACAATTCTAAAATTATTTGCTTATCAGAATGTATCAGGCTATTACATTGTCAAATATGTCAGATTATACACCAATGATAACACGTGCCTGCCATCTGGAAACTACATCAACCAGCAAGGGACAAATGCCACCAATACACAATAAGAATGTGTTTTCCCTGCGAGCCACCCCACAGTGATTAAGGCACAGAAGATCAGCAAGAGAGGCTTACTACTCTGTCAAGTTTTAAAAACTAATCATGATTGACAAAAGTGCAGAGTCATGTTTTTACAGTGGAGGAGCCATTTCTCCATTGCAGAGAAAGTGGTCTAATTGGAGCATCCAAAAATAAGGATAAAAATCAGGCTGGCATTCTCCAGGGGGAGAGAGCCCACAAAGGAGAAAGATTTGAACAGGGACATTAAAGTTGGCAGCATTTTCCTTGACTGACTATACTGTACTGCTTAAATTAGCCTAAAGCTAACTTTTTTTTCCATTCAGTTGTGTTGCTCACTAATAAAGGTTGCACAACAGTGGATAAACCAGTCATGTTGATACAGAAGTGTATGCTTACATAGTTTCGGTAACTCATAGTAAATTCTGAATTTTTGTCAGTTAATACCAGCTCATTAAGCTTTTTCACCAGCTTATAGTCTAGCTTTGCTGCATCTGTGAAAGCTAATGGAATTACACAAAGATAAAATTAAACCTGATTATTGTAACCAGATTTCACTGTTTGTGAAGTGTCTGTGTTGCTATGTTTACTTATTAGATGGCAGAAGCTGGAGAAGTAGGGTTATCCCAATTCTTTTGCAGTGAGGGTAAGGGCTAAAGACTGTTGTGTCATGGTTTCTCTGTCTGTTACTATATAGCAAAGTAATGAAAACTTTAGCGACACGTACATGGCTTACTTCTTATAATATGCAGGTTATAATTCCCATTTCTGATTTATCATAAGCTTTTTTTAACATGTCTTTTAATCTTAAGACAGCAGAGTGATAAAAATTAAACTGAGCACTAGCTGTGGCTGGAAACAGTTTTAGCTATGCTAGATGATGATGTCATAGTCATGAGAAAGAACGAGGAGTGTCCCATTTCGTGGGGCTGAAAAGTTAGCCCTATGCCTTAACCCTAATTTTAAGGCATAGGCTAGAGCTAGGGCTAGGGGTAAGGGGAAGGTGTAGTGGTAAAAATGAGAAATGGGATTGGGCCGAATTCTTACACATTGCCCCTTTAAGAAAAAAGTGTTCAAATTTAATTGCCCAATGTACAGCAATGTACTCACATTACGATCTAGCAACATTATTCTTTCACAGTCTGTGCCGTAATACAGCAGTTTTTCCATGTATTCCTGCTCCAACACAACTCATTCAAATGAATGAGCCTGTATCCAGAACCTGAAAGGCTGTTAGATGCATTTAGCACTGTGGCCCTAGTGGAACCAATTTGAGCACCCCTGATATAAAGTTTGCCTCAGTTAAAAAAAAAATTTCATGTATTCCAACAAAGATCTGGCAAACCGTTGCCATCTTAATCAAAGACAACAAATGTTTGGAACAGTGTTTTGTTTTCAAAAATACAGTTTGCTTTAGAAATTAAGAAAATGCTTCATTTAATAACATACAAATATTTGTGGCAATCAGAAGTAAAAGTAAAACCACTCAACTAAAAGTGAACCATCAGACTACTACACAGGTTTAGCAATATTTGAACTACAGCGCCCAAAATGACATTATTTGGATGTTTGAGTCTGTTATGAATGACGTATAGATGCAAAATGCAAAGTCTAAACATGATTATATGGTGTATGATAAAGAAAAATCCCTTCAGGTACACAAACTAGACAAGAGATGTGTAAGAAAGTGTATGTGATGCATGTGAAAAGAGAGAGATAATATACACACACACACACACACATAT
>JBAMHX010000016.1:10784710-10838674 GCA_037177515.1 Pseudomugil tenellus | reverse complement strand
TAGGAGCCTTATAGTCAAACCTTTCAGCTAGACATTAAGAGCAAGGTAATTAAGCTAATACATGAATTTCCTCTACATAGTGGTTTCTTCTTGCTTTTAGGAAGAATTTAGAGCCAGATGTATAGTTCATGCAGGTTTTACATGTTTTTCTGCTCCAATACACCTGATTCAAATCAAAAGTATGTTGACCCATTAATCCGATTTGGGAGTATTCAAACCCACAGCACAATGGCCCTGGAGGACTGACTTCAGACACCCCTAATAAAGAATAATTGAATCAACCCAAAAAAAAAGCTCATATTTGCTTAGTTGAATTCCATATCTGAATAGCATGTGACAAAATAAGAAGCAAACCTGTTATCTTTCTCTTGGGTATTCTGTACAAGCTCCTCTGCCTTTGTCGACATATCATTGAGATAGCTGTAGTGGGTATGAATAAACATCACTTCCTCACATCCTGATTTAAGAGACAGTTTAAGCAGATTAGTTTAATCAAACTCTGTTTCATATTACTCCTGCATATAAAACTCTAACATGGACAGTAATAAAGCCAAAGCAGATTTTTTTTCCCCTAACTGCACTGCTTAATTATTCATTTATTCAGCAAAGAGTGTTGAACATGTTTACAGTTTGATGCAGCTTGCAACAGTATTAGAAAGAAGATTGTGTGCATACGTAGTTTTAACTTTTAAATCATGCAGAACTTATGTAATATAATATATAATATAATAGTATAATATAAGTTCATTATACTTGTTTCACTTTCAAAGTTGATCTTTACAGCTAGTTAACTTTACATGTAGTGTGTTTATCCTACCCAGTGTATGTATCCTCTGGAGTTCAGTGGCTGGGATAAGCACCTCATCATGACTCATGCTGCTGGGCTTGTGAGAGCCAACAGACGGCTTGAAAACTTGATTCTGGCTCTCTTGTGACAGTTTTTGCCACTTCATGTACACATCTGCTGGCACACACAGCAGAATCAATAGATGTATATTGACCATAGCAGCAAACAAGAATAAATGGATTTCTTTTTTCTGTGATACACAACCCTGAAAACATTCTTGTTCTACTTTTATATCGATTTAATAGTGTCACTTATACTGTTCTATCCTCAGATTGTTTTTCACTGAATTTTTTTAGGCAGGCAAGTAACAATGAGACACAGCATTACTTTTTCAGGCAGTCTTGGTCACAGTGTTTTTCTTCTTTCTTTTTTTACCATATTTACATAAATCCATTTGAAATATTATTACAATATTAAATAACACTAGGTATAAAAAGCCTTACAAACAGCCCCACACATTTCCTTTACAACTTTTTTAAAACTATAAAAAGTTTACTTCAAGACTGCTCTTAAGACCTATAAAAGTTGTCAGAGGGTTGTGTGTCTAAGAAGATGTTAAAACTTGAAAAAATAAGAAACAAAGACATCACACAAACAGCAAATCAGAGGCTTAAATGCAATATTACCTATGTTCTTAGTAGAAAGAGTGAAGTCTCTATGCTGCAGAGACAGCATGTCTGCCAGAGCTTCAGTGATACTATCAATGCTCTTTACTACCAGAAACGGTCCAACGTTTACCTGGACAAAAAATTAGGACAGTGGTATCAAAGGAAGGGAAATTATCGCTATGTTTGTCATATGAAAGCGATTAAAGATTTAAGGAATTGCTTTAATCTGAAAGCTTAAAAACTGTAAAGTACTGAAAACAAAGATTCTGGCAGATTTCTAAGAGGCATCTGTTTGTTCTCTTTTGTTTAGTTTTCTTGACTGGTGACATGGGTTATTTCACATGTAATACAATAAAGAGAACAGATCCAACATACATGTATTCTCTTACCCCATCCTCACTCTGACCCATCCACTGTGTAGCCATGTCTGGCTCCAGCATCAAACTTGCAACATTTACATAGCTTGTGGCAATGGACTCCAGAACCCTTGTTGCATTAGTTCCTGCATTGTGAGTACTAGCTGCAATCATTTCAATCATCTGGGAGAGAGCGAGAACATCACTGGAGGTCAGGGGGGGAGTGCCACTATCCTTCAGTGTGTACAGGACAGCCTCCGTAAGCTGCTGCAGCGAGGCCAGATCTTCGTTCCAGGAGGCGTTGACACTTAGTACATCCATCACCTGAGGAAACCCGCAAATGAAAACGTTGGCAGTTATTTTTGGATAGGGATACAAGTGGTCCTATGCAGTATTGCAGATTACAAATTTGATTGACTCACAACTTTTGTCGTGGGATCGTTGTTCAGTCTACTGAAGAATGGTGACTTTGGTAAACTGAAACCATTCAAACCATCTGCATGGACAGAAAAGTTCATTGCAATATAAATCAGTCTATGAAAGTAAAAGCACATGGTGTAAACATATCACGGACGTAGTATTTACTTCAGCTCAACTTCAATGTGTTGAATTAAAAAAGAATTATCATGATGTTTTTTTTATGGATACCTAAATCAACATATAAATCAGTCCAAGCTCAAATTACCTTTCTTAAACTGACAAACAGTTCCTCTACTTGAGTTGCACTTTGCATGGCCAGTGCTCTCCACAACGGGGTCGAAGATGCTACAATCTTCATTTGATGAAATGTTCCAAAAAATCTCAGATGCAAATGTAAAATTCTGCAAAGAATTCCCATCCAACAGGGATTCCAACAAGGACTCTGCAAACAAAGTGAAGTTTCCAAGTGAAGAAAGAGGAAAAGATTATTCTTTATGATCCTATGTTCACAAGATAAAGAGAAACCAAATGCATGTTCCATTACAGAACATCACTGCTATTCACAATCTGCCCGAGTATGGGTAAGGTTTCCAAAATACTCTTGTTATAAAAACCCGGTTATACGCTACTTCTTACCTACTTTCTAGTAATCAGATTCCATAGTTTGCTTCCAAAAGTCGTATCCCTGTTTACATAAAGTATCTCACAATGGGCAATTTTGTGAAAAGTAAAATATCTTTAAATTTTTGCCAATTTTCAATTTAGCAAAAGTCAAGACCATTTTGTTAAATTTTAGATTAGTAGACCTTTTTTTTGTCTTGCTCCGTTAACTGCTCTCAACAGACTTTTCTATCTTTTTAATGGCTTAACACAAATTACTTTTCAGAGAGCAAAGCAGAAAGTCAGAGAAGCCTATGATTACTGGGTCATGGTTTGATCATTCAAAGAGTTTTAAGAAATTAATATTTTATCACTTAGGCTCTCTTAACAATAAATGTGAACAAACCAATATCCTAAAGAGCTCATTCCAGTTCTAAATGATGATAAAAAATTATTCATTTTGACCTCATAGACATCAATTTAGCTCACGTATCTCACCCACTTTACGATTCAGAGTAAAAGCAATGAGAGACATTTACATGTGAGCCTTGAACATCATACTGAGCTTTTGTGGTTCCAAGTTCCTGGTTGTTAGGAGCAATAATAATGTGGTAATGTCTAACAAATTATGGTTGAAGTTGGTTGACTGAAATTATAAAGCTAAAAACCATTAAAGCTGCAGTCATGTGCAGTCATGGTCTGATCCCGACCTATGGGCCCTTGACCTCTCTACCCATGGACTCGGGATCCCCTAGCCAATCCCACTCCCCTATCTGGACGAGGACAAACGACTGCATGCTATGAACCTCCGATGTATTATTGGAGATTTTAGATGAGCTAATCAACAAAAAACGGTCCTAGGTACATTTGCCTGTCTGTCCTGGGAGAGGATCTCTCCTTAACCTGGGGCTCCATGAGGTTTCTTCTATCTATTCTTTCTTTTTTCCCTATTAATTGAATTTAATTGAATTGATATCATGTAGTGAATAACAAAATAGGCAACATCATTTACAGGATGGGGCAAAAGAATACATGCATGTTTGATCAAAGACGTGATTGTCTTTGAATATTTAGAATCATTATTGTCATTATCAAGGACAATTAGTCTCTTAAAATTTCTGATTTTTAAAAAACTCTTTAAAAACTGTCAAAATATCTCTAAGCAAATAAAAACACAAAAAGATGTAGTTACTACTAAGAATAATGTGTCTAATAACAAGAAAGTAATTCACACTTCTTTTAACTGTAATATACTAGCAGCTGGGCAAAGTATTATTCCCCATCTCTTGTCTGTAAGTTACCCTCCACAGAAAGGGATTAACATCATATATATCGAACCTTACGAGTAGAAACCACAAAACTAAAACAATTCATTATGCATGTTCATTTCTGGGAGAGGGAGTGAGGCCTTTGGCCTCATTGCTCACTGGGGACAATGATCTCAGAGCAGTGGAAGTCTGTTTTGAAGGGTGGGACTCAGAGTGACGTGAGTCACAAAACATTTACAAGAACCATTAGAAGCATTACTATTTACCCATAACATTCATCAAATGAAGAAGGAAGAAAGGAAAGAAGTTTGAGACAATCTGAAATAAAGTTTGGCAAAACATTCAGAAATTTCCAACTGTAGAGGTATCATGTTCCTGATCAGTTCAGGCCAGCCATTGCTGCTGGGTGAGAAGCGGCGGGGGATGGGTGTCCACTGCTCCATCGTTTCCGTTATTACTGACTACCTGAAGGGAAAAATCACAGTTTGGCTGTCCAGGCAGTCCTCTGTCTGATATGGTAGTCAGTGTGATTTAAGGGGGCTCATCTTTAAGGGACTGTGCAGCCTGCTTTCCTTTTCACCTTACACAGCACTGATTTTCAGTACAACACTGAGTCCTGCCAACTTGAGAAACGTTTTGATGACTCAGTTGTTAAAGGGTGTAAAGAACGAGGGAAGAGTACAGAGTGCTGGTGGACAGTTTTGTAGAGCGGACCGGCAGGAAAAAGGTGCATTCACACCAGGATAGTCCGCCCCACATGTGTGTATGTAGGGCTCACTACTTTGACATGAATCAAAGTTTCTACTCAAAGGCTGGTGTGAATGCGCCCTGAATGTGACCAAGACCGGAGAGATGGGGATAGGCTTTCATTGGAAAAGAACTTCACTACTAGGTAGAGATTATTGAGAACTATAAGTACCTGGGAGTGATCATCAATAACAGACTGGACAGGAAATCTAAATCAATTGATGTGTACAAGAGAATAAGCTGATTTTACTTCTTGAGGCAGCTCAGATCCTTTAATGTCTGAAGCAACATCTTTTAATAAGTGTCCAGCGTGTTTTCCTTTGCTACTGTGTGCTGGGGAAGCAGCATCGGAACCAGCAGCATCAACAGGCTGAACAAACTTATAAAGAAACTCGGTTCTGATATTAGGTGGATGCTGGACGACTGGTAGTTTGGAAATGTGTTAGAGAGGAGGTCTCTGAACCAACCGATTGCCATCATAGATCAATCACTCTCTCCATCCCACACTGGTCAGACCATGGAGTTCTTTCTATAGCGCACCGGCAGCTCTGTTGTCACACAGCCAGATACAGGAAATCTTTCATTCTGTTAAATACTTCACCTCTGTGAGTTTTACCTGATGCTTTTTTTCCAGTTACTGTATTATTGTACTTATTTTAATCTGTCTGCCTGTCAATCTTTACCCAAAAGTGCCAAAAATGTAAGAATGAGTGTTTCACTACTAAGATATAGGTACATTATCTCAGAAATTATTTCTTTCCAATGAACAAGGCTCTGACATATAATATGCTTGTGGCATTACAGTAAAACCTCAGAGCCGTTTTGTTTCTTAATAATTTGTAAATCTGTTGAAATAGAAGTTATCTGAAAAACTGGTACAGTCTTGTGATGTGGAAGAATAAAAGAAGTACAAGTTGTGAAGTCAGTAGTTTTTCCCTTCTTCACATTGAAACAGTGAGATGTAACTCCGTTTGAAAACGAAAAATATAAAATAAGAAGCCATAATAAGTTATTTTGTCTTTTGAAATAAAAGGTTACGAAAGGTTTAATGCTTTAACACTATGCTCATTTCTAAATTACATTTGTTTAACATTAAGTTCAAATTAACATTATTTTCAATATCTCTTTTTACCACATAAGGGCCTTGCAGATCTTGATATATTATGAAAACATGTAGAAAAAAATTGGTTAAAATCGAGAGATTGTTTTTCTGCATATCAACCTTTCTACCTCTTCCTTCAAACTACCAAAATAGTTAACACATTGCAAATGTTAGGTTTGACCATACCGTCCACTAGACTATAACCTCTTCCTCATCTCAATATGAATAAAAATCCCTTTACTTTTTTGTGCTTGATGATTAAAAAAAAGCTTTTACACTGATTTTAGAAACTCAGATACTTCTTTTATCCTCATCTTAATTTGTTGCTAATGTACCCTGACATGGGCTGTCTCTCCACAGCTTCTTGAGGGAGGACTCCATTTCCATGGCTGCTCCACTCCACTTGAACTCCAGCCCAGTAGAGATGGGTGAACACTCCTTTTCCATGGTGAATATTTGGCTGTTGTTTAGTACTCGATCCCAAATGTGTAGTTCTGTGATGCTCCCTGAGAATGATTCATCAGACTTGAAGGAGCCAAATTTGTCCTGCGCCTGGCCGATAACAAAAAAGCCATCAGAGCCAAGACCGTCAGTACTGTTTAGTCCTTCACCCCTTGAGACCATAAGCCCATGAGTATACAGTGCCCAGCGTCCACCATTATGGCTCCAAGAAACACACACAGAGTGCCAGGAGTCGTCATGGTTGAAGGCATCTTCATATGGCCCTTGAACACCATGGACCTGCAGAGCCAACTGCACAAGCTTGCCCTTGATCACGTTTGCCTGGAGCTGGAACTCATTAATGTAGAACTGGTTGGAATAAGAGAAGACTGTGGAAATTCCAAAGTAACTTGGAACGAAGCGGAGTTGAGTGCAAACAGTCACTGAACCCATGGAGGGGAATTTGTGCAGGAGACGAGCATGCTTCCTGTCAGAGGCCCCAGAAAAGTCCAAAATCAGGGTTGATGAGGAATCTTTAGTTTCACCACAAACAAAGAAGAAAGAAACAAAGAAGGAAAAAGTTGGGCAAAAATGTAGGAAAATTGTGTGCTAATCATAAAATTCTTCTTTGCAGTCCTATTGAAAGCTTTAAATAGCAGAAAAACAAATTAACAGAGGCAAAGAACTTGGCAAAAGCATTTAGCTTGTACAACACTTTCTTGTAAGATGGCAGAAACATGTCTGACTAAAGAAAAAAAAGACGAGAATAGAATTTGCCAAAATAAATGAATAAAGTGTGACAAGTGGTTAAGCAAACCTACTGCTCAATTGTGTCGACACCTTTCTGGCAATCCACACAGGTTGAGAGATGTTCAAGGATTTTAAAAAGCTGGCTAGCTCCTGGTTCTCTGCTGAGTTGGAAACGGTTGCTAAGGCTCCAGAGCGCTGCTGACATAGATCTCTCGCAATCATCCACTGCAAACGATCAGGTGCATACTCATAGTAAGGCTCATCAAATGTCTGGCTTCTGGTTTCCAGTGTGAATGCTGTTTAAAAAACAATAAAGTTACCGGAAAAATCTTTACAAACAATAAAATTGTAAAATTCATGGGAAAATGTTGGAATGTGTCTTAGTTTCACTTTATCCCTGGAATATTCAAGTGCTGTTCAGAGGACTGGGTGTACCATTAAAAGGTGCAGGATGATAAATCAGTTGGAACTGGCAACACAAACTAAAGCATTTCCAGAAAAAATAATTCCTTGTTAATGTCAGTACGAACATTCGCTTATTTAGGTTTTCATTTAGGTATTAAAGCAAGCATTAGCAAACGGTTTATGGAAATTTCTCAATGCTTTCTTTTCACCTATAGGACAGTGAAGCACTATTAAAGCCATGTGTTCATATTGAAAACATGCAATGAGGGGCCGGGAGATGTACACTCACTAGCTACAGCGAGCCACATGCCAAATGATTATGTAAACACACTTATATAAGTTGTTTTAGGAGATATAAAATAACTTACCTACTATAAATCGCTGACAAAAACCCTGAAACACAAGTATCAGTTTAGTGTTTTTGCTGATATTGATTTCTTCACTGATAAAAAAAAAATGGCAACCTAACTAAGGTGTGAACAGCACACCTGCAATTTAGCTTCCTTCCTTCTATCTCACTACTTTTATACAATATAAGCAACAAAAAAGCATTGTCCTCTGCAAATACATGCATCAACACTTATAAATTAGTTTATTAGTTTAACAACCTGTTTAAAACACTATCAGGTCAAAGGCAATGCAAGTGTGTGTGTATGTTTGTTGCATTTGCTCTCAAACTGTTAAAAACTATTTACTTAAAAAAAAAAGCTGAGACAACTACAAAATAGGATACATTAGTATAGACTGGTACTTACAAGTCCTAGACTGAAGAACAATAACCAGAACATCCTGTAAAGTCCTTCTTCCTTAACTCACTCAAGTGGATAAAACTACAATTTAGCTCATTTATTATTTTCTTTTTTCCGTTTTTCTCCCTTTTCATTCCAATCACTTCTTCACTGCTGAAGCTGTAATTATCTTCTTTAAAGATTTGTTTTTCTAATGAAAAAATATGCTCTTTACTAAAGTATTTTTTTCTCAACTGTTACGAGTGAAGTCTCGTTCAGTTTGTAGCAGAGTCCTGAGTGCATGAAGGGGAGGATGCAGTGGAGGCTGCACAGACGTGGAGTGGGTGTAACCTGCAGCTAGCAGCTGAGGGTTGCCAAAGTAGGGTTCACGGACATCAGGGGGAGCTTTCAGTGCTCTCCAATGGCCAAATCTAACAATCTCCAAAACTACTTTATTGAATTAACAAACTAGGTCATTTACAAGTAGATCATTTACAAAAGACAGCTGAAAGTGGTACAAAAATATTAAAACATAAAAAGTTCAGAAGACAAAGAAAAATTACATTTTTTATCAATTCCAATGACTTTCAGCACATTTTTTTAATCTACATGCAGTTGTGCAAGAATTTATTAAAAATTTTGGCATGTCTATTTTTTGCATACTTAATCATTTCTTAAATAAAGCAGAATGAAAAACAGTAAAAAGTCATAGAACAGTGCTTTATTTATGCACATATATTAGGGAAAAAACTAAAGTATACAGGGTTCTTCCTGAGTGCATATTATGGTTTAGATATGAATGAGTAACATTTTATGCAAAGAGGACAAAATATGCCCTTACACCTTTCAGCAACCAGACAAGAATAGAAACAAGTTACTCAGTAATTATTCTACAAAACAGCGTACCTGAGCCGCAAATGTGTTGCAATAAATCAATTAAAACAGTCTCGGTCTAGATTGATGTAAATATGCAGAAGCTGTGAAAAAATACAAAGAAAAGAAACAAATGAAAACAAAGGCAGTAAGTGTTTACATGTACAGCTAAGTGAAGCCACATTACAGCTGGACTGTCATTCAGAACTACCGTTCTTGTCTCAGTATATAAACACGGGAGGTTCAGTTGAACACGCATATAAGGACAATTTCACTTTCAGACATAACTTTGAGAAATTCAACAATTCTTTTTTTCCCTATCCTGTAAATGGACGAGATAATGGTCTGGTACAGGGTGGCAGTAGTTCCATGGCAAAGGAAAAAACAAACCAAACAAATCAACCCAGCTGTTTTCCAGAAAGAAAAAACACTATTAGTTAAGTAAATCTCAATGTTTACTGTGGTGCATATTTACAAAACTGTTTTTTTAACCAAAGGGAAACTTAAACAAATATGGTGTAGGCACATAATAATCCCCATAAAAACCATTATACCCAGTGCAGGTTGCTGTTGCCTTGCCCAACTGGTGCGAGGGAGTAGACAATCTTACTTACAACCCTATTTCTAACAGCACTGTGAGTGATAACTCCGTCTTTGGTCAACAAATCATTTTCCGTAGCCTTCTCTGAACCAGCTGAACTTCTCTTCTCTCCTTCCTCCGGTTGGTACCAGGAGGAGGAAGAGAGGGCCTGCAGTGTGGAGTGGAGCTCATCTCGCGCTGTTATCACAGTCTGACTACAGGGAAGCTGCAGAGACGGAGTGTCCGCTCCTTCCTTCGACAGGCCAGTGATCAGCTTATCAACGGTCTTGACAGAAGAAAAGATCAGCTCTCTGCAGTGAATGATGTCGGAATTCCTGCCTGTACCTGGAAGAATAACAGCATGTTTGCTTTGACCAGTTGCTTTGATTTTTGACAAAAAAAGTTGATAATAAATGTATGAGCCTACGGGAGATTTTAGATTGCTTTTCTTCTCAACAAAGCTATGGGTCAGTGAAAAGAGTTACCTTGCAAGGCTCTAGACAGACAGGAATGCAGTGTTTGGATGGCTTGGTTCAGCTGGAACAGGTTGGTCGATGTAGTGCTCATTTTCTGAAAATGAGCAGCAGAGGCTTCCTCCCCTTCATCCACCTCTTCTGGGTCAGATTCTCTTTCCTGGTTGAAATCAGATCAACACCCAACCCCCAAAACATTTTGAATAATTAGCTTGAAATATAAAGCAATCCTTAAACACATGCATTAGGTTGGTGTTGGACAGCGTACACTTTAACGGATTAAAATACATCCTCGATCACTGAGCGAGACTGCAGATTACATCTTTCTTGAAAAGCATTTAAAGATCTAAAAACCAATTTGAATTGGTGGATTATTTTTTATGAGTTCTCCTTTATTTCCAAAGTGTTACACTCTCAGATGTAGCACTGTGTGACATGATAATTCAATGGACATGCTGAAAGTAGTCATTTGCAGCCATAACTCTGGTTAATTTGACTACAGCGGCACAGTGGGAGGCAAATTACTGCCCTGATTATATGTTTCCATTACTGGTTTAACAACAACAAAAAAAAAAAAAACAAAACACAAACTGCTAGCTTGTGTGGCCACAAGAACCGCAAACAAGCCTGTTGGCTGTGACTTATGGCACTTTATTCAACACATGCTTTACATGAACGCTCATCAGGGGATGACTGCAAAGAGATAAGCTACAGAGCATTGAGCTTTACAGGTGCAATAAAGGCTGAGTGGCATCTTTAACACGGCTGTTGTGGGCGTAGGCATTTATCTGCAGCACTTAAACCTGTGTCAAGAGTCAAGACGGGGGAATTGTTTTCTAACACTAACATAAGGAAGCCTGGCTGAACATGCATTTTGTACTTTGCTAATTTATGCTTGTTTAGTTCCAGTGTTTTTAGTAATAAAGCTGCATGGAGCTGATGGTTATAGCTTATTCATTACTTTAATATTGCATTTAGCTAATGACGGGTTTTTCAATACACAAAAACTCAATATGCCAAGATCTATGTCAAACCGCCACTTCTCATTTTAAATATTAAAATATAAAAGCAACAACATAGCAGCAAGGTTATTAAGCAAGTGATTGGTAAGAATGCAGAAATTAGACTACTTGTTTGTACTTCCACTGTGTTGCTGAAACTCACCGAAATGAGGCAATTTATGTAGCTCTGCAGGGCACGAGCTAAATCAAGCACTTTGGATTTTAAACTCTGCAGGACCTGCAAGCAGAGATGAAAAATACATTGAAAACATTTGCTGACGATATTTACCAAGTCAGTTTATAAATTCATCATGTCAAATTATAACGCAGGATAAATAAAACAACATTTTTTCTGCCTCAAATTAAATAAGGATTATGATGAAAGTCTAAACATTTTGTATAAATTATGATCTCTTACTGGGTTTCTGGGATAGGCCAGCTGAGCCACTCTCAGCATTTCCCTGGCACTTGTGAGGATCTCCTCGCAGAGAGCGAGCACACCCTTACTGGTTCCCTTCAGCAGGAATGTTACCAAAGACTGCTAAAAGTAAAAAAAAAAAGATTTATGTTTCTGATCATTGTACTTGGTCAGTTACCGGAGTCACAAAAGAGACAAAGAGTCTTTTTGGATTATAGTTGAGCTGAAAATGTAAAATGACAGTTACCTTTATTGAACAGAATATTACAATGAAACAATGATACTACTAGATAAATTTAACTTTGTTTAACCAAGCTGCAGTCTGACCTCCTTTTCTTGCTACCGTACATTTGAGAGATGTGGCATCTTGATTGGTCTCTGTCGCTTGACATAAGCATATAAGTTTTACACCAAATTTGCCAAACATCCTGCTGTCATGGACAAACTTGTCAGCATTCAAAGGATAGCCTAGCACAGCAAAAATAGTCAAATATTTTAAATATACGAATAGCATATTTAGCAATGTTATTGCGACCTGGCTGTGAAGTGTAACGGGATCTCCGTTACACTTCACAGATTTAGAAGATTTAGAATAAGAAGAAAAACAATGGAGGTAAAGTTTTACTTTATTATTAATAATGTCATTTAAAAGAAAGGTAAAAGCATAGCCGCTTATATTCACCCACCTGACTTAAATTTACTGTTTAAAACTAAGAATTGCTGAATGTTACTGCTACTAAAAATTGTAAGATGAGCTTACTGACAATTTTATAGAGGCAAGAAAAGGAAACCTTAAGGTCAGTTTCCTGGGTGTTTACATTAGTTATGTGGCTCATTTTGCCAGCCCTTTTTCAAGGAAACATCTAAAAAAAAAAAAAAAGTCTCAATTTAGTGCATCAATGCACTAACTTTGTTTTGTTAAGTCTTTTTGTTCATCACTGCTCATAACATATCCTGTGCTTGTTTACAGTGGGTTATTACACAAATACTTGTTGATTATGGTGTCTGATAAAAATAAAACCAGAATATTGTGTATTATTGCTCATATTAAATGCTTCTCTCCTATCAAAACAGCAACAGATGAGAACATACCTTCACCTCATTTTTATGTAGAATAAATACCACACCACTTCCACATAAAACAAATCAAACCCACATTTAAATTCAAATAATTACCTCTCAACCTCTTAATATCTTACTTGTTCAGAGATCCACACAGCTAATCGTGAATTCTCTGGCATTGCGAGGTAGAGGCTTAAATACAGCGGGCCCCTAAGCCTTAACAGATACCAGCTGCTGCAGTATTATTGGTGGTATTACCTTGCCTGTGGCCGGAGCACTTGGCCCAATGATGTTTAGCGGCATGCCTGTCACCACCGCCATGTGTCCGACTGCAAGCAATGCTGCATCCAGACACCGACTGCTCTTCTTCCGTGCCTCAGATACCATTGATGTGATCTCTGATTCGCAACCCTGGATATTTTTTTTATATAAAACACACAACATCAAGTCAGAATAAACCAACTGACAAACAGGTAGAATTAAACTTGATTTAATAGTGAATCAATGCCAGAAAACAAACGCAACAGTTGACGAAGTCTGAAGGGGTCAGTAAATAAATTAAAATGCTGGAAAATATTAAA
This sequence comes from Pseudomugil tenellus, assembly GCA_037177515.1. Lineage (NCBI taxonomy): Eukaryota > Metazoa > Chordata > Actinopteri > Atheriniformes > Pseudomugilidae > Pseudomugil > Pseudomugil tenellus. Next base: position 10,825,414 of record JBAMHX010000016.1, on the reverse strand, counting down.
AATGAGGATTGAAAGGGGAAAACTGTGTGTTTAGATGCTGAGCCTGGTAAGGAATTTAGATTTATTTTCCATATATTCATGTTCTGTGTGGGGCTCAAGGTTGAGAATTCCCTCTGCTTTGCCATTTCCATAGACAGAGCTCAAACAGCTCAGAGCTAAGACCCATCAATCAATGCCCTGCATTTTGATCAACCACCACGTCTGCAAACTACGCAAATTGAAAACCATTTTACCAGCTTAGTTCTTGCACTCTAACTTTTATACAAACTGAAAGAATCTGAATAACTCTACTATCATGCCACTGCAGAGGTTTTAATCAATGATATTGTTGATGTGTGTGGTTTTACCTGAATAAGCATCTGGAAGAATCCTCCCATTTTCTTGACTTGACTCTTGAGTTCTTCAGCGACGGTGTAGAGCAGGCCGGAGGAGGGTTTAACACTAGCCAACCACTGCATGGTGACAAAGGCGGCACCCTCTATGGCTGTGGTGGCTTTGACCAGTTCAACTTGAGCCACCAAATTACAAGCAAACACTGCAGAAGAAAACGAAATGGCAAAACTGTGATCCAAATAACCTGCACACCTAAACAGAAAGGCAACTCATAGGCCTTAGTGCTGCACAAGCTTACATTCACATAAATGACTGAATTTTAGATCAAACGTACCACTGTCTTGGCTGTCATCATCCAGGCTGTCATACAGGTCAGATATGGTTTGGACCGCCACATATACCAGATTCAGATCAGAAATCAGTCTATCTGCTAGACTCTCTTCTGTCCCGCTACAGCTACGCAAACGGGACACTGACTGACCAATCAGCTCCTTGCAGATGCTAGCAATGGTGGACTCTGAAGTGTTGGAATGAGTGGAGGGAGGTTTGGCAACACCCATCAGTCCTGGAGTCAGAAGTGGAAATACAACACTGTCACCATGAATGATAAATCTCACAATTCTCTTTTTAACCCACAAGCCAAGACCGTAACCAGCCGAAGGGAAGAGCACAGAACCAGTTGAAGGAATGTTCCTAATAAGTAGCTCAAACTCTCATTTCTTCAACTACAAAATAACTCGTCGATGGTACCTGAAACCAATAGTGCAACATGAGGAATCTGTTGAGTGCCTTACCAGCAGACTGGGAGGGGACAGTATGAAGGCTCTGAATTGGATGAACCCGGATCTCATAGAGACGCCCTGAGATCCTCCTACTCTTCAGAAGACTCCGACTCCTTAACCCGAAACAAACAGTAACATGTTCATGCTTCCAATACTATAACTTGTATACATATTCTTCTTGGACATTTACTTAATGGTCTCATTATATCCCAAAACGTGGAGTGTGGGGGATATTATTATTATTATCCCCAAGACGTCGCCTGTATCAAATTTCACAGTTTTAGGATTTATTGTTTCCCCACAAGGTGGCGCTTTGGCTATGTCTGGAACTATTCATCTCATTGACCTTAAGTCAGCTTTTGACGGCCATGTTTATAAGTTGGAAGCGACGACTAGGGGTATATCCCCTAGCCGTCCCCAGTTCTCCTATTCCCCAATCCTCAAATAGACACAATACAATAATATAAAGCTGCACATGTTCAGTCCCAAAGCTCCACCTGGTGTGGATACTTTGAACCAGCCCAGTATGACGTCATAACAGAATTCATTCTGAGGTCATGACCCTTTATTTGCACTTTATTTGAGCTCATTGAAACAAATAGTTCCAGAGATAGAGCCAAAAATATGATTTTTCATGCATCAAGCGCCACCTAGTGAGGACACCATGAATCCCAAAATGGTGAAATTCAAGCTACGTTTGGGGCCCTAAACAGTTATACCGAGTATCAATTCTATCCAGTTGTGAAAATTCCCACTCTTCTTTCTGGGATATAATTAGAATCTATGTAGGAGCCAATATCTTTGCCACTAAATGTCTGTCTGCCACTTCTGCTGCTTTAGTCTTTATTCATTGTATCATTCAGTTTTTGGATTTCTGGATGGTATCTGCATTCCATCATTTATTTGCCAATACTGTTTAAAAGGTCAGCGGTAGTGGTAGCCTGCTTTTACCTTTAATAGTGTAGACTGTGTAGGTTTTTAATTTGCTTTGCACATCGTTACTTTGCAAGAATTAACATTGAGCACTTCTTTAAAAAAGTGGCAGAAAAAAGTCAAACTAAGATAACATTCATTAGGAGCAATCTGGAGGTGAAAAAGTGAATAATTAATGTCTATTTATGAAGCTTGTGCGCACTGCAGCTTTAATGGAGTTGGAGAGAAAAGCATGACAGAACCGCAGACTCTGTGCAGTGTTACATTTGGCTGGATCCTGTGGTATTTTGGGCACCAGCAGGAGCGCTTGACAGGAATAAAAACACTGAGGGGAACATGTTGTAAACACTGAACCCTCAACAGGTGATGTGTGTGTATATGTTTAGATTACGGTTTGTGAAGTGTGGAACAAGGGGGGAGGTTTCGCTACTTTTGACTGCCTAAAAGCCCTAACAGGGCTTTCATGGACGTGACATTAATAAACAAAGATAATACAGGAAGGTGGGAAATATTCTGTGGGTAGCAGTTTCATGAAAGAGAGGAAAAAATTGAAAGGATTGGCTGAGAGTGAGAAACATGTGCCAGATTGAAAAAAATACACTGTTGGAAACTATGAGGTTCTTGTGAAAATAAATAAAATCTTCCAAACTTTTAATTTGCCATTTACGTACATTTTAAACTCTCCAAACAAATTCTTTGATTGAACATAGTTGAGATTAAAAGAAGTGAGTGTGAGGGTCCGTCGACACCTCTCATACACACAGCTTAATAGCATCCATTAAAGCTGTGACAAGGTTACAAGGTTGGAATTAAAGAAGGCAGTCTTTTTCTTTCCAGAGAGACTTATACTCTGATTGAGGGTTTCCTACAAATATACTTTGTAAAATTGAACTGAATCCTGAAGGATATGCAGAGAACCTGGATATTTACCTTCGGCGGGAAAAGGAGGACGTGGAAGCATGCGAGGCCGATATATCTTGCTCCCACTCATCATCAGGGTCATAAAATACATCGTCGTCTTTACAGCTGGAATTCACCTGCAGAGAGAGGAGTATTTTTGCCATGCCCAGTCTCCATTCTTCAACTTAATGAGAAAAAAAACACTGTAAAGTGAGGCAGCCTCCATCTGTCAGACATAAAACAAAGTATTCTGGACTGTAAATAAAGTCAGGTGTCAGAAATGGGCAATTGAGAGTCAGATTCTGAAAATGCAGATTGCTGAGAGGCTCATTAACCGTTTGTGTATTACTCCACATGCATCATATGGTCTGATAACAACACAGATACCATCCAATAAGAGTTCCCACACCTTCCTATGAGTTTCATAGCTTATTACGGAATACGGTGAAAGGTGATCTGATGCATACAAGAAGAGCAGATATTTCCACATCAGCTTGATTTGTTAATGAGCCAGATCGTATCAAACAGGCCATCCAAGTCTTCAGAGGTTCATTATTTAAAGCAAACCTGCTCGAGCTCCCTCATGGCAACCATGTTGTTGTGAAACTTGTCCAGACTCCAGAAGGTGGAAATTCCCAGTTTTGTGTTTTGAACCCGGACCTGCAGACTACCTTGCTCCTGGTTCCCATTGTCAGAGCTTTCATGTCTAATAAAGAAAAGAAAACAACACTTTCGCTGGTTTCTCTCAATTATGATTACATTTAGTTGTAAAAATGAGCACAAGCTTATGATTTTTCCATTTGAGAATGAAAAGCTAATGCAAATAACTCTTAAAACCCCACCAAAATTCCTGCTACATCGTCGTTAATCATTGTGTTTGCAACCTGTAAATGATAAATCACATGCAAAATGTTCATCTTATCTTTCATACCTGCTAAAAACTGTATGTTTCCTCAGTTTAGAACTGATTTTATTGGCTTCTTCGATCATCAAGGAAAGCTTCATGGCATCCCACTGTGGAGAGGCTGCACACAGAAACAAAAGCATTAACAGCCAGTAGTCCAGAACATCTTGCTTAGCTAATCTTTGCTTAAGCAGTAACAGACTGTGCACCATGAACAACAACAACAACAAAAAAATAACACTACTTTGTTACCTTACACCTCTCACAGACATTTAAAAAGTGACTGACTCAAGTATATCGGATATTAAAGGGCACTTGGGTACAAGGGTCGGGGAAGAGTGAAGTAAAATTAGCAAACATTTGTTATTTTGTTATGAACGCATGAGGAGATGCACCTGAACATCAAGTAAAAACAGCCCCCATGACTTATAACTCACCAGCGTGCAGAGTGTGGTTTTCTCTTAGAGCCTTTTTCTTCTGCATCTCTTCTAATTCTTTGCTGATCTTCCTCTTCTCCGCCTCCAGGGCTTCAACAATCTTTGCTTGGCATACTCGATGTTCCTCCATAGCCTGAAGTGAATCATAGCAATGTAAATAATATTAAAACCCATCAGGCCATAACATGTAGCCTGTAGCCAAGCTTTAGCGTGACTCCAAACACATCCCCAAGATTCCTTTGGTTAAACCTGAATGCAGGTGTCAGAATGAGAGATTAATCCTCTGCAGTTTGGTGGAAATAAAATATATATATATCATGAGGATAAGCCGATGAAGGGGACGGTGTCAATAATTGTACCCTAAACTTCTGATCAGAAAAAAGGAAGAACGCAAACATGATGAAATAAGATCTGCTAAAAATGTCTCAGAATTTTACTGCAGATCTTTTACACACTGATGGTTCACCAGTTTCAGAATACACCTTATACTGGGAATGTTCTGGGAAAAACTGCCTTTAGGATGGGTGGGATTCTGCCCCACACCATTACTTTACAATTTTTAAAGTACCATTAATACATTTTACGTTGTATAATAAAGACATTTTTTTTCACCTCTGGAAATATAATTTGAGTTAAACTAATTTAGCACAGACACACAATCAGCAGAGAAATCTTAAATAATTACATTTTAAATAAAGAAATTGGAGTTTTTTGAGAGGTCTGGCTGCACAGCTCCACTGTGAGGACAGTTCAGTCTCAGACCCCCTCCACCATAGGGCAGGAAGAAACAAACAGGTTGCCGTTGACAACCAACAACAAAATACAAGCAGAAGACGAAAAAAGTCAAAGTCAAACGTTTGACAATAAAAGTAAAACTGCAATGAACAGAACGTCACTACGGAACGGCAACGTGAAAAACATAAATGCAGAAATAACATTCAGCTAATAATCTTAAGTCTTTCTGTTCAAGTACATACACTTAGTGGGCATATCATACGTAGTTTGTGCCAAAAGCAAGTTGAATTATTAATAAAAAAAAAAACATGTAAAAAGAAAAACCTTCAATGAAGTTCAGAAACACAACTTATTTTGAAAAGTCTTTGTTTCTTCCTGTTCTTGGTGGAGGATTGCCTGAGAATGGACACTTCACCCAAACTGTCCTCAGTGCAGCCAGACAGTCTTGCATTTTTCTGCCATCCTGACCTGGGCCTCCATGTGGAGACGGAGGCGTTTCCTCTGGGTGTCCACCTCCTGCTCCAGCTCCAGTTTGGCCATTTTGAGCTCTGCCATCTGGCTGGCCACTCTCCGTTGGTCTAACTCCTGCAGACGCTTTCGCTCATTCTCCTCATTCTGACAAAAACACATGTTAATACTCATGACTGCGAAAAATATGACATTTGGTGGTCCAATAAACAGACAAACCCAGAAACATGTTAAAAGTTTACCAGTTCTCTCTCCAAGACTTGGATCCTATTTTCATAGAGACTTTTCTGGTCAGAAAGTTCTTTCTGGGCCACCTCTTTTGCCATCTGAATCCCTTGCATCATCTCCTCTTTTGCCTTTAAATGGGCTTCTTCAATTTCTGCTTCCAGCCTAAGACATACGAGAAAGATGGTTTTTTATTGTCATGATGGACGAGGAGAACTGGAAAAGCAGAATTACAATCATTCTCCATCTCACACTTACTTTGCTCTTTGAGCTGCAAGCAGCTCATTTTTGGCAAATTCAAAATCCTTATGGCCTTCGCCTGTGCTTGTCCAGCACGACACCCGCTTGCCAGACTGCACCTCTGCTGGATGATTGAAGCGGAAGTAGTGGTCTCCACCAAGGATAACCCTGTCCCCCTGGAAAATAATAGAAAACAATAATAAAAAAGACACAAAATAGAAAAGTGTGCCAACATTCTGGTTAGATAAAACGGCATCATCATCATAATCATAGATCATGTGGAAAGCAGCTGTTGCTTCACCTCAACTCTCAGTTCACGCTGGGTGGGTTGTGGGTAGGACTAAAACATTTCCCTCTACTTACATGATGGAGAACAATAGATGAGGAGATGAGATTCCCATTAACGAAGGTCTTGGCATTTTCCATAGGAATGATGCTAACAGTATTGTGGATGTTGGATATAACACTAGAAAAAGAAAATCACAACATCTTTTATAACATCCATGCATCGTAGCTGCTTATTTAAAAACTATATAATGTAAACATTTATACAATTTACCAGAATACTGCATGGATTTTCCATGGATTTTCATAGCTAAATCCTGCCATGATGATAATTTTCATCCTCACTTTAAATGCAATTCGTAATATTTGACTAAACAAAGTGCCAGTGTATTCACACCCAGCCAGGGTCTCCTTCTCACCAGTGATGGTCGGCAATGAGGGCTCCAGTGAGCTGGATGTCACAGCTGGAGTCAGGTTTAAGCTTCCCCACGGTGGTTTGACCCTCTTTGATCATGTAAAGGAGCATCTCTGACAGCTGAGGATCCTCGTTCAGATTCACCAGATTTGGAAGACGGTTGTCCACTTTGAATGTCACACCTGCTTTCTGATTGCCAGAAATTATTATTTATTTATTGTTATTTACAAAGATTTACACACATTTTTCTTCTCAGACACAAATTTCTGCGCACGTATTCTCTGACATGGCTCACACAAGTCTTAGGATTTAGTGGTGCAGAAGGATAATGGTAAAAGATTTTACAGTCTCACATTGTAAAATTAACACAGTTGTACATACTTGGATACACTGCAAAAATAAATTAAAAAGAATAAAATACCTGTAGCTCTTTGGTCTCTTCTCGTTTACGGATTTCTGCTTGTTCAAGTTTCTCTCTCCATGCACTGAAAAGAGGGGTGGGGGAAGCCCAAAAGTTAAAGATATTAGATATGCTTAAATAAAAAAAAAAAAAAAACCTGAGTCAATTCAGCTTTATAATCCTGATTCACTAAAATGTCATGCGAGGACCCTTTCTTGAAAATCCATTCAAGTTAATTCATAAAAAAAAAGAAAAAAAAAAAAAAAACGAGAGCAGAGCCTCAGAAAACCAAGAGATCGAATCCAATCTTGACTTCAATCCCCCAAACTGAGTGAGCAGCGAAACAGTAAATTAATAAACCACAAAGGAATTCTGCCAAGATCTGTAGAAATATATCCAAAGCTTTATACTAATCAAAAAGCAAAATAACCACTAAGAATGACTTTACAATATTTTCGCTAAACATCTGTTTTCACTTTGAGCTTGTCTAGCTCAAACAAAGTATCCACTTCAGCATCAGTCAGATAAACACACAGAAAAAAAAGTTATGCTCAGATCATTGCGATGATATTACCGGTTGGCCTCAAGCATTTCTCGCTCTTGTTGACAGAGTTTGTTTTTCAGGGCGGTGATCTCCTGTTGGAACAGCCTGACACGTTCTGGTTCAACGCCCTGGGAGCTCATCTGGGCAGCTCGCAGTTTCTCCACCTCTGCTTTTAGCTCTGAAATGCACAAAAAGTCAAACTAATAGAAAAGTAGCAACTTTGAACAAATGTCAGTGTGAAACAGCTGAGTCACATAAGAAAAGAAAATGGAGAATGTCTGACTTTAAGAGGCCACAGAAACATTTAGAACTTTTCCTGCCTGACTGTCACTTACTGGAGATGATTAATTGCAAAACATTGCCCTTATCTGAACAGTGAAACTCACGCTCATCAGCGAAGGAGAGAAATCCACAACAACAGCTCCCCTTAGTGCTAAAAACGTCAAACAGCAGCATATCATCTCGTGAAAAAACAATACTGACAGCATGCATGACAGTTAGCTGCCATGTGCGACAGACAGTGCATAAATAAGGCCAGGAGGCAAGGTTAGGGCCAGGCTTTTATTTCAGCTGGGTAGCAGGGAAGCTACAGATGGATAAATGGAAAGACAGGACGGTGTGAGGGAAGGAAGATTAAAGGCAAGCCACAAAAAGATTTGTGTGTATAAAGAAAAGTGAACACAAATTCAGCGAAATAAAAAAAAAAAAACTTTAGATGACAGAAAGTAAAGACAACTAAGGAAGTAAAATTAGTTTATGTTTTTATAAATGAATAATGCGCAACTAAAAAAGTGTTTGATATAAAGTTACTTTCAAATATGCAAATGCTTGGCAAGAGCATCTCATCTCAACTTCATTTAAAATCAAAATTCTGTGGAATACATTTCACATCCAGGAACTACTGAGGTGAGTCTGGATTACTCTTATGGCTGAACTTTTTCTTATTTCTGCCTTTAGCTTATCCATTGCGTTGCATCTCATCTCCACCATGGTACCTTAAACTGTTATGTTCATACTGACAGAAGCCATTAGCAAACAAACAACACCTGGTGAGATAGAACCACTTGTTGTGCAGGTTGTGTTGTGATAGAACAATCTTGAAAATGACTCCAGTTAAGGGCAGGTACTCATAATGGCAATTAAAGCATTGAACAAGAGCTTGTTTCACAGCAAATATATTGAAAAAATAGAAAAAAAGAATAAGAAAAAAAAACTAATTTTTTCTGATCTATCCTAAAGCATACACCTCAATGAAAAGGCAGAATACCCAGGAAATAAATAACCTTTTATCTTCTTGATGGGAGAAAAAAAATTCAATCAATGGTTATGGGGTTTATTTCCCTCAGATCTGTCTCACACCGTGTAAAAACTGCATGTTTGCAAAAGAATAACTGCTACTGACCTTAACATGAACACAAATACAGGTTCACCAATGAAAATAAAGTAGCAATGGCTGACCTCTGATGAGTTTGGCGCTGGTGTCCTCATTGACTTTAGCCACATTAATGATTGTGCGGGCCTTTTGAGCATACCGCAGCGTGCTCAGACTCTCCTCCATATTGCTGCCCGCTGGGCTAACAGTGGCAATCATGGCCGTCTTTGAGTTACCACCAAGGCTTTCTTTCAACAGCCTGGGGAAAAATTAAATTACATCTGGTTAAAAAAAGACAAAAAAAATATCTATATATTAATTATGAATGACGTGCAGAAACATACTGCTTGCCTACCATGTAAGAACAGATTCTCTGTAGGGTATGAATACCTTCTTCCTGGACAGTGCCTGCTCTGATAAGGCAGAAATTACCTTTCCAAGAGTAAGCAGGGATTTGTTGATGCTAGCTCCTTCCTATGATGAAAGAAAAATTTTCATTAACTTTGAGAATAAATATCCTGATGAGACCACAAAATGAAAAAAAAAATCATCTGTATTCATAACCCTAATCTCCACATAACCCTGAACCTTCAGACAGTTTCATAGACTTCTGTACACAGACTTGCAAAACAAGGTGCTGAGCTAAGAGGAAGGCTTCAGTGGAAACCATTTGAATAAAATTTTTTCCTAAACAATGAAATACACTTACAGTTATAATAAAGCAAGTGTTATTATTCATCCACAATGATTTTCTGCACGTATGAAGAATTATCTGACATAAATTGAGCAAATCCACGAATACTTTTAGTTGACAGGACACAACTAATGATCATCTGAGTTTTCTTATGCAATATTTCCAAGCTGTTGCTTATTTACATGAAAACTGGAACTGACAGGTGACAAAATGATGTCTAAAAAAAAAAAAAAAAAAAAAAAAATCAAGATAGTTTGTTTATACCCGGAGTCGGTCTCCACTTGTCTGCGCAGAGTTGCAGCGTTCGCTACCAGCCAGGTCTATCAAGTTGATCCTGCTGGTGATGCTGTGATCGTGCTCTTCTCCTTCCACAAGCTCAGTCTGAACACACACACAAACACACCAAAGGCTTCATCGATGCTCAGGTTAAAAAGTAGGAAAAAAAAAACACTTGATGTAAATATATCAGGTCAAGAGGACATACCTTAGTCTGTGTCATAACTAGTGTGAAGACGGAGTGAGATCTGGAGCTCTTGTCGTTCATCCCTGTTGCTGCTGTGGCTCTCTGCTTGTTACCAAGCTCCAGCCAGCCCTGCAAAAAACCAAACACTACAATTTATGATTGATTCCTTTTCTGTGACGTCTTCCATGGAGAACCTGAATTAATTTAAAGTTGTTCTCAAAAGCATTGTTTAAAAATTGGGAGGTGGAAAGATTGTTTCTCAAGGTTTAACTTACTTGAATGTCATTGTAGCAGCTCACCACATTCCTGAAAAGAAAGGAAAAATTAATTGAGCAAATTATAAACCAAAAAAAAAAAAAAAAAAAAACAGCAACAACATTTACGTTTAATGGATTTTATTGAAAAAATAAAACGTTTTCTTACGCAGAGAGTTCAGCAACATAAGGGCCATGGACTGGATGCTCTCTCACTCTCAGCTAAAATATATTCCAAATAAGTGTTATTAAGTTTATCACTAACAAGAAAATGTCTCTCCTTTGAATGATGACGAAGGCTAAATGTACTTATTGTTTAAAAAAAAAAAAAACATCCTCCAACAAATAAAATAAGTCGATTTCCACAGAATAAAGCATCACCCCGCTGTAAAAAGTATTTTTTCATTCAAAAATGTTAAATAAATATGTTCTACCACAATGGGACATGTGAAACCCAAAAATGTAAATCTACAATGAAATAACAGCAATTTCCTAACAACTAACCGGCATCCCCCTTCGGTTTGGCTCGTCTCTAGTTACTAAGAGGTCATGGATCTTCTCGTTGTACACTTCGAAGTAACTCATCTCAACGTGACATTTGACCTAAAACAGTAAAACACAAACCCTTCATTTACACATTATATAATGGCTGGGATGAACGTTTTTCATATCAAACTGGGTTAGAAATGGCATAATAAGTAGCATCTGTGTGACAAATTACCTCCTCGTTTTCCATAGAAGTCAATTTTAAAAAAAGATCCTGGCAGAAACGTGGTATGACTCCTGCTTCCTCACCGAAGCCCATCATCCTGCAGAACCACCGGTTTAAAAAAGGAAAATGGGAAACTAAAATTTCCAAAGCAACATGACTTTTAAAGAGCACACTTAGAGGAAGACAGTGTTTATTTAAAACAAAAAAATAGAAGAAGAAACACTAACGTGTATGACTTGCCAGAACCTGTCTGGCCGTAAGCAAACAGGCAGGTATTAAATCCTTCAAAGGCCCTCAGCAGCAGAGGTTTGCCCAGCGTCTCGTACACCGTTTTTTGGCTGGCAAAGTTGGAACTGCTGCCATTCACCGAGCACAGAGAGAAATCATACGTGAAGGAGTAGCTCTGTTTAGACTCAGGATGCTGGACAACAGTCTCCTGACCGTTCATGAAGATGACCTGCAATGCCTTCTCTGCCTTCTCCCTAGAACAGAGCAAAATAAATAAATATAAGAAAGCTTTCAGAGTATCTCCTGTTATTGTTATGTCACCACTAGACCCGAAATGCACATTACCCAGCTAATGAAAGGCACAACAAGGTGTGTTTCTTCATAAGCTTAGTCTGCACAACAGCTGTTTGGTGTACATTGACACACATACACATCTGGTTCACCAACCTAGCGTTGAAAGGCCGGACACGGACAGCCACAGTCACTGCACTGTTTTCCATCTTAAAGGAGTTGTCCTGCTTCAAAGCCACACTGGGCTGGGACCAGAGTTCTTCACTGGGTTCTGGAGCAGCAGTGGGTGTGTTTGCCATGGTCGTGTCTCCTTTTTGGTGTGTGTTTGCTGCCTTTTTCTCCTGCATTGCAGAGTTTGGATTGTTCACACCTGTGGTGGCCTTGCTGATCCGAGGTGCTGGCACAGGCTTGATCACTTCTCCACGCGATTTGAATCTCTCCAGACTTGCAGATTTAACTAACACTGTTTTTGGAACTTCTTTACACGCCAGTTTCTCGAACACGTCTCTCTTGGAGGCGATTTTCTCAAATGGGGTCTTTTTGGTAGGTGTTTTAAACGTTTGGGTTTGATCCTCCAGCTGTCTAATTGCGGATGATGAAGAAGAAGAGGAGGGCGTCTTGCTGTGTTCTAGCTTCCTCTGGCTTTCCCTTCGAGGTTCTGCTTCTGGTCCCATGCTCTTAGGAGTTTCTCGTAAACTTGTGGACCTAAATAAAGCATGAGTCCTACCATTTGGCTCACTGAGGATTTTTGGTGTTGGCTGGGGGCCAGCAGCACTGACCCCGCGCGGCACACGTGCGCTTTTATCCGTGGAGGGAGTCCTGGTCCTGCGCTGGAGAGTGAGTCTCTTCTCCAGAGCTGGGGTTGTGTTCTGGCTGCTGTCAGTCATTTTCTTTTCTGCTGTTTCAACCCCGGTTTTCCTTCTTGATCTTCTCTGCAGGGTAAGCCGGCTTCGGTTAGAGGTCTGCTGCCCACCGCCGCACTTTGACAACGCGGAGATGACATAGGTCCTGTTTACCAAACGGCTTTTATCAGATGAGCCGTCTTCACACGCAGATTCAGCGCTCGATACGTCACCTTTACCGAGAGATGCCTTTTGTCCAGCCAGGCGCTCTCTGGCCGGGGTCCTGGATGATGCTGACAGTAGATTATCATAATATGTTGTATGTTTCCTCGCTTGTACGCTAAACAGCGACATGGCAACTGAATCTTGATAGTCCTACCCTGAGAAGATGTTGACTTCTTTAACACCAAACCGGTAATTCAGTGTCCTCAAAGTTAAAGTTATTAAATTACGTACGACCGATAGAAATACACTGACGTAAATAAATGAAAACTTCATAGGACTCCATTTGCATAAAATGTCATCTATGCACATGAAAACCGAGCTCCTTTTGTTTATTATTGTCTTCCCTTCGCTTCCGCCTTAGCCCGCTTCAATTTCAAATCCTCCCAGTCAGTGGCCGCTGATTGGCTAAATTCTCAGTTTGCGTCATATCTCTGCGCAGTACGTACAAGGCTTCGTCTGTAGGTGGCAGCACAACATAATCGTACTCCTCATGCAAGTGAAAACAGAAAAAAACTGCATGGTTTATATCTTTTCTAAAATTAGCTTTCAGCCGTTGAGGCAATTACGCCATCGTCTATATTACAGGCTATTTTTTGGCTTAGTTTGCAAAAATGTCAAAAGGACACAAACACATCAGACTTAAAATGATACATTCTCAAAATAAAAAAAAAGTTGAATTCCTTTGCACAATGGGATAACTTTTATTCGCATATTCAAATATATAATATCAAAAGAATTGCAGAAATGTCTCACCACACCCATACTGTTTCATTCATCATAGTAAAACAATATGCAAACTAAACATTTACACATTTCCTGCCCCACTGCAGCTACTTTTTGTGGCGGCTATGCTTCCTAATGATGTCAAGGAGGTTGTTCTGTGTAACGAGCGTGTCATCAGGTTCCTTTTTGGATTTCTGTCTTTCCTTCCTCTGCTGTTCATGAAGATGGGGTGAGTTTAGGAGCTGGGGAGGCAGAATGGACCCGGTGGGTTTGACCCGGTTTACCACTTCTAGGAACAGCCGTTTATTGTTGTTGTTAAGGAAAGTGATGGCTGTGCCCCTGTGCCCCAGTCTCCCTGCTCTGCCTACCTGCATGGGAAGTCATGAAGATAAGCCAACAGATGAGAAACAATTTGCTCTTTATGCTTCCTAAAGAAATATAAAGAATGACCAAATTAATCTTTTTTTTCTTTTCTTTTTTTTTTTTTTTTTTTACTTTGGGAGACATTATATTATCTTGACTAACCTGGTGAACATACTCATCCATTGTGTTTGGCATGTCAAAGTTAACCACAAGTCTCACATTTACTAGGTCCAGTCCTCTGCCTAGCACACCTGTACTGATTACAACTTCAAAGTCTCCTTCCAGAAGACCCTGTATGAAAAACGGCAAAATATTCATATGGTTAAAACTGGAGAAACGGTGATTTATAAAACTATCTTAAAAATATCACCACAAAATCTAATAATGAATCTTATAACCTGAGATACTAATATTGATATTAACAAAGTGGTGATTCAAAAACTTCCCAAGATTCAAGAAATGTTTAATACAACGTGTATACAAAGATGACACTTCTAGCATATTTAAATCGTATATAAATATGTTAGTCCAAATAAAATAAATATGAATAACTTCATATGGTATATAGCAACATCTTTTTAAATAACGAAGTATTATCTATCCCATCCATCCATTTTCTACCACTTATTCCCAAATGTACACCCTGGACAGGTCGTAATGAAGTATTAATTTAGATCAATTTATTCAGCTGGAGATGGCCCAGAATAATCCAGATTCTCTACTTTCTTGTTCCTTTTATTAAGAGTCTACACAGCATGGCTGGTTGTTTTGACCTCATGAATCTGTCTCCATGTTCCTTATTAGCAAAATAGTTTGTATGTAAACATAATCAATGAAACGTCTCCTAAACGGCCCATGAACAACTCTCGGACTTTAACGTGAGCCATCATCTACCTGCTCAAGGTTCTGGTGTCGTCCCACAGAAAATAAATATAAGAGATAATTATGGATCTCTTTACATTAATGTAACATTATCATTTTATTAAATCAACCACCAAGCCGAGTCACAGCTGTGTTTGTGGTTTGGTTTAATTCAGGAGCAGTGCCACTAGTCTCACCCTGAGGATGCGGTTACGTTCCCACTGGTTCTTGTCTGAGTGGATTGCCACGGTGGTGAGGCCCGTCACCTTGGCGACCGCCTCGCACAGCAAATCGGCACCAAGTTTACAATCTACAAACACCACCACTGGAGGCTGGTACAGTTTACTATCCTGAAAATTCAACAATAAAAACAGAAGCAAGGTGGAATTTTTATTTCATTTAGTCATGCAGATATAAAAATAATTCACTGTATGTGTATTTATATTCATTTTGTTCATGTCATTCTAGAGGCTGACTTCCAAACTTAAAAAAAAAAAAAAAAAAAACTAAAATGGTCAGAACCCTTCAGGAGATAATGACTCTTTAGTTGGCAAAACTGATTTTTCAGTGAGGAGCATTGGCTATGCTTAAAAAAAATATCCGTCATCATTTTGGCTGCACTTGCTGGGACTAAAATAAAAACAGCTATTAGCAACTCTCACAGCTAAACAGTGACAGCTAATTCAAATATACATGTCAACAACTATTCAGCCACATTTTTACATCATAAATCCATGCTGGCATGTTTGTTTTTTCCCTCCATACAAAAGAAGACTATGTGAAGTGATGATGGGGATGATTATTTCCAGTCCTATTCTAGAGTTCCTGCTAAACATTTACTTAATATTTTTGTTTTTATCCTTTATTTACTTTTTCCTTTCCATGGAATAATCTTACCTCTTTGAGCTAAACTGAATTGCCTTTTCTTGGCGTAAATAAAAGCAATTTCGCATTACCATAATGTAAGTTTCTCTCTTAACGCTCATTTAACAGGACAGGATCATGTTACTTAAACCATCCCATAAAGCCACCTTTTCACAAGGTTCGCTTAAAAAGGCTCCCTTGTCACTTTTTTTCCCTCATTTAAATTGTGAAACGCATTGCTGGGATTCTTTTAGAGGGGCCATGGCTCTGGGACCACCCATTTCCTCCAAATAGGGAGCTGTAATGACTGTCTAAATATGGTGCTGTGGTGAGACCAGTCATTTTAGCTTGAGGAACTCCAACTGCCAACTGGTAGTTAGGACAAAGCAAGCTGATAACAGAGCATGTCATGGAAGTGCAATAAATAAACTAACTAATTGTGACATAACTTTTTTGTCTTTGCCTCTACTGTCTTGTATATTCCCAGACAATAAACATTTGTACAGAAACTAAGAAAATCTGACTATTTTGGTAGTGGAAGTGAATTTAAAGAGGTACACCACCCAAAATGACTCTTTACAGACTAGAACAAGATGTTTTCTTTTCCCTGCATCTCGCCAAATCAAAGTTAAAACGATGTCTTACATTGAGAATTTCAAACAGCTTCTTCTTCTTCGAGGGTTCCTCCACCCACAGCAGGATCTGTCTAACGTTGGAGCAGGGCTGGTTCCGCTCACCGATAGCAATGCGAACGGGCTCGTGGACCAACCGAGCAGCTAGCTCTTCTGTCCCTGCTGGGATTGTGGCTGATGCCAGCAGAGTCTGGTGTTCCTTTGGTACTTGCTCTAGAACTTCCAATACCTGCTGCTGAAAGCCCATTTTCAGCATGGTGTCCACCTAGAAGATCCACAAAAAGACTACATTGAAAACATGTATGGAGTTTTATGTTCATGTGTTCTTTTTTTAACTTTTTTGTTTAATTAGAAATCTTGATATCAAAATATTTTAAAAGGTATATTATCAATATTACAAAAACGTATTAAAATTCTCATCATTAATATATTTAAGCCTGAGTGAAATTATTTCATAATCATCAATTTATCACCACAAATAAAGTTAAAATATTTAGCAAAGCTCCCTCCATGGATGCTGAAAACTCTGAAGATGCTAAACATTACTGTCAGTTTATAATCTACATTTTAAATATTGTTTTTATTGTTTTAATTGCTTTTGTTTGTTTCATTTTATCTCTTATTCCCTTTTAATTTGTTTGCTTCTTTCACTTGTTCTTAACTGTTGCAAATGTGTACAGCACTTTGGTCAATGCGGTTCTTTTTAAAAGTGCTTCATAAATAAAGTTGAGTTGAGTAAATATTTTGTTATACCTCATCAACTACCACAGCCTTTACTTTGTCAAGCTGCAATGCTTTCTGCTTTAAGATCTCAATCAGTCTCCCTGGTGTGGCTATGACAATCTGGATGGAGAATGAGAAAAGAACAACCCAACGATACAGAAAAACTGCGGTGAAAAATGTACAAGAGAGCACTTTGATTTAAGGAGGAAAAAACAGGTACTCTACCTTGATGCTGCTTTTCAGACGGTGGAGTTGTGGAGGAAGTGGCATGCCACCCACCAGGAGTGCAGTTCTCATGTTGGGGAGCCCCAACATCAGCTCTTTGGCCTGTCTCTCTATCTGAATGGCAAGCTCTCTGGTGGGGGTGAGGATCAAAGCTACAGGGGTGCTAACACCACTGGCGGGTTGCTGAAAACAGAAGTGATGTAACCGGTTTTGTAACTATTACTGTTATTTCTCTTTATTTGTCTGTGTAGTGAAATTCCTGTGAGGACACATTGCTTCATGTGATCTATGTAATACTTTTTTCACCAGTAGAAACACGTAATTTTCGTCCAAAGGGGCAGCTTTTCCACCAAACAGGAAGGTTTATTTTCTCACTCAGGGCTTTAAATAGGAGGGAAGATCCTTTTTGGACAAATATTCTGAATCCACATTTGCCTATTTGGCATGCAAAATCTGTAATATACGGATTTAAGGCAAGTATCCTGATTTAATCTTACATACCAAGTGCTGATCGACACTCATGGATACAAAATGAGGTTTAATGTTTTCTCCAAGCTCACTTCAGCATATAGGAAGCTTGGAACCACTTTTTGGTTGGCAGACGACTCCAATTCTTGCTGAACTACAGCTTCCTCAAGTTATTATAAATGCCTTTATTCAATATATTAGTGATAGTGCATTATCTGCATGTCAAGTAGGCCAGAGTAGATTAAAACTGTTTTTCATAAAAGAACATCTTCCTTGAAGATTGATAAAGTCTTAGTAGATACTTAAGTTGTTTAGAAAACCCCTTGGGGGAAAAAGGGTCTCGATCTAGTAAAATTTGGGCAAAACTTAAATCGAAAACTTCAACATGTTGGCACAACACGCACAGATATAAAAAAGCCTGAATGTCTCACAATAAAAGGCTGAAAGACACATATGCATGGGGAAATATGATCATTTAACGGTGCTAAAGGACACTTTTAGGTCAAAATGTTCTCCAAACACCTTTCAGTGAAAGGGAAAATGTAGGGACCAACTGTAATGCAATTTTTTTTTCTCTTTTCAATTGCAATTCTGAACATTTTACCAAATACATGCTGTTTAATGGCAATTTTGTAAACAGGGATTAATTAATCATTTTAACTGTATTACTGTACCTCCAGTGCCCTCATTATCACTGGTAGGAGGAAGGCTACAGTCTTCCCTGATCCCGTATCAGCACTGGCAATCACATCTCGGCCTGTGAGACCCACCGGCACCATTTGCATCTGGACTGGTGTGGGGGCCTCATAACCAGCTTTTTTCAGGTTCCCATTTAATGTGGAAGGGAAGCCACAATGATCAAATTCAATGATGGGTCTGGTAACATCATTTCCTTGGGTTTGAATGCCCAGCTCCTGTTTAATTCGCTTCACCTGCTCCTCTGTCAAGCCTGATATGAAAAAGTCTTCCTTGTACAAATAGCATGCCTCACTTGTACATTTTCCTTCAGTCCTCAGTGCAGAGGGTTGGGGAGGTCTGTCGTCAGTGTGTATATTGTTACAAGGAAAGACTTCCACTCCAGCTCCCAGTCCCATTTGCACTAAATGTTTTGCTTTGCACTCAAGACTGCACACATCATTATCCGTGGCATCGCATATGTACTCCCCGTAACGGCCACACATCACACAAACAGGCTCTCCTGGCTCAGGCCACCTCTGGTTCTTTTTAAAAGATTTGACAGGTTCCTCTTCTTCCTCGTCATCTGAGGAGGTTGAATGTCCACATACTGCACTCTCTGCCAAAGGCGATTCTTCATCCACTTGCTTTGCTTCATTATGTGACTCCTTGTCTTCACACGAGTCCTCAGTTTGCACAGGTGTGATTGAACTACCTTCGTCCCTCTCTTCCTGAGCTATCTTACTTTTCTTAACTGAAACCTGGACAGGTTCCTGGCCAGGTCTCTTTATTTTCAGGGCTCTTGGCATAAACATTTCGAAATTAAGCTGTAAAGACCAAAAACAGGTTATTGGGGTATATTGCTTGAGCAACATACGTGTGAAAAGCTTGTAAATAAATTAAAGACATCATGCAGATGTGGTATTTAACAAACTCCTGTTATTTTCCAACATAGCGAGTTTTGCTATGCCAAAATAGCTTGTATTGCAAACGAGCCTCAAGCTGTTTGATCTAAAAAAAAACCTATACATTCAATATTACGATAACTGGCTCTTAAATTTAGAGAAATGTTTTGGGTAAACGCTTAATATAAAAGGATATCAGACATACCTCTTCGCGTCAAACCTTCCAACAGTGCTAACCACCGACGCATATTGATGACGCAATTTTACTGCACGACGGAATATGTAGTTGTTTTCTTCTTTTTTTTTGGCAAAGCCTGCTTCTTGTTTGTCGTTGTGCAGACAAACTTCAATATATTTGACTGTTTTAGTCTTCTTAAATAATAATAATAATAATAACTAAATAGATATTTAAGTAAAACTCCAGATAGCATGTTTACATCTTAGACGTATACATATCATAAGGTATATGTTTAGCTACATTGCTTTGGGCTAAAAACTACTTTTACATTGCTTTGGGCTAAAAAAAAGACTTTATCTCTGACATAAGAAACAGACATCAACATTTACCGTGTATGATCACAACGCAGAAGCCCCAAATACAATGTCAAATCGAGAACGGATTGATTTTTATTATGATCTCCAGCTTTTTTCTCTCTGTAATTGCAAGCATACTGTACACTTTTAATGCTGCATTCAAATGTTCAGCATCTAGCCAAACTAAACTATTTAAAAAGGATGTTATAGACTGCATTTAACAGACAGCAAGTGATACTAGAAACCAGCAACCTTACAACGTTTTTTTTTATTATTATTAATTACACGTGTAATCTGTACTATTATGCTGTGTTCAGTATACTTCAGTAAATGTTGCAATCCTCTTTAAATGACAACAATCTCAACTACCATGACTGGGACATCCGTTCGTCTTTATACAGAACATTTATAAACGATAATGCACTAATGACCATAAGAAAGATATTTATCATCAATTACTTCAGTGTGTAGATGGAACAATATACCACTTGAGTAATTGTAAAGAGCTATTGTAAAGACCAAAAAAAAGAAAACCCCAATATTTCCTACAAAGTTGAATGCACCGTGTGCACATGCGCACTGGACAACAAAGGCGCAGGGCTGAAGAACCTTAGTGCGGCAGGACAACCGCATCTCAAAGCAACACCAGAATAAACTGGGAGAGAATGCAAAACACACAGGATGTATTTACTATACTGTGTGGCTATTTAAAGATGAAATATTCTGCTTTCAGACTATAGAAATAATGGAAATTTTGCTGTTTTTGCTCCAGTTGGGGAACATTTTTTCTTTTGAAATTCTCGGAAACCTTGGCTTGGAGCGACGGAGTCCATTTCAACCGGTAGAGAGCAGAATGGATGAATAACAACAAGACCCATTGTTTTAACGATACTACAAAAGACAAAAACGTGACCAGCCCGGCATTTTATGACTGAAAGAAGCTGTAAATAATAATCGAGAAGATTTTTTACCTCTTCAGCTCACAACCAGTTATTGTTTTCTACGAATTCCAGCTGTGGGATGCTTTGGTGTTGTGTCTCTATATAGGATCCAACTGTACAATACATAGTAAAATATGGGTGAAGTACAGGACGTAAGGGATGTAAAGAAGACCTTTGTTGCTCCAGCAATAAAGTCTTTTGACCACTATGACTTCTCTCGAGCCAAAATATGTTGCAGTCTTACATGGCTGTTGTCCAAAGCCTACGGAACAGGTAAGTGCAATTCTGTATCCACAACAAACGTGAATGTGTTTTTTTCCTTGTTTTTAAATCAATATCTCTATCTGTTCTTCCAAAGGGAAATACTTAATATGAACTATTGATTTAAAATGTCATAATTTCTATAAGACACAAACCCAAAATCCCTAAAATACTGATTTCCAGATGTGCAGATTCATTAACCATATTGTTTGTTTGTTTTTCACTCTGTAAGTGATATTATACTCGTGCTGTTTCAAAACGTTCATTTACGTGAGAACATAAATTCAGAAGTACTGTAGGTATCTTGAGGTTTGGGTACCACTTGTTTGTGATGATGTGACCTTCAGGTTGCTGCATACAAGTCAAAATTAGAAAGAGACCCATCACACGTGGGACTTGTAACTCAGCGGGTCAAAAGCACACAAAGACTGCATTTGTTAGTCATAAATTGGATAATTGGAACCGATATGTAATCATTAACAGCCACAAGGCACAATTGACTACTTTTAGAAATATCAAATTTTTCTTTTTTTTTTTTTTTTTTTTTTTTGCGTGAGTTTGCAGGTAAATAAGTGCTCAGTATTAACCTTATTATTTTATTCAGGTAGATTAATGCAAGAAACAGTATAAGACATGTATAGATGTTGCCTTGTTCTGTTCTGATGATAGCACATAAACCTAAACACAATTAAAACACAGTGACATGTTCAGTATCTGGTAAAATGAGCAGGTCTCCTGAAGTAGATAACATCTTATAACTGCTTCTACATGGATCTTCAGCTGAGATGATCTGTGTCACTCCTCCAAAACAGAATCACTTAATCAAAGGCAGTGTTTTCCCAGAGGTGGGAGTATATTTGGAGGGTTTTTATGCCCACGGGTGAACTGCTGTATCATGTGAAAGTGGATAGCAAAACATTACTGCAATTAATTGTGATCAAGGGAACCTATTTTCAAATCTGTTTATGATCTGCATTTCTAATTTTTTTAAAAAAGTAATAACTATGAATATACTATTAACACACACACAAAACAATTAACTAAATGTGTTTTTGTTTGTTTTGTGCCACCATTCTAAGTGGATTATAAAAGCATTAAACCTAAAAAAAATGCAATGTATACCACCTATCTACAAAATTTGTTCTCCATGTTCTTTTTTTTCCCATCTATTAACTCAGTTATTAATTTGTATCCCCTTTTATTACAGTGATTGATGCATTCCCCATAATAGCTTTAAAACACACACACACACACACACACACAACTCTGTTTGAACCTGCCTTGCTGCTGTTTTGTAATAACCCAGCAAACGTGGGATGCCTTGAAGATCTTCTGCATATTTTCAATCAGGACTGAATGAAATGCACTGATTCCAAAAATACAGCCCCCAAAGGGAGCAAGAGGATGGGAAAAAAAGAGAGTGAGCGGGCTCGTCTCCAAATCTCAACCCACGCTGTTCTGAATACATCACATGTATCTAGCCTCAATACGATAATGCAGGGATGCATGGAGAATATGTGGCCTTACACCTGCAAGATGCAACACGGAACAGCTTTTGCCACAAAATGTGCTAAAATGTTGATAACCTTCATTGAAACCTGAGGCTGGATGGTTTAATATGTTGTAAGAGAAGAGAGCGAAAGCAATTAAGTCTTATTCTCTGCACGCCTTCATAAGAAGACCATTTTGTAGCTACCCTTACCTAAAGCATTAATTTTCAGACTTCAGTTATTTTTCTGTTACACTAACAGTTGAATGAAATGTGGAGATGCCAATAAAAGCTTCATAGACCTGGCATGGGAGAAAATGAAGTATTATAGACATACATTATACATACACATATAAATGACTGGATCTGTGACTTCCATGTTGAGAATGAAACGGAAGGACTTGAGGGAAATTTTGTTTTAGTCATCGGTTCCTGTATTGAATTAAATGTACTTAAATGAAACGCATATCCTGGATAACTGCTGCTGCCAGAATTTCTGTTCAATATTGACAAAGAGGTCATCTCTTGATGCCCTTGCTGGTAATGCTGATTTATTGACGTGTGTGTGTGAGCATGTGTTGGAGGATGGGCAGCAACATTTAATAACAAAGCATGTTTTTTAGATGCTGAGCTTATATCTGTACATACACGTATGCAATGCTATTATCAAAATTAATATCTATTTTCCTGATGCAGACAGTAATGAACTTTGAATGTGTGCAGATTTATTTTGATGTGTCCACACAGATGCAGCATTTTGTTTAAAGCACTGTGTTAATGTTTTAGGTAGCATTAACATGAAGCAACACCACTTTTCTTCCTATAAAATGCTGATTAAAATGCATCTGCAAAACAGAAACACTGGACAAAAGCCATAAAAACAACCAAAAGCACTTTCCTGAAGTCATAAACATGCACATGCACATGCACACCTCCATGTACCTCCGTCTTTGTAGAGGCCAACAGCGAGAAGGGTGTTCCCAGGGAGCTGGAAGCTGCAGAGATAGACTAGATGAATCAATTGGATCCCACTCCTCCAGCAGTTGCTATAGCAACGCTGAGGTCTATCCACACATATCTCCGTCAAGATATTGTCAAACCATGATGATAAAAGAGGTAGTTCTGTGAGAGAAAAACAATGCTGAGAGAAGACAGACTTGGTGTAAAACAGTCTAAATTAGTTCACAGTGGTTTTGTTGTTTTGTAAGATCTTTCCTCCACCTTCTGCTAAAGGTTACCAGTTTGTTACTGGTGAAAAAAAGCTGGTAACTGCTTGCATTGTACATGTTTCTCTAGTGCCATTAGACTATTTTTTAAGATGTACTTGGGTTGAGTTGGGAGTTTTCCCAGCGGCGATGGAGTGCTCTGATAGTGGGATGTAAACATGCTTCTTATTGCAGTAAACCAGATAAACCAGTACCATCTTATTCCTGCAAAGCACAGTAGAGCTAGTTACCCAAAAATCAAACTTCCTTCCTTCTGTTACACAGACAGTATCCCTGCAGACCTGAGGGACCCCTTTTACACAGACCAGTATGAGCAAGAGCACCTGAAGCCTCCCATAGCCAGCCTCCTGCTCTCTGCAGACCTCTACTGCAGGGCTGGCACCATCATTCTGAAGAGCGACTTTACCAAGCCCCTGCTGGGTCACGATGCCGTCATCCAAGCGCTGGCTCAGCGGGGTCTCTACGTCACTGACCAGGAGCGACTTGTCACAGAGAGGGACCTTCGAAAGAGGCCTCTGCAAATGGTAAGAAACATATTATTCATGTAGCTTATAAATCTATTTGTCTATTAAAGATCCAAACTGTTGATATTAATTATTTTCACTATGTACATTTAATGGAAAAGGCATTACTCCAACCTGGAAGATGATACAATAAACTACTAACTGGGAAAATAGAAAGCTCCATTTGTTTCCATGTCCCTTCTACATTTAGCAAAACTGTAGATTTAAAGCAACAGCTAAACAATACCCACTGAGCTGGACCTCAAAGCCTCTCTTCCCGCGTGTCTGTTTGCTGCCTCTGCATGACGGCCTTCATCAGAGCAGAAGATCTGCTGTCCCAGGATTTTTGCAGCTCTTCTACATCTTGTTTGTGTTGGATATGACATGGCTTCCCGTGCTGCCTAGTGAGTGATGATGGGACATCCTTCTTGTTTTGGGGAAAAAATCTCTTTAGGAGGCTTTAATGCTTCAGTGAAAAGCAATTGAGAAACAATTAAGGCACAGTATGCCTGCAGTCTGTTTGTAGACTCTTGCTGGTTTTAATTTCCCTTTTGTGCAAATTTAGAGGTTATTTAAGCTTTGTTAGGGTTTGCATCTCCAAATACTTTATTTTATGAGGACAGTAAGTGTTTAAAGTTATCTGTTGTTTGAAGAGCAAGCTGAATTATTTGAAATAGCCTCTTATTTGACATGTTGTGTGTTTTTTGAGCTTGTATATGGCTTGTTTTTGCATTAATTGTTGTCTTTTTTATGTGAGTATTTTATTGGGTACATTTGAGTATTTAGTCTAATCTAGGTTATCAGAGAGACTTGCATAAAGCAAAGTTGTGGCTGTATATGTGAAGCAGGTTTGTGTAACGTTTTTTTTTTTTACATCTTGAATTTGAATTTCATTTGTTCATAGACATGATAATCTTGTAATCTTGTATTCTTGATGAGGATCAGACCAATTGAAGATAAAGTGTGTCAGCAGTGTGTCAGAGGTTGTACAGTTCTGGATTTATTGATTGCTTGTATCTCCCTTTGACTTGCTTGTTGCTTATTCGGTATTGTAGAACATTTTCTCTTTCAAATCTTTGGAGTGGATTAAAATGTGAAATTAAATTTACATTATTTAATGTGCACCTGTATCCATGTAGGATTTAGTGTTGATAAAGTGGTTTTTTTTTCTTTATGCAGGACTACTGCTCTTTCGTACCTCTCAATTTTTGATAATAAGCATTAAAAATCGAATCAAATTTTTCTTACACGTCACATGCTTTCCTGTCTGCACCACTCTTACTGTTAGATAGTTACGTTTCATAATGGTATAATATCAAATTTAACTCTTCTTACTTGGAAAGCAGCACATGGAATGCATCTTCATTCAAAAGATAAAAAACTTAAATAGATATGTTGCAGCTGTATTAGTATCAATGTTGCTCGTATCAGTGAATGTTGAATATTTACCATTAATTTAAATCTGCCAAGAATGGCGAGTGCTATGAAATGCTCAGTATCTTTGTTATGAGCTATGAGGTACGCAGTATTGTAAGACTGGTAATGTAGAGTACCTGGTGTATATTCAAGCTGAGAAGGGTGGGGGGGCATAAATTATTAAGACATCTGTCTAGATCTGATATGCCAAACAAGGTGACTGTTCCTACTCTGTTCTGAAGAGGAGTGTCTCAGAAAGAAAAACGCAAGAAAGGATTAAAAGGTTTGCTATTTTTGAAAGGTTTTTGCATAAAACTTAAAGGAAAAACCTCACTGGTTTTAGACCTGTAGCTGTCTTTGACATGTGAAGACACTACCTACTTATCCATTTTTTCCAGCAGTCCCTATAAGGAACAAAAAGCGCACTGAATAAGCGATGTTTTATGATGTTGTAGATCAGTCAGCAAAACAAGTCGGCTGCTGATGATGTCTGACATATGTCTCGACTCTTCACATATACGGACTTTTTTTTACCGGGTGGCCAGTTTTGAATTGCTTAGTCTAATATTCCTCATCCCCTCTATCTTTCCATCACTGTTCAACCCACTCTTCATGCAGTTATCTGCCATGAGACACATTTCTACACGTGAAGACGAAGAATCCAAATCACAGTTTCTGCCCACTCAGCTGCCTACGCACATGCTGTACTGCAGGCTTTTCTCCTCCACCTGAAGTGCTCACAGAGAATAAAGGAGAAATGTGGAGGTGGGCTGGTGGTCTGAAAATATTATTCTAGCATTACACATTAAATCCCACAGGAAGCACCACTGTGGCAACAGCTGCCGACAGGTACGAACAATTAATTTCATTGCTACAATTTTCATCAGCATTTTGTGATCAAATGGATAAATATTATCCTATAAAGAAACAGAGTACACCAAATGTATGACATGTGCATCTTAGATACATGAAACACATGAATTTACAATGGTCAGCATAACTAGTAATGCCTCTGAAGAAAGGCTGTTGCCATGGTGAAATTGTGTTGATTGGATGAGAGTTATATAAAATCTGAATTAGCTGAAGAATCTAGATCGCGGTTGTTCACCTTGGTCCTGCTGATTTTTATTGTATTCATATTTCTATTTAGATATTTTTTTCTCTGTTAAGTAGCAATGAAAGGTTTCTTGCATCACTGAAGCAGGTCAGCATACAAACAAGGTGCCTAGCATGTAGAAATACTGGTTGCTGTTTAATATATTACTTGTCACAACCCCAGTATAATTAGCTGGATGCTGAGCTGATACACTGCAGCTGTGGTTGTTAATTGCCTTGCTCAAGGGCAATTCTGCAGTCATAATTATTTTCAGTAATCACGTATTCTATCTAGACTGCTTATCTTGGCCAATTTGCATCATGGGAAAGTTAAATTGTATTTATGTTGTGCTATATAGTCATATAAATCAATCACTTGCAGGTCTGATTCACACATAATGTCGTCCAGCTCTGGGGCAGCTGTGGTTGAACTGTCAATGTGGCAATTTTTCAACTGGAAGTTTGGCACTTTGTGCATGCAAGTGTCAAAGTGTCTTTTGGCGAGACCTAGTCAAGGTTAAAAAGGCTCTTTGTAAGTGTGAGGCATTAACCATGTAGCACTTTTTTAATTTAAGACACCCAGCACTTTTCTCTATCACACATATATTCACACGGAATATACATGGGGGGGGGGGGGGGAATCAATGTGTTGCCCAGAGACACACTGAACCTCTCGTAACTTCACAGCCACAACTTCTCTGTAAATAGCAAGACCACAAATCCCACATCTTTAAAAGCCAAAGCAGAGTGTCAGGCTGTGTTGCACTGTAGTAATGGGAGATCCTGTCTCAAGATCTCATAGTTAACACATAGGTTTGAAAAAAACATTCAATAAAAATAAAACATATTAATAAAGAAATAGAAAATGTATAATCAAACACAATAAACAGATGTAAATAAAAGCTGGACTCTTGTTAGTAAGTGTAAGCTGCTGATTATGTAATCAGATCTCTGACATTGGTTACAGGGTAGCACTATGAAGCAAAGGTTAATAAATATCAAGACTTTGACTTATGTGGGGAGAATCAGTCAAATTCAAAGTTGCTGTTACATGAATGTCATAACTTTAACATTTAATAAAGCAGCTATAAATGGGTCATGTTGCTATTCTGTTAATTTGGACATGTTCCAAAATCTGTGTGTTGTATGTTGTGGATTCTGACCTTTAGAGTCTGCACAGTTTCTTATGAGCTGTTAAATGGGTATTTTGTAAAATTTAGAAAAACATTTTAAACTTAAGCTTAAATTTATGTTATGCAATGAACATATTTAGTAAATGTATCTTTATCTGCACAAATTTAATTTATATCAAGGCTGTTTATATTTAGTTACATTTTTTCTTTTCTATCATATCTATTATGACACACAGTATATGGAGAGGAAGTCCGTCCCGCAGCGATAACACAGCTTACATTAAACAGGTTTCCAGGTTTGAAGCCATTTCATTGTTTTCAAAACATAGGGCTAAAACTTATCTAACGTGTTTTAACGCGTAACAAAAACTTATACTCTCTATTTGTTTGTAAAGTAATGAGGTCTTATTGAGTAATTCTCAGCCACTGTAAAACTGCACAAGCTATGGATAAAAACGGACTATTTTTGGTCTGTTCAAAAGATGTTTTGATGCTCATTATCAGGAAAAGAGGCTACTTTGTGAATTGTTTCTGATCTGGAAAACATTATGATTATATGACCCACAAACAAGACAAGATTTTTACTAAGTATGTTACTGCAGTATAGATGGCTGTGCTTTAAAATAACACACGTGCATGCACTTACTTCATTTAACATGCATGTTTAGGAAAATACATTTGACTGGGTATTTTTCCATTTGCTGTATGTTAAATCTCAGGAGATGATGCTACAATCTGTATGTTGCTCAGTTGGATCTTTTTGCTGTGTTTGAGCTTTGAGGCCATATTTTAGATTTAAATAATGAAACTTCCATGTCCAGATTCCATCAGTTTGCAGTTATTTTTAGATTTTTTGTCCTTTACAGCTGTAGTAGAAACCTAATTACATCGAACCCAGTTCATTGCATAATTCACATTTGTGGAAATAGGTTCTAAATCATTATGGAACAATCACAAATAAACAAGACTTTGTTAATTGCCACAGATGAATGACAGTGCAGGAGATTAACACACCAGCTTTGCAGTAAACAATAAAGTTAGATGTTCACTGCATATTCAGTAGCTTTATATAAAGAATAATGTTAAAAATGCATTTGGAGTTGAAAACAAACAAATTACAATGCATTAGAATATATCACAATAAAATTTCATTTATACATAGGATTAAAGGTTTAGAAGTGTTAAGATTTTTTTGGGGGTGCATTTTACCAAAAAATTTTCTTCATAAGCGAAGTGTGTCACTTTATATTATAACACATGAAACAGCTGTTGAAAATATGCATCATTTGCCCTTTTAAATTTTAAGCTCAGCCACAGTGTTGAGTGTTGAAAAATTGTTCAACTCACCCAAATACACACCATATGTGTCAAATATTAGTTTTACTCTGTGACGGATTGATTTATCAACTCATGTTCAGTGTGGATGAATATGGAGAAAACATTTCTTTCTCTTTCACTGCTTCCATCACAGCCCATATTGGGCAGGCGCTTCGTTTCCATGGTTACAATCCAGTAGGTAGGGTGTTGTGTCTATGTGCTGGTGGGTGCTTGTGCCTCCATATGTTGTGTGTGAGCTCGTATGTGCAGTGTGCATTTGCAGATATGTGTGTGAAGTGGGGGGTTGTGGTGGTGAGCGCTGCCAAGCTTTGAGGAAGAGAATGCTGAATTGTGGGATTCATGCAAGAGGGCAGGAGACGCTACATTTCATGCCGTGCTGCACCTCCTTACACACATGCTCACACACTCCCAGAAAGCCAGTGTGAGTGCCAGGCTACATACTCAACATCAAACATCGTGGTTTATGAGTAAAGATGAGCTGAAGCAGCAGCATGAAAGGGAAACCCATCCAAGTACTTTCTGTTCTCATCAGCATCAGTAAAGTCACAGACAGTATGTTGTGTACAATGCCAGCAGCGGATCCTAGTATGGATATGCAATGGGCACGCAATGTGATCCATGTGATGGCCCGAGAGCGCCATTTTTCTGCTTAATGAGCTTTGGATTATATTTTACGACGAAATAATGCTAAATAATGTAGCTATATATTATTTTGCACACAAGAAAACTAATTATTAAACTACATAAAACTCCTTTACTCTCCTCTTATTTACTTTTAATGTTCCACGCATGTTTACCTCCAAGAAGGTGACGCTTTGCCAACATTTATCTCTCTGTCTGTATGTCTGTTAGCATCTTTAAACAAAAACTGCAGGACGGATTTGTATGATTTTTGTTGGTTTCACTTAGATTCCATTTAATTTTGGAAGTGATATGGATCACAATCTAGATCCACAAACTTCTTTAGTATGATTCTATGTCTTTGCCATATAGGATCATTTTCAGTTCTATTTGCATATAATTTCACAAGAAATGGTCAGGGTGGTTGGATAAAAACTTCAGATGTTCCTGAACTTATACAAAATATCGCTCTAGCTCCTGGCAAAAAACAATCCAGACAAAAAAAAAAAAAAGAAGAAATGGAGGATCATGTCATCTTTATCGATACAAGGTAAAAAATATTTTGGATATCAACATCCAACAAACTCTACTATATATCCAAGACGCTGAGGATTCAACATGAAGTAATTTGGGAATCTAATGGTGTATCGGATATATGAAATGAATGTAGCACCATAACAGAGTGAAAATCACTTTATGTGTGGAAATAAGCTATTTAGTGAAAGTTTTTTTACTGGTGCTTATTAATTTGTTAGTCTTTTTTTAATGTTGCTTATAATTTTAAACAAGGTCTTCCCCCCACCCCCGTGGGAAACTATTCATTGTTAACACCATCATTGTTAACACCATCTGTTAAAGTGTTGACTTCAGCATTAGAAACAGATTGTAAAGGAGATCGTTGTCTCCCTGTACCTGTAGGCGCACACATAGTGTCATTGAAGCCTTACCAGTTCAAACACAACAGGCTGTAAAAATTCAGTTATAATGATAGGTTATGAATACTGCCGGTATTAAATGCTTTATCTTCTGATTTACTATAGCAGCACATTTAGGCTTATTATACAGTGTACAGAAGAGTTCATTACAATTTAAAACAGGGATTTTTGTGACTAATACTTCCATTTGCAGGTCCTGCAAGCCACGGATTACAGCACCTTAATGGAGCAGTCATGGATTTAAATATGTACAAGCAGAAGCTTTATTTTTTTCCCCACAAAAACGCAATAAATCAACCATAAAATGTCTTTTCTCATACAAAAAACTGTTGCATAATAAGAATGCAGCTAAGACAAAGTCCATAGATACTGCTCCAAGATTAGCTTTCAGGTTCCCATATAATTGCTAGGTTGGCTGTAGAGTATATGGAAAGAAAAGGTATTCTGTTTAAAAGCTTTATTCCCACAGCTAATGCCAAACCTCACAGTTGGCACTTTGGGTATCCAAAAATGTTGGTGAAAGCATTTTTATTTCTGTTCTGAAGCTGGCATGCGCTCAAAGAAGTTCTTTGTAAACAGTTAAAACAGTGCTGACAAGCACTAGGTTTTATATTCTCCAAATCAAATCATCTGCTGATGATAATGGGAAATTTTCCAGTGCATTTCCAGTAGATTAGGTAAAAACCTGAAGTAAAAAAATAAATACATATGAAAAGTTAAAAACTCTCTTTCGCTGTATGGGTTTTTGTGTTCGCAGCACTTTTTTGACCTCCCAAAAAGATGAGAGATTCAGCTGAGTGGTTTTCCATGTCCAGCTGAGATGGCATTAAACTACCTTAAGTTAGACTGTCTCAGTTTTTTTTTAGCCACTTCAATGAATCTGGAGAAGAGAGTATGTCCTTAAAAAGTGCTGCCTTTTAATATTGCAGTGACCTTCTAGCTGATGTTAAATTAATGCATGTGTTTATGTTTCCATACTTATGCATCAGCAAGAAGCTAAAGTTGGGAGAATTTGTGTCATTTTTACTTTTTGTAATCTAAATTTTTCTTCTATATAATTGATCAATTCCAACAAAAACAAACATAATCTGATTATTAGCTATGTATTGTGAAACTTTCCTTTAAATTGTGTTGAGAACATTGCTGTAATCCTTACCTTTATGACCCATTCTATAGGGATTAATAGCTGTGTGTTGGTTGATTTCACAGCGATGTGCCTCCTAAGTGGTGGCGAGGATTAATCTGTTGCTCATCTCCTTATGATCACCTGGGTAAGATCCCGACAAACAGCTAAGAGCCTCCACAATGGAGATTTTAGTTATACAACCTCAACAGACACATTACTATGAGGGTAAAAAATACATCACATTAAGTCTTTTGTAGGACTCTGTGGTTCACATTTGTGATGATTTTGTGTGATGTTAAGTCAACCTTCTACGTTGGATTTGTAATTTTTGCTTTTTAACCATGGAGTCACATTAAAGATGAGTGATATTTACCTATCCTCCCCAGAAATCCAGCAACGTAGCAGTACAATGAAAACAGGATATTGACCGTAAAGCAGCTTCTGTACCTGATGTATGAACACAATCAGATTAGAAGGAACAAGCGCAAAAAATGTGTGTGCTTGTATTTGTGTGTCCTTGTATTTGTAAGAGAATGAGTAAATGTAATTTATTCTCAAAGTACCTATAGTTAGTGTATTATAAAGGATGTATATTACAGAAAACGGCTTAAAAGCTGGGAAAACGATTTTGAATGGATAAATCTGTGTTTTAAATGTAAGTAAATGGTAGAATTAATTAGGAATATGTCCCACTCAGCCCTCTACAGCCCCCAAATGAAGTACCTGAAAGATCCAGTGGAGCTGTTTGTCGATGGGCAGCACTGCAGTATGGATATGTGCAGGTGGAGGTTAGATACCATGACTTCATAGGATACAACAAAGAAAGTGGTGCTCTGGCAAGTAGATCAGAGGAAGACTAATGCTTTCTTTGGTTTCCTTTTCTTTCTTCCTTTTTTTTCTCCTCTTCTTTACATTGCTCCACTTACTAAAGCCTTCTGTATCTCCCTTAATTTAATTTATGCACATGGTCAACTGATCCGTTTGTGAATATCCTTTGCAGTGACTATTACACATTACAGCTACTTACCATGTAAAGTAAGTCAGCTAAAGCACACAGTTCAGTGTATCTGCACAGCATGCATCAAGAATGCATTTTCCAAAAATATAGAATAAAACAGCTGAATGAGAGTTTGTTTTGGTTGGACAAAGATGCAGAGGCTTTGTTATGGGCTAAGATGATAAACTCACATTATGGTATAAAATTTAGAAACAAGTGTGCTTCAAAATCCCGAAGAACCATGAGAACTAAAATGTTGTATGTCTGTAAAACAGCTTACTCCATTCAACCCTTATATTGTAACACTTTTCAAGCACAACTGAAAGTCAAAGTGCTTCACACAAACAAAAAAAAAAACTGTTTTAAAATTTCAAAGACCATAATAATCAAAAGCCACCAACATTTGAAAGTTTAATTTAATTTAAACAAGTTAAATTAAATTAAATTAACTAATTTAAATATGAATTCATTCAATTAATTATTTAAATAAATTTAAAGAAGGTTTAAAATGGTAAGTTTTTGTTTTGCTTATAATAAAAGATGATGTTACTGATACAGCATACATCTCCACTCTTCAAGGATTTGCAATGATAAAACATATGAAAGTAATTGGATGCTTCAGGAAATATCTGTGTATTTGTAATGGGTCATCGTCTCTTCATTTTTTTGGTTTTTGTACTTTTACACATTTTGGGGGATATTGTTTCATTGAAAGGGAATAAAATAAAACTCTCAAAAGTCAAATCTCTAAAGACTTTAGAATATGCTGTCCCCTCATAAAGTGTGTATGAGTCAGAAAAGCCTTGATGTGAGCATGTGGGCCTTTGCCAACATCTTGCTCACACACCATAACAACCCAATACTTGGTTTGTAGAGACTGAGGGTCTGTGGGTTTCTCACATAAGATTAATTCACTTTGTTGTCATTTTATATAAAAAAAACCACAGCAAATACAAATCAGTGCTCTTAAAATTAGCCGACAGAGAGGAGGAAATGAGAAAACAATGAGCCTCTAGACACGGATCGCTTGGCTTGTTTTGAATTTGGTGTTTCCATTGGTTATTTTATTGTGGAAATAT
Organism: Pseudomugil tenellus; assembly: GCA_037177515.1. Taxonomy (NCBI): domain Eukaryota; kingdom Metazoa; phylum Chordata; class Actinopteri; order Atheriniformes; family Pseudomugilidae; genus Pseudomugil; species Pseudomugil tenellus. The sequence continues at coordinate 10,791,599 of JBAMHX010000016.1, read as the reverse complement.
GAGATCAATGTGCAACTATTTTCTGCAAACTTGTAAAAGGATGTGTGTGTCTGTTTGTGTGCATTCAATGTAGTGTGATTTTGGGATTGTGTTGTGCACTGTTTGGACAGGCTAAATACAGGCTTGTAGGGAACAGCAGGGCTGTTTACTATTAAATGGGGTTGCTTTCCTGCCGTGATGCCAAAGTAGAGATGGTGGAAATTAAACATTACACTAATGCAATTTCAAACTGTGAATCCATTTCAGTAGATCCTCTCAGATTTACAAAATTGAGATCCAGACCCAGTAAATATAGCTTTTGCCATACTGTACTGTCTAGAAAATGCATGAACGTAGTTGTGTATTATCTGTCATCACTTCTGTTGAATATTTTTGCTGCTGCTCTCACTAACAGGAATCACTATCTATCTATTATGTGGCATGAAACAACAGTTTCATTCACCCTACACATTTATACAAAGTGTAACTTTAAATGTCCCAGATGGACCTTGAACTAACAATGCTGGCTTAGTCACTGTTGCTTTCTTATATGCACAGTATGACACAATAATCCTCAGTGACAAAATGAGCAAATACCCCTTTCTGTATTTAACCTTCTGGACTACTTTTAATATTCTGGTTGTGTTTACATTTATTAACTGTATGCATACTTGTTGGAGGTAAAACAGGGACTTGGTACCATTATTTGCCCATATAAAAAACACGGATTACAGAATATTTGAACATTTTGTATGACACTACACTAGTTGCTAGTACAGTGTCCTTGAGCATCTTAGTACATTACATTAAAGATGATGGTGATAGTTTATGATGAAGATGATGCGTATGTTCACCTGCAGAGCAAAAGCAATTTTTTGCTGCTCTGGATTTTCAATTCAAATTTCCTAATGTGACATGTTTGGATTTATGATGGTGAATTAATTTCACACAAGCAAAGAAGAGTCAAATGAAAGTTGATGAGCTATTCTGTACTCTGGTATAACCTGTCTAGTCTCTGAGTAAGACTTAATAGAACCAAAGAAACCTGACTGGTGTCAGGCGGGGGAAGGAACAGGATACACACCAATGTTAAGAATTCACTTTGCAAAGACAACAGCATAAAACTGAATCATGGTTTAAGCAGCATTTCAAACAATATCCAATGATTTATTAGTAAGGATAATGTGAAATAATAGTAAATATTTCATCCGAATGGAGAAAAATAACTCTAGAATGTTTTTAATATTTTATCTGTCTTTTCAACCTCCCTTGTTATTTTTTATTAGTTAGTTTTTTATTAGTTATGAATGTAAAACATAAAGAAGGTCGAAGTTTCAGTATTCTTTATCAGCTATCATCATCACTGTTCAGAAGATAAAGGCAAGGCCTTCAGTGTTGCTCCAACCAACAGTGAAAAGAGAAAATGACTGAAGGTGGCTTTAAAGAAGAAGAAGAAATGAGGCATCAATAATCTGTGTTGAGGAAAATATCATTCCCAGCCCAAATAGGGAGAGGTGGAAATAATATTCAGGTTCTCAAAAACACACTTCTATGATCTATCAGACAAAATGCAGGAAAACTTGCATAATATCTCGCTATATATCTCGTTTATTGTCACAGTCCTTGTTTCCTTCTACAGTTAGACAACATGGAACTTATTGCTAGTTTCTTTTAAAGAACCACATTTATGAAGTCACACAACAGCTTACAAGTTTAGTTAATAAACTCAAATTGTTTTGATAGATTTTCAGAAATATGTTCATAAAATAATTTTCTAATGCAAACTTAAATGATAAAATATACTTTAATTATTTATGAACGATGATAGACATGTGATGAGGAGACAGAAGACAAACACAGGAATACCGGAAACAGCAGTTTTAATGTAGCAACAACTTTGTTTTTAGAGAAACGAAAGGCGCTACGATGAAAAGATTCAAGCTCTCTAACAAGGACTAACACAACCCATAATTGATTAAATGACAACAAAATCCTTGGGTGAAAAAAAGACAAGCACGGACAGGAGAGACACAGATCTAGTAATGAGCAAAGGAAACCAGTGAGTGTGAATAATGATGGCGCTAATGACTAAATAAGGTGCAAGCTGTATGTAAGAACCAGTTGAAACAAGAGGGCAGGAGGTAAAAATCCAACAGATTACATAACAGGAAATAAGATTTATTTTCATAAAAATAAATCTTCGTAAACAACAAATTCAAATAATTGATTAAATCGATTAATCGCCCACCTCTACGCTTACGCCATTTTGTAAGGGTGTCCGAATGTAATTTGGGGAAAAAAGTAGTGAACTCAAAATGACCCACAATGCATCTTGAAAAGTAGTGAGCATTGATGATCACGAGACGGGTCAATATAGGCCACAATGCAATGCGGGTCGGATCTTTCAATGGCGGTAATGATGTGAAAAGCAAAACCGTTTAACAAAAAAAACCAACTATAAAGCATAATTTTTAGCCCTTTTCTACTGAATCAATACAATACAAAGAAAGAATAAAATGCAATATAAGTAAATAAGACATTTTTACATTAAATTAGATTGGATTTGAAACGTAACCTTCAAGTCCTTTGTTGTTGCCATAGTTACAGCTGGTAGTCACGTGATGTGCGACAGGGAGAAAGTTGTGGGCTTCATGTTCGCCAGCAGATCGAGGGCACTATATAGTGCGCTATGTAGTGTAGCCCTATGTAGTGAATGAGGGGTTTAGGGCATAGGGTGCACATTAGGACACAGCCCGGGTCCTGTAACAAGGGATGTTGGCACTTGTTTCCAAGGCAACAGCCGTTGAACAAAATCCATCTGAAGAGAGTTTGGCTTGATGCTCCAGTCTAGGACTTCACTACTGCTTTACTACCTTTATCTCCATTACATCACTATGTTATGTCAGGCTTTGACTTCTTAAGATCATTGTAAACAAATATTAGCACAATGATGTGTTTTTTAAAATTGTAATTTCTGATTACTCAGATTTATTTTAACTGACTGGCACGCACTCCTTCCTAATGTGTCCGTGTCTCTTTCACTAACTCAGAGGATCTGTCAGGTCTCTATTTGCAGTGGTATATGTATTTTTCTTATAGTGATCCTGTTAGAGCGTTTCTTGAGTTTGCATCTCCATCTTACTCTCAAGGTTCTAGTTTCAGTTACAAAGTAAACATATAGAAACACCTGGATGCATTCTCTCATCTATTACTGCACTATTGTACATTTTACAGGTTATGATCCATAATATTTGGAAGTATGTTATTATATGTAAGGTCAAATGAGACAGGATGACAACATCAGTACAAATAGCTCCATATACAATCTTCCTACAAATAAGATCTGAGCTACTTCAGAGTTGCGATGCTGAGCATCTGATCTTTGTTTTCCCTCTTGCTTCTGTTTTTCCCAGAGTGCCCATCTGGCAATGATTGACACTATGATGATGGCGTACACAGTGGAGACTGTGAGTGTGGAGAAAGTAATGGCATGCATTCGTCAGTATTCATCATCCTCATGCAACCCTGAGGTGGAAACACCGTATGACACAGAGGATGCAGTGACCACCTGGATTAACAAGGTTTGTAACACTGTCAGTATGTATCATAATTTGCATGTATGTGACTTTCACCTAATTATTGGAACCTCATAAATTCAGTTCAGACCTCTTTGTTTTCACGCTACTATGACATAGTGTCATTACAGCCAGTGTTGAGAGTAATTGTGTTTATGTTATTTCTTCATTAATAGGGTCATCTATATAATTCTTGTTCCTACTCTTGCCACGGTGCTACCATTACTGAATGGAAGAAAATACTTGAACGTACAAAAAAGTCTATTAGACCAGTCATCTGAGATTGTGCATTTAATTGATTTCACTAAGACTGCAGAGTTAAACACACATGTTGTACACATGTTTGGTTTTGTTGTGAAGGAAATACTTGTAAGTTTTGTTTTCTTGACCAGTTCTCTCAGACTGTGATAGTTTAATTTAATTTGCTTTAGAGTTAAACTCACTTCATATGGTTTAGCTGTTAACTTTGGCATTAACGTAATACTTGAAGTTCAGGACAAACCTGTTGCTGTTTGTTGAAGTGCAAAAAAATGGAAGGTTATGTACAAGTAAAAGTATGTTCTACTCATTTTAAATGACATGTAAAAACTGCTCAGAAAAAATAAGAAATCTTTGATATATAGCAAAAAAAAAAATTTTACAGTAGTGCAAATTACTTACTATTTACATTAATTATAGATTTATTCAGTAATTCTTTTTTGCTTTTTGGAACAAATAGTGAGCAACTGTGGCTAATTACTTTTTTAAAGTAACGTTCCCTACACTGATCACATGTACAGCCTCCATATTAACACTTTAACAACTTAAACACTGTGTTAATAGATAGTTTTTTTTAGACACATGCAAATATTTCTTTAAGTTAAATAGATCTTAGCAAGCATTCAGATACTTTTTTTAATCCTCCATCTATATATAATACCCATGGAATATTTTTTTTTAAGAATAATAAAGATTTAATGGTATCATTATCCAGGTATCCTTAAAACAACCACATGTTTGTCTGTATGTCCGATAGAAAAAAAAGCCACAAGGTTGAGAAGATTGCTCTTAGTTTTGAGAGTCATAATTATCACAGGAGCAAACACTGATCAGAGAAGGTTTTCATGAAAATGAATATTGCTATGAAAATCTGCCTAGATATGACCGTGAGCTGACAGGCAATCATAAAGCTGATGGTCATTATGAAATATATTGAGAGTTTGTTTGTGGAGATGAGAGAACAGTCTGTGCAACCCTTTGCCAATCAGCCTGTTATTGTTAAATGGCCAGACACAAGCTGTTTCTCACTAAAAGGCTCATGCGAGCCTGTTGGGAATATGATAAAAGCTATTTCAGTGATTTTCAAAAGCGGAATCCTCTGGTCTGATTAAACACTGCTGCAACATGTTATGTTTCAGCAAATTTAGCATTTGAACCTGTATGGCCTGTAAAAACATGTCATATATGCTTTTTAAATCTACATGTAGTAATTTGCTTCCATAGCCTGAATGCACAGATGGCTGGGATTTCTTCCATCCAGTCAGTTGACATTCTTTGAGTGTTGCGTTGCTGCCAGCTCGCTTCACACACTCACAGAGCAGACAATAGCCAACAGGAGGTGTGGTCGTGCTGTCCTACCGGCCACACATATGGCTCTCTGTTGGAATGGACTTCATTTCCTAAATTCTACTTTTTGACTGTACCTGTTTTTAGTGCATCCATCGCCACACATCTGAATGTCAGTGTGATTCGATTCAAAATGGATGAAAACGCTTGGCATTCTGCAGGGCACGCCTCTATTGCAGGCAAACACTTACAGAGGCTTTTTACAGTGATAGAAATGCAAAAAGGCAGTACCCCGAGATAAAATATGGATTGTCAGGGTTTTTGTTTAATTAAAGGATCAAATAAAAGAAAATACTTCCGCACTGGCTTCAGTGTCCAGCTGTTAGTGTTTGAGTGTTATTTCTTGCAAGAGAGCTGTTCTGTTATTGTATTGAAATTGGCTTTTTTTTTTATTTATTAAATAAATTTATTAAATCTTTTCCCTACCCTTTCTTTCAGGTGAATGAGTATCTTAAGGATATTGTGACTCAGGAGCAGAAGAAGAAGGAAACCCAGAGTACTGAACCATCTGGGAGTCCTCGGGTGAGTGTTTTCCTATCCTTTTTTCCCTCCCAGCTGTGGCTTTTCACGTACTATATATACTGCAAACATCACAAGATTGAAGGACAGTTTCAAGCAAGCTAAGTAAAATCCGTGGCTCCACTTAATGGATTTACCACAACATTTGCTTTTTGACTGACACTTATTTATTGCTAGGCCTCTGTGTCCCTTCAGTGTCTGGAGGAAGCTTCCTCCACAGAACTAAGCTGTTTAAACTTGGTTGCCATCGAAGAATATCTCACTCTCATGTGGTTAAGCCTCAGATTAGACATAAATCTGTATTTAATAAATCGCAAACACAGATAGGTACAACTTTTATTACAAGTTTTTCTACCTTAACAATTTGACACACTTAAATCACTTGACGTGTATTTTTAATCGAGGATGGATCGCGGATCCTTTAGTGTTGCCTGAACCTAGTTCAGAGTTCAGTCCACAATCCAAACTTGTTACGTAGCCGAGTGTAGAATCAGCAGAAACACCCAATGCCATAAGCAGCCCAGTATCGCCTTTGTATGTGTGTGTGTGTCTGTCTGTGTTATGTATATGATTAATTGGAGTAATCTTTGTCTGTTTTTTGTAGTTTGGCAGCATGTTTGTGATAAATCCATCTTTGATCCACTAAATAATCCATTCACTCAGTGGTGGAAAGAAACGAACTACATTAGATTTGGATGATTATAAATCTCAGAATGCATTTTTTTTTGCTCATTTAAACATCTTTTCAGTCAAACATACAAATGCACAACATATTTATAGAATGCATGGTCATAGTTTTGCCTTCACTCTGCCGATACGTATCAAAAGAATTCAGATTGTGTGAGTTACAGAGCAAACTTCCTGTTCATCCAACATGCATTAATTATAAAGCCTATATGTTTTTGAAAGTGGATAAATACAAGACAGACAAAAACATTTTACTGTAACATGTTAAGAAATACTATGAGGATACCTTTGTATTTCTATTATTGCTTTATGGTCTGCCAGTATGAGATAATTATACTGTACATAAATCTGAACTGTATAATGACTCGTCTTCCAACATGGTAACATCCCAATCCAAATTAATTACTGATTATTATTTATATAATGGAGCAGTACTCATAAACCACACTGTATACACTGTGTCTTATGAGCACTGCTTGTGTATATATATATATATATATATATATATATGTGTGTTTATATAT
>JBAMHX010000016.1:10760515-10771950 GCA_037177515.1 Pseudomugil tenellus | reverse complement strand
TATATATATATATACACTCTTCAGTAGGTCTTATATTTGATTGATTAATTGTAAATTATTATTATGTTTTCCAGAATAACTACCTGGTGTTCCTGGCAGAGCTGTTTTGGTGGTTTGAGGTATCAAAGCCGTCTTTTGTGAAACCAAGAATACTGGATACTGAAGGCAACGGCAAGTGTTACAATCATCATACAATCCCATTTGTCATCAATACATTGATTTAATTTTGTAATAAATTACAACCTAACTCCATGAAGGTAGTACATTACATAAATGTAGTTGTTCTAATGTGTTTGTAAATATTTGGCCCTATTACTTTTAGAGCCCTCGTCATTGTTAAAAAATTTGCCAGCTGTTCCCATCTCCAAGGCAACTAAGAGAAGTTTTATGGAAAGACCCCCAAGTCCTGAAAGACCAAGGTTAGTGAGCCAAGTTGTCCTTGTTTAAAAAATATCAAAATAAATAATAACATAAAATGTTGTAATATTTGAACAAACATATATAATAGATGTGTCTTTTTTTGTCTGTTATTCTCTAGTTTACCCCTCAGACCACAGCCTCGAAACTCAGGTTATTATAATAATTTGTCATTACTAAAATCGTAGTGTTAAGTGTTAAGTATTATATGTTTCTTACTTTTCTTATTTGCGCCATTAAGGTGACATTAAGAGATCAACTTCAATGTCTTTTGTTGATGGCAACCTTGGCACATGGCCCAAAGAGAAAAGGTTAGCAATACCATCATCCATTTAATTTGCTTTCCAGTCACAAAATCCAGCTTCCAAGACGTAATTATTAGATTTTAAAGGAAGATAACTCTAATTTTGTCTATTTGCTTCCCAGAATAGTCATTAACACGCAGGGTTGTCCCTGTAAAACATAATTGCAGAATTCATTACATGTTCTGCTTTTTCTGAAGGTCTGGGCCTTACGGAGTATCTTTTGATATCCCATTTGACAAAGAGGATTCTGCTCCTGCCACACTTTCCTCCACACGTGGTATGGTCAGGTCTGTGAGCACCGATGACGGTTGTGGCTTCAAGGTCCACCAAATGCCCAGAGGAATAAAGCGCAATCTGTCCTTCCAGCCAGTGAATGGTCAGAGCATTGGCATTGAGGAAGAGGGGTGTCCAGATAGCCTCGCAGGCATGGAGCCTATCAGGCGACCGTACCCCAACGGACACGGTAGTGTCATGGCTACAGCTCCATCAATGGAAGAAGCCCTTCAGATTATCCACAACCCGAGTAGGCCACCTATAGAGGGCATCAACAATGGTTTTTTTCTGCACAGTCAGGCTCATGGAACTGGTCTAGGTGGCTTGGACCCTGTGTCAGAGTTGGACTCCAAAGGACCTTTGAGTTCTGCAGACACCACAGAGGTCGACACTGGCATCCATATCCGAACAGAGGACATGCTGGATGAAGACTCCTCTTTGAAAGACTGCTCTGTGAACATGGAGCTGGATGTGGATACACCAAGCCCTTGTCCAAGCAGCCAGAGCAAATCCCCCTCAGGAGTGAAGATGACCAGCTTTGCTGAGCAGAAGATGAGGAAGCTGAGCCCATCAGCCCTAGATTCAGGCAGAGGCAGCAGCACCTCCCTGAAGACCACTCCAGAGGGATCTGAGTTTGGCCTTCCCCTATCCGTCTCCTGGGCCCCTACTCCTGAGCACAGCCCCATTCATCAACAAACAGCACCACCTGTTGCTGTTCAGCCATCACCCACACCTGTCCAACTGCCCTCTAATGACCCCGCTCAAGTAATGGCTACAGAGATGGTGCAGCTGAGGATGAGACTTGAAGAGAAACGGAAAGCCATTGAGGCACAAAAGAAGAAAGTAGAGGCTGCTTTTACAAGACATCGGCAGAAAATGGGCCACTCGGCTTTCCTTAATGTTGTCAAGAGGAAAGGCGACGGGGCTTCTAGTGGAGACGAAGGAGGGAAAACTGAAGGAGAGGGAAAGTCAGCAAGCCCAAGTCCTGTTTTTAAATTTGGGAGGAGAAAAGCAGACAGTCCTGATGGAGCAGAGCAAAGCAGCACTGCTTCCTGTTGTCAAAAGACAAAAGGTCCGGGTGAGGAAAGTGGACAAAGCCATGCTCAGCTGACTGAAGTAGATCTCTCGGAGTACACACGCTCCATAGAAAAGCTAAACCATTCTTTAGCATTCCTCCAGACGGAGATGCAACGGTTAGCTCAGCAGCAGGAAGTGATCATGGCTATGAGGGAGCAACAACATCAGCACACATGGATCATTCCTCCTCCACATACAAACCCCTCACCACAAAAACTCACCAGACCTGGAGCTGGCACTCGATCCTCAGGACCCTCGTCTCCTGCTGACTCACCACACTCCACCCATCGCTCTCCGACCAGCATCAAACGCAAATCTGCATCTTTCCACTCACGCAATCCTCGCACAGCTCGACCCAGTGAGCTCAAGTTGGCCCCCTACAATCGAGTCCTAACAGCTCCACAGTCTGTAGACAGTATCCCACGGTTACGCCGATTTTCTCCTTGCCAGCCATTAGCCAGCGCCTTTATTTATATGGGGGAAAAACCGGCAGTCAATCCAGAGACAGTGGATGAGGACAAACAAAAGGAGACAGATTCACTCCTGTCTCCAGAAGAGGACCTGGTGGCCAACTCACCCCCCAGTTCCCCCAAGCTGCAGAGCAAAACTGAAGAAATTGGAGTTGATTCAAATGCCCAAATCCAGGAAACAGAGTCTCACAGCAATTTCAAGACTGGCATTGGGTCAGATGATCAGAACAAGCAAGGCCAGAAGTCATTTGTAAAACTCAAACCTACTATAGAGTCATCATTCCCAGAGGTTCTGGCCCACCCAGTGGTAGAAACCATCATGGTGATGCCCACAGAAATCCCCTTGAAGCCGGCACTCTCCATCCAGACCAAAAGCAGTTTGATAGAGGTTCCTCTGTCAGTTGTAAAGCCACTGGAGGATGTGGACATTAATGACGATTTGATGATAGAACAGGAGAACATGGAAAGCATGGAGGAAGAACAAAAACTGTGTCGAGGTTTCTTCTTCAAGGTAACTTTAAATCCCCATCACCATATCACGTTAGGAACATCTGAGGCATGAATAAATTTAATTTCTGTTATCTCAACAAATGAATTTGTACTGATTCAGATATGTAATGTATAACGTTAAGCAAACTCCAACCCATAAGCGGAATCCCACCACATGGGATGGTATCATCTTCCCCATCTACAGCGTGTAGGATGCCGTTTGCCGCTATCTGTCTCTTCGATGTAGGTCAGAAAACTGGGGCTGTTGTAAATAATTCAGGCACAGCTGCTTTTAAGTGTGGTTTAAGAGCGGTTGACTAGATCATAAGGGGTAAGAAGTAAATGTTCACATTAATAGGACTCTATATTAAAGCTTAAAGCTTGGGCTTATATTAGAAGATAGTTCAAATTAATATATATATATTGGTTTAATGGAATATATGATGGATCTGATGTTTTTGTAAGTTTTATATAAATGGCAATGATATACTAACAGATATCTCCAGAAAACTGTTTGAAATGCACGTAAAAAGGAAATGATGAGTTACATAAATAAGTTTCAAGTGTATTAAAACCTAAAAACCTCTACAATAACTGCAATTCTGAGTTAATATTACTTTATATACAATAAATTGTTGTTTTATCTAATACATATGAAATAGTATTTGAAAATGACATATTACACATGAGCTCAGAATGTCCATAACTTCATATTCTGTAGTAACTTCCTGTGTGTTTCTCTTCAGGAGGATGGGAAAGCAGAAGAGAACATGGCACAGAAGAGGGCTGCACTTCTGGAAAAGAGGATGAGAAGAGAGAAGGAGAGTCAGATGAGGAAGATGCAGCTGGAGGCTGAGCTAGAGCAAAAGAAAGAGGAAACTAGGTATACAGATTAAACATGTTTATCCTATCTTAAAAGGAAATTCTCCAAACACTTTATCCATTTTCCTTAGATTATTTATTACAGGGCTTCTCACCGCTCAGGTTTCTCATTTTCAGTTTTGTAGTCAGTTTGACGATATTTCAGTTAACTGATTGTGATTCTTTGTTCTTAATCAATTCCTTCATTAGTTACGTACAGTCTTCATATTGGTTATAAACTATTAGAATTTCCACAAACCCAAGATATTGTAAACACACTTATTCTCACTCTCAGTCAAAAAACCAAGATGTGTTGCTAAGTAATACAAAACAAGCCAACAGAAGTTTCTCATACCAACTTTAAAGTTGAATACCTCAGATCGACTTGTTGATTAACTTTTCTCATCTGCTACTTATATGTTATATGATCATCAATGCTCCCCAAAGTTCATGAACTAAATGCCCAGTTACTCCTGTGCTTCTCCTGCTTTTCCCATGTCTGTTCAGACTGAAAGCAGAGGAGGAGCGTATCAGGAAGGAGGAAGACAAGGCCAGGAAAGAGTTCATAAAGCAGGAATATCTGAGAAGGAAGCAGCTGAAGCTGATGGAGGACATGGACACAGTCATCAAACCTCGATCAGCTGTGGGGGCCAAACAGAGGCGAGGCCGGCCCAAGTCTATCCATCGTGACAGCATGGACTCCCCCAAAACACCTGTCAGAGCTGCCACAGGTAACTATGGAGACAACTCCAGATCAGTGAAGTCATGGTAATCTCATCTGTTACGTCAGTGTCCTGCTGCTGCTCTGGCTTGTGCCAACTCAAAGCAACATGCTCCTGTTTTAGTGCATATGTAGCAGATCCAGCTAGTTGTTAATAATGAAGGCAAGTTCAAAATGATAATACTAATTGAATATGATAACATGCATGAAGAGCAGTGCAACACAAGTGCAACCACAGTATGTTCTGGTTCAGATCCACATGTTATCATATCATGTTGGTCATATTGTCCGTTTGTCTTGTTCTTTTATTAGGATAAATTAAACTTAATGTAAGTTATAGCTCTGATGCTGTGCTGCTCTGTGACACGGTTGGCTAAAAACCCGAGTGGACAGCGAGGTGTTGAATTCATTTGTGGTGGCTGTGTAATCATTTTGTGTTGTGCCACATCTTAATGTCCCACAACTAGGTTCATGGGAACGTGTCTTTTCAGTCTCCAGCTTGTCCCTTGCATCCCTCAACCTGTGCGACAGCGACAGTGTCCAGTCTGAGAAGAGAGCGCCAAGGTGAGCAGCTTCTACAAGTATGGAAATGCTGGTGAAACATGTAAATCGCAGTAGCAAGACCTAATGCTGAGGTGTTTTTGGTCTTTTTTTGGATTTAACATTAATTTAGTGAGGTTATGATTAAAAATTCACAACATTTTTAAAAACTTTCAAAAGTAATGGATCCCTGTTTATACTGTTTAGTTTATAATTTAAACCTGATTTAGCTGTTTAACATTAAAAAAAATTGCTTTTAATGATCATTAACCTATTTTATTTTGTAGAATAAATACATGATAAACATGGAGCGGAAAAAGGGGTCTGTGGGTGTAATATTTTGTCTGAACAGCTTATGAGAAACACCTGCAAATTATTTGGGGAGAATAATAATAGTTTGTAGATCTGACATATTCTCTTTCAATCTTCTCTTTGAACTTCTCCTTTTTCCTCCTGTTTCACGTGTCAGAAGCTCTAGTTTAGCATCTAGCAGTCTCTTCTACTTTCTGAGCTCTCCTAAATTGAGAAGGAGAAGGTTAGTTTCTTCTTGCCAGTTAAATCTTAAAGCACTTTCCACTGTCCTGAGCTCAATCCTTCACTGAAACCCTTTTCCCACATCAAGTTTTACTGGGGATTGAGTGAGCACTTGAGACAAAAACAAAATACATTTTCTCACTATATGAAACGACATTTACAACAAATGTCAAAGCACTTCTTTAATGCTGCACTAACATCAACCACAATGCAGAATAGCAACCACAAAACGCTTGGTTAACATGGTAATCATTGTTGTTTGAATACATCGTGATGTATCTCATTATGGAGCACATCTCATCCTCTTTGTACAAAACAGCTTACAAGCCTCCAGGTCAGGTTTTTGAAAACTGCCAACATAACACAGTAGTTGCTTTAAGGCAGATTTTAGAGAAATGCTCCTAAAGTTCTGCTATTTCAGAGAAAATGTTCAAAGCATGTAAACTGTGAGGTGCTTCATAATGAGATGCTGCATGCGGTTAACACTTGTTTTTACTGCACAATCATCTGCTGAGCATTCCTCGCCTGTTTACACTCATGCTGTTTTGTAGATAAGGTGAACTATAAACCGTGGTTCAAAACCCATCACACATGACAGATTAGCTCTGTGGAAATGTCCCTGCATTAAAGACCATCCTATCAATTCTTTGCTAAATATGATGGCTTCAGCTATGAAAGTTTTACTCAACTTATATCAACTATTCTGTTACTCTGTAACAATATGTTGAATCCAAATAATAGAAAACCACAATCACTACCAGCTTATTTAAGCAATGATTGGTTTTGTTTGCTCTTACTCCCTTGCTCATTGAATCTTCACATATTATGTATTATTTTTGGGTAAATCATTATACTGTAATTCAAGTAGCAGTATTATATTTCTTTTATTTAAACTGCCTGTGTGAACAGGAAGCAGGGAGTAAATCTAGACTCGGTATGAAAGAGCAAGTAAATGCCAACTGCTGCACTATTTGATTGGCCTCTTTTCTTGACCTGAAATACTGCACTGCACCCTTTCACAATGCTTGCAAGCTTTATTGCTTTAGTAGCTGCTGAAAAAAATAACCAGCCAAGTCCCTGCTTTTGATCACCAAATGAAACAACAGCTCTGCCCTCACTGCAGTGTACTTTGCTGAGTGTTCAGGATTGGTACACGTGAAGGACAGATGAACTAAATGTGGATGTGTTTGTGCTGTAGGCCGGACTCTGCGGATGGCTTCCTGTCCCCAAGTCGCTCAAGCAGCAAGAATGGAGAAAAGGACTGGGAAAATGGGTCTACCACTTCATCTGTCACATCCAACACAGAATATACCGGTGGGTTAACTTGGTGCACATCTTCGTAAATATGATTTTACCATGCAAATGTTAAACTGTTCTGGTTATTTGTCCAGTGTATTATTTAGATAGTTTGCATTTTTTATTCAGCTTAATTTACAAAACAGTAACAAGACAGTGTAATTTCTTCTTTGTAAAGGTTTTAATAACAAAAAAATGTGTGAATCCTCATAAATTCATTGTCCCCGTTGTCCCTGATGTCAAACAGAAGTTTTCATAAATGATTTATCAAAAGAATAAAAATAGGGTTTGGTATGATATATGTGGCGTAGGTGGGGTTGCTATGGCAACAGTCTCCTCCTGATGTTTTCTGCTCTGTTTTCATTCAGGACCGAGGCTGTACAAGGAGCCCTGTGCCAAATCTAACAAGCACATCATCCAGAATGCTCTGGCCCACTGTTGCCTCGCGGGGAAGGTCAATGAAGGGCAGAAGAACAAGATCCTGGAGGTGACAGCTGGAGTATTTATTAATGGGTTCAAACACTCATGAAGCCAGGATCATAATGCGTATTACTAAAACTTTTATTCAGTTCTGCTTTTATTAGTTTAAGATAAAATATAAGTTACTATAATAAATTTAAAAAAAAGGCTGGTAAAGATTCCTAAAGCAACTCGATATCTAATGAATTCCACTTCCTCATCCTTTACAGGAAATGGAAAAGTCTGAGGCCAACAACTTCTTGGTGTTGTTCCGTGATGCCGGCTGCCAGTTTCGCTCTCTCTACACTTATTGCCCGGAAACAGAATATACCAACAAGCTTGCGGGAATCGGCCCAAAGAGCATCACACGCAAGATGATCGATGGGCTCTACAAGTACAACTCAGACAAGAAGCAGTTCAGTCAGATACCAGCAAAGACCATGTCAGCTAGTGTGGATGCTGTGACCATCCACAACCACCTGTGGCAAACCAAGAAGCCACCCACTCCTAAAAAAGTAGTGCCTGCACAGTCCTAATGGACCTTGATTCCCCCACCTGTTACCATCCCCCCCTTATTTGCACTGTACATATCCATGAAGATTCAATCACCTGCAAAGCCAGTTAGATGAATGCATATTTCTCTTTTTCATGTTAGATTCTCTTCTCATTGCATTCCTGTTGTAGTTTTCCCCACATACTCTGGACTGGATGTGCCAAGACTTAAAAGATAATTAAACAACTGGAATGTAAAGACTTTAGAAAAGTGATGTAATCACTTGTGTTTTTATAGATAGTCATTTTTGAGTCCGTGTGGCATGTGTGAGTGTTATTATTTTCTATGTGCCAAATGTAAAAAAAAAAACCAGACAATATGAATGCTTGGACATTTTCTCCTTGTTACACTGAAGTACTGAATGTTTTAAATTTATGTACAGATTAATTTTTTTTATCCTGTTGATGTGTGGCCTTATGCACATTTTATTTTGCGTGTGAGTGCACTGAAGTGAATGTAAAGCAGAAGCTTTTTTTGTATTTGCAGTTTTTTTTTTTTCTCGTCTGAGTGAAACTGTTTGTACATTAAGGTATGTAAAACCTCAAAGGGCCAAAAAACTAATTGCATACAGCTAGTGTTATAGCCACACAGTTAATGTGTGTTCAACTTAACAAAGTGAAGCGGTTTCAGCTTTTTCAGAACCCTTTTCAAGGAGATCATATAAGTAAAAATGCAGAAAATCCCCTGTAGATCACTGGTTCTCAACCTGTGGGTCGTGTACCTGTCCCGCAGTCAACAAAGTATTGAAATGTATTTGTAGTATTAAAGCATTTGATAATGTTTTTCATTCTTACATCATTTTTATGAATACACATATGCCCCTGTATATTCTGTAAAGTCAAACTGTTAGAGGCAAAAATAACCTCTGGCTTTGTTTAGATTGATTAAGCAAAAATGGTTGAGAACCATTGTTGTGAAACACTTTGCTGCTGGTTCACAGCAGGTTTGTGAACAAATAACACATTTGAGCATTATTTCTTTTTTAAATAAGTGCTGCTAACAGCACCTTTTATTATATTTGCAGTATATTAAGTTGATGTTTAATTACATATCCACTCCAGGAAAAAGTTATGATTTGATTTTTTTTTTAATCAGCACTGACTTAGAGCATACTATTTTACAAGTGCTTTAACAGTATTAAATTAGAGATTTATCCTAATGATGGTTGCTCAAATAAATTGAACAATCTCAACGCAGCAAGATAATGTAGTAAGTAGTGCATATGATAGATCAGAATTGAAATTATTTCTTACGATAAGAACAAAGTTCAGTCATGCATCTCATTTAAAAGTATTACAAATGATTGCCACATGAGTGTGCATCTGTTGTTCTTCTACTCCATTAGAGGTTTAGACAGAAACATAGCATTCAGTAATGTGTGTGTCACCACATTTAACTATTATAAATGCAACATGTCTTAGGTCATTAATATTCTGATTTTGCTTGATTTCCTTTATATTTTCCATTTTAAGTATAAATGTACCTAATAATGCCAGGCAGAATAGGGCAGATGGGTACTTAACTGCTGCATACGGGTAGAGACAAGCCATCAGGTTTCATTGGTGTAAGTATCTTGTTTCTTTTGCCACAAAATGGCAATAACATCTTGATTTGCAACAAAAGCTCCAAACATGGTATTGTGTTTTTAACAGAACCAATATTTATGACCAAAAACAAGCATGTGTGTGTTTTTGAAACTGTAATGTAGTATGACAGAGAAAAGATGTGCTCCATTGTTTAATATTGAAATAATTTGTCTACAGAAAGCTGTCCACCTGCTTTTTTGGCTGTTTAAGGCCAAAGGAGGAGATCATTTAAAGTGTTTTACTGTACAGTGTGTTCATGTTAGCTGTCTATTCCCTATAATTCTTTTATTATGTTTGTCAGAAGCTGTGCATTCAATCAACGTTCAATATCTTTTTTTCATTTTGATTTTGCTTTTAACAGACTTAAGCATGATCTCAACATTCATGTGATGTTCATTGTTAAACACTATATATTAAAAAAGAAAATGACAATGAATGACATTTTTGTTTCGTTTCCTCTGTTTTTGGGATTTATAAATTGTGGTTTCTTTTTTTTTTTTTTTTTTTTTTTGTTTTACACCCCTGAGTTGAAATATTGGCATAGTTTTTTTTTTTACAATACTAAAAAGGAATAGTGTCAATCTAAACTAACCTGTTTTAAGTTGTTGCCACACTATTTAGTGTTGTTGATAAAGTTTTTGAGATATTCAACATTCTCTCAAATTGTCATGCTGTATTTAGGGCATCAATTTTAAAATAAAAGCAGATGAACAAATGGCAATAGCTAACTGGTTATTATAATATGAAAAAGCAAGTAACTCATTGGCTTAATCTAACCAGAAAAAAAGACAAATCATAAATTATTATCAGTGCTTTTCTGCACTATTGGTTATTAGACTTAAAATAGTAGTTTACAAATAATGCTTTCTCATTTTTTTTAAATAACGTTTAAACCTTCATATAATGAAACCCTGCTTCTTTAGGATCAAGAAAAGTGTTCATGCAAAACATTAGAAGTGCTTGGATGCTGCCTTAAAGTGCACTCGGGCATCTGAGGTTTATCCAGGTATACAATAGATAGAATTTGTTAGAAATTGAAGATTTTGTAAATCTACAAATATTTTTATTCCTATGCAATGAAAGTTTTACTATTGGAAAAAGTGTACCTTCATCAATAATCTAACAAAATCGACTTCTAATTTCGTTTTTCTTTCAAACTTTTCACCTCTGCGGCGTATTGTGGGCGTGGCTATCGGGCGTCATCGCTCTATTTGATTGGAGGTTTCTATCTGCGTCCGTATGGCAACCGTGAGCTGTGTACAAGAAATAAGACAGGAGCGTACGGGGAGAAAAAAGAAAAGATTTCAGCATCAAACACCGTCCCTGTCATCTTCTTCTATTTAGTATATTTAGAAACTGCAGAAAGGAGTGGAGCCGCTTAATGCGGCGTGTCGTTGGCGCACATTGACAGGTGAGGAGCCGCTCTTCCAGAGACTCTTACCGTAAAATTACAGACACGAGTATCTGCGCTTGTCGTGCATGTGCGTTCACTAGGTGAAGGGCTTTGCAGCAAAGCAGCACTACGTGCTGTCATGCTGGAGCAAACAAGGTGTGTGTGAGTGTATATAAAGTGATGAGGCTGCCAGCTTTGGGCCGCAGACCTGCTTCCACATCCAGGACCAGAGCTGGATGCTTTTTCTGTATCCAAAAGGGAACTGGGCGGTGTCAGCGGCTGCTCCTCCATCCGGAGGCATCACTACTTTCTTTTTATGAATACACCGCCTGGAAACAATGATCCTTAACGCCTTGTGTGTATAGCCGGTGGTCATATACACAAACACACACACACACACAGATATATAAGCTAAGAATGATGTAATTTTTAAATAAACACACAAGCACAGAAAAAAGAGT
>JBAMHX010000016.1:10740231-10753950 GCA_037177515.1 Pseudomugil tenellus | reverse complement strand
ATCCCTGGACATCCCTGTTTTGACACCTGAATGTACACGTATGATTTAGGCCCAGATCTGGAATTCAGCATGCATGATGGTACCATAAGAGACCTGGCATTTATGGAGGGCCCTGAAAGTGGAGGATCCATCTTAATCAGTGCTGGGGCTGGAGACTGCAACATCTACACCACTGATTGTCAGAGAGGACAGGGCCTTCATGCCCTGAGTGGTCACACAGGTATCACAGCTCTGGACCTGTAGCAGAGTATAAAATATATTTGGAAGAAATACATACATAATACATATATAAACCTTTTATAAAAACCTTGCTGCACAAGATATCCTCACTCATATCGATATATTTTTCTTAACACATGAATAATGAGAAGCCATTAAACTACCATAGCAGTCAAGCTACACTCTGGGACACCAAGCAAGCAGCACAGACACAATAGCACAAGAGTTTTCTTAGGTGTGATGTACACTTCTCGGGCCACTGCAGCAGATAAAGGCAGGTCATTAGTGATTGGACACAACTGCACCTCGTTTGGCCCTTTCTTCACACTGCTCCCTGCCAGATCACACACAAATAAATCAAATTAAATAAATAAAATTATCACACAATATCACAAAGTAAAGATTTGTATTTAAACACTTGTGACATCATTTTAATACTATTGTGTTTGAACAGGTCACATTCTGACTCTGTTCACATGGGGTGGATGGATGATCGCCTCAGGCTCTCAGGACAAGACAGTTCGGTTTTGGGACTTGCGAGTACCCAGCTGTGTTCGGGTGGTGGGCACAACTCTACATGGCTCAGGTTAGTTAAACCTTATTCTTTAACCAACTTCAGATCACAGGTGCCGCCCCGCTGCTGGTTACACTGGTGTTACAGTAACTGGGATCATTTTATTGAAGTGTAGGGTGCATGTAGCTTTTCCCTAAAAGGTACTATTGTTGTACTCTCACAAGTGAACAATTATTTGTACTCTTGTAGCTTGTACCTTATAAAACTCAGTATTTGACAAAGTAGGTCCTCAGAGGTACAGTACGGGACATTGTACCTTTTGAAGGTGTCACCATTGTATGACTTGCTGTCCTCATCGTGTGAGAGAATGATTTGAAGGTCCTACATAACCACATGTCTGTATTCTGAGCATACTTGTTCAAATACTAGTTAGTGCTTTTTCTGAGTATTTCATCAAGAAGCAATTTAGCAAACTCTGATCAGATGGAGCTGCTGAATTTGTAGAAGGTAAACCAGCAGCAGGGAATGTCCTGCAGCTCTAGAGTTGCCTACCACTGGTGTACACAAAACAATAAACATAAAGAAGTTGGTATCTAATAACAAATGACAGCGCAAATATCAAAATGGCTATTTCCTTTCCCCTAAACCAGCATCCATATTTTCCCTACAAACCTTTCCATATATTTGCTACTGTTAACCCTGTCACCTTACATCTGTATACTCCTCTATCTGGGCTCCTGCATAATGCAAACTGTGAAAACATAGCACACGTTTCTACATAGCAGCCATGATCGACACGTAATCAAACCCTTTGATCATGAACTTTCTGCTTCTAAAATGTTTCTGAATCCATCTCCTGTAAGTGTTTGTCCATGATAAAGTTACACAAAGAAAAAGTGTCCTAACTGCACAGTGTTGTCACGAAGGAACAAACCCCAAAAAACTGTTTTATATAGCAGTAATGATAAAAAATAGTCCTAGTACAATCTAAAACACTTTTTGACATGATTTTTTATTAAAAGTTATTACAAATACACTTTGAAAGTGATGTGCAACACTGTGCTACAGAGAGTTAGGCTCTTCATTAAGGTAGAAACATCATGAGAAATATATGTCACAGAAATTGTTGATAATCTGATCATGTGAGCACTTCTAATCCGCAGTACATCTGTTTCATACAGGCAGTGCAGTTGCATCAGTGGCTGTGGATCCCAGTGGTCGCTTACTGGCCACTGGTCAGGAAGACAGTACCTGCATGTTATACGACATTAGAGGGGGCCGCATAGTCCAGACTTGCCGTCCCCACAGCAGTGACATCCGCTCTGTGCGCTTCTCACCTGGAGCCCATCATCTCCTAACTGGTTCCTATGACAACAGGATCATCATCAGTGACCTGCAAGGTACAGTCAAGTTTACAAAATGGCCACCTGCACTGAGTTAATGTAGATATGAAAGCTACAAGGAAGCAAATTTGACTTTAATTTGATAATAAAGTGTCACATTCTCCTTTTCCCCTGATGCCAGGTGATCTGACAAAGCCCCTCCCTCAGACTGTTGCAGGGGAGCACTGGGATAAGGTGATCCAGTGTAGGTGGCACCCACACGACCAGACTTTCCTCTCATCATCTGCAGATCGAACTGTCATCCTCTGGGCGCCGCAACCCTGAGAGATGAACAGCCGGAAGAGCTGTGAGGGCAAGAGCAGTGTCCACATACATCCTGTGAGGTGTGTGTGTGTGTGTACCGGTTAACATGTCTTAAGCATCAAGTTTTTTATGTGTGGCTCAGTTTAAGGCTGAGATCCCTTTTTTGAGCATCAAGTCACTTGTGTGTCTGTGCATGTTTGCAAATAAACATGACAAGTTTGTGTGTATTTGCCTTACAGTTTGATTGTACTGATGCCAAAAAAATGTAATATTTTCATTTAGAATCCACATGACTCTTAAGCTCTTAAATGTATAGGATGTGTGTGTGTGGGTGTGTGTTTACTTACAATCTTTCTGCTTGAGGCTCTTGTATATGCAGCGTTATCATGAAATAGCTTGATTGTAATAATGACATTTTTTGAAAAAGGCAGACAATGTCTGCACCTCAAGCACGAGTGAGTCCTTCAAGCACATTTTCCAATTAGTTCAGTTCCTCTTCTGATGTAACATCACTTGAACACTTCAGCTGAGCACATCGTAGCTCTGCTACTTTCACTCGTGTCTGTTAGAAGCAGTGATTGATGTGCTGTGGGACGTAGCCACATTAAGTTATGCATATCATAATGTGCCTTTTTGAAAAAAAAAACTCATAGACTTTAAGATATTTTTCACTTATTTGTGTTTTCTGTCACTAATGCAGAATGTAATCACCTTTTGGCTTTTGGGCACATTAAGATGTAAAAAAAGACTGTTTGTCTTAAGAGGTTTTTTTATATATATGTACATATTTATTTTAAGATTAATTAATTAATTAATTAATTATTTTAAGATTAATGAAAAACAATATACTGAGGTTTGGCCGTGATTGGTCTAGAAAATCATCTGGCAATGTGTTTCAGATTAAATACTGTATGTTTTAGCAAATGTAAAACTAGTTCCTACAAGTGAAGTTTGGGCAAATTTAGAAAAATTGAGAAATATATTATGCTTGGACTTAAAATTTGAACTCCAGAAATTCCGCGGAAAGCAATGTTGTTCCTGTTACAGAAAAAAGTTTTTTTTTTCCCTTTATTTCCTACCATGCAAACTCTCATTAAATTTTCAATTCATTCATCAAAGACATGTAATGTCTCCTTATAACAACAACTACCATAATAATAATAATTTGGCATACATACTTCAGCTATGTCATATAACGTTGGATCATTTCCAGCATTAGTTCAGTTTAGTCTAACTTGTTCAGTTATGTGAAAATATAAAGGATGCTTGGCGTCTTTTTATGAGTGAACTTAAAAAGTTCACCATCTTTTTAAGTACAGAGTAAGCTTCATTATAGTGCAGCCAAAATAAGAAACTGTAGGCGATGGTAGCAATGCACTTTCACAGTTAGGCTGCAAAACGTCACTGTACGAAATGACACATTTTTGTATGTTTAAATGTTTTTCGTCCAGTTGTTCAGTTTGACGAACAAGCATCTAATTTCATACCGATGTGGAGAGCTGGTTAGAAAAGAAAAGCCTGTTCAAGAGGAGAAAATATGTCATATGTTATCAAAAGTATGCTTTTATTTTTTCAACCTGATCTGTCCTTAATGGCATATTTAGTGTTATTGTGTAGTTTTAAATGTGTCACAAATGATGAAACTACCAAGAGTTCACACTGATATAAGCTGTTTAAACAATAAAAAAGTCTCTTTCACACTTGCTACTGCTTTTCAGTAACTTTCTATTTTAATGCACTTCCAAAACAATCAGATAAATAAAGATGTGAAGTGAATTATTAGTTGTGTTTTTCTTCATTTGTTTTTGTGTTTGCAAATTTATCTCCCTGCAATATTCCCCAAGCTGAGTGCTCATCCAGCATGCTCTCATCAAGACGAGGCCTGTGATTTTCAACATGTTTACAAGAACCAACACTGAATTAAAGCAGAAACATAGGAAGACATGCAGCACACCAGAAGAAAGGTGGAGGAGAGTAGAGTCAGTGGGCTAATAAAAGGAATGGAAGTAACAGAATAGAGGAGAAGAGGGGGATTTACTATCACTCACATGCTGCGCTCGATCATTCCCTCTTTTGTGCTGTGGACAATGAGAGCCAGAGGTGCAGGGTTTAAAAAGGATAGGCACACTGTTACAGCCACCAGCACTGGAGGGAGACCAGCCAAACTAGAGGTATCGGGGAAAAAAGCATGCGGAATTACACAGAACCTGCATTTACTGTTCGATTATTTTTTTTAAGATAAAAACAGTGAAACAGCTTTTTTTGGGAGCAAGATGACTAAAAAGACAGAAGAGATGACATTTCAGATCCTCTCGTGACGAAAAAGTTTTCTAACAGGAACCCTGTTGCTCGCTGATGTTACTGGACAGAAGTTGTCAGTATATGTTTAGGATTCAGGTGTATGTATTTGCTTTGCATGCTGGTATTTTGGTGATGCTAAAGAGCTGCGTGAGGTGTATAAAATTATTGCTTTTCCTGGCTGGGTGACAGAGAGCAGCAGTGCTGACGGTTCAGATGCTTGGTATTGGTAGATTAGTTTGTGGTGCATGAAGGGGAATTAGTGGTGAACAAAGGCTCCGAACTGCCTCATAGGCAAGCCTATTGTCACACATCAGTTTGGGTCAAGTGTTTTGCTGGCTGCAACCGATGTCACTGTTAAAAAAAATAGACTAAGTTTCTTATCTCATGTGAGGGGTTTGTGTTGACACTCATCTTTTCTAATTCTACGGATGAGTTCAACTTCAGCATTTTTAACTGATGTACATCTTGTTCTGTATTATTTGCACGTAAAGGAATATGTTAAAGTCATGTTGTTTGCTGTTAAACGTACTATAGGTGGCTGGTTTGAAATAATTGTTGCGTTTTAAAGCTTTTTGCTCCATTTCTGCTTCACTGATTTTAGACTTACAGCCAGTTTCAGCATGGCCATAACATTTTTAAATGCATAAAAATGTATTTTATCATTTTTCTATTGCACAGAAAGAATGATGAGTAATACATTTAAATGGTTTGGTGTTTGAAGTAAATTTTAGTATCAGAAGAACTGTAAAAGCCAGTTAAACTTGTGTCTTAAAGCTTAATCAACAGAAGAAACAAGTGATGATGTGAGATATGTAAGGAACAGGTTGTGTAATGTGTCCTGTCTCCTTCCTGAACAGTTACTGAATGCTTAGGAGGACGGCGTTTTCCCCAGCTTCTCCATGATGCTGTATACTTTAGCAGGAGGAGGCACACTGTGTGGCGTGGCTACCCTTATGCTCCTCATTGTTTCTACGGCAACAGATTTCTGGATGCAGTATCGGTACTCTGGTAGCTCAGCCAATCAGGGGCTTTGGAGGTTCTGCATCAACCACAAATGCCATGCTCACACCATAATTGTGGGTAGGTACCTCAAGAGTCCTCTCATTTTACTCTTACCAAAGGTTCACTAAACAACTTTTCTCAATGGCAAATCAGCTTTTGAAGTGACAAATGTGTAAGTAAATAAATTAACTGTATGAGGTGAGGCAAGCGGCCTAGAATGTGCTGGTGATTCTGATTCTATGTCTGCAGCCTTCTGGGATGCTACGCGGGCCTTCATGCTTCTGGCAGTGCTGAGCTGTTTCGCTGGAGTCGTGCTCGGGCTGAGCGCCTTCACCAATGGCAACAAGAATAAGAGAATCCGCACAGGGGGCATCGCTCTGGTCCTTTCGGGTATAGGAATGCCGCTGTTGAAATGAAAGAATGCACAACTGACACTTTTAGAGGTTTTATGACAAAGCTTCTCAGGAAGTGTGCAGCTATTTTTGTGTTCTCAGTGTGTTTTTTTTCTTGTTCCAGGTTTTCTTGCCTTGCTGGCTTTGGCAATTTACACAGGAGTGACTGTCACTTTCTTTGGCAAGCGATTCATGGACTGGCGCTTTTCTTGGTCCTACATCATAGGCTGGGTTGCTGTCATTTTGGCTTTTGCAGCAGGTTTTTATTGGATTTTTTTCTTGTTTTTTAGACAATGGTCTGGAACAATGTACTATTGATTTACAAGACAATAGAAATATGAAATGGTTCCAGTGTTTTGTCAGGCACTTTGCACTTGTTTTCTATCAAAGGTTAAATTATGTGCTTGTAAACAGGGATGACACAGCAGTCCAATGACTTCAAAATGATCTTCTACTTATCGTTGCATTTTTTTTGCAAATAGACTAAACATTTTACACATTCATGTTAAATGTTTTATTGTAAGGTGGGTATTTAAACCCACAACTATATGTGAGAATTTCCTATCAACGATTTAGAAATTGGCCATAACAATCCTTCCTGTATCTTTTAGTAGGTAACATGTTCTATAAATGTATCATATATCAGTGCTTTTGGAGATTACCATGAAGACTCCTTTCCTTTTCCTTAGGTGTGTTTCAGCTCTGCGCCTATCGTCAGACCACTGCAGAGCCTGGCCCATCAAACAACCCAGACAGCTGAAGATGAACTTAATGATTTGCTCTAACGTTGCAGTGATGTCACTGCTGCTTTTGTTGATCTAGAATTAAATAAATAGAAATCATATAGTCTTTGTGATTTCACTGCAGCTCTTAAGCATTTTTTTTTAAATCTCTAATTTTTTCTGAACTCCAAACTTAAAAAAAAAAAAAAAAAAAAAAAAAAAAAATCTGCTTATGTTTTTGAACAAATGTGTTATTTGCAAAAAGAAGCATCATGTGTACGGTTACTACATACTTATTTTATGGCATTTCCACTTGATGGCGCTATTGTACCAAAGGACATAACGGCATACAAGAATAACGGTCTGGTACATCTGCCAACTCTGGCTGCACCGCCTATAAAGGTTGGCAACCATTTAGCTGTTATTTAGTTTTTTAACCCAAATAGGTTATAATTATATAATAATAATGCTTTGAACGTAAACTAAAAGCTGAGCAGAGTTCATTAATGTTTAAGACAGCCTAGTCATACAGTTCTGTGACCATTTGTAAGTTTCATGCACATTATTTAAGAGTAATAAATGTGAAAACATGTTGTACAAAATAAGCAATTGCAACAGATTATTATTTTCAAACCACTTTAATTTTGAACAGTAGCAAAGCCATCTCACAGAGACTACTTTGAATTACACAAAATGCAAATAAATATCTAGGAACATAGTAGAATTAAGGACATTAACAATTGGTACAAAATTATTTACAACACTGAATAGTGCAAAACCACACAAAAACTGCCCTCAGCCAGAATTTTACTTATTTGAGGACAGTGGTTGTGTGTGCTGCCCTGTGTTGGGCAATAATAATTGACAGTACTGTATATGGGATGGCAAAACCCTTTGCTCAACAGAAATCTCTCCTGAATGAGGATATAGCAAAAGCTGACTCAGACTACATGTCATCAGGTAGAGCTTCCACGTATCAGGAAATGATGAGATATGGTATGGTAATGCATTATGTTACATTTAAAAAGATTGAAAGAGGGGAAGAAAGTAAAAGCAAGCATTCTGAGGAGCTGAGTGTAGCCAAGTGGGAACATTTCTTATTTTTTCCTCCTCAAAAGGAATTAATGAAGAAAAAACACCAAAGAGGTGCGAAATGTGAGACCAATCCTGAGCACTCGACTTTGAAATGACAAGCTGGAACACCTGAAGCTATGCGGCAGGTAGTGCCCATCACCCCTGAGTGAAAACAATAATAATAAAAACTCTTAGCACCATCAGATACCACAAAACGCTGGCTTTGCCATTTCTTCTCAATCCAAAGTGTCTTGGATTGGGACAGGCACAACATTTCTTTTAAAGTGCGCTCGCTCTCTAGAGCCATTTCTTTCACTTACTTTTCTTACATGATTTCTTCCCCACAAACAAGCTCCACTTAAAAACTGCACACAAACATAAATTACATTTTTTCCCCATGCATAATAATTGGTTGCATATTGAAATTTCTTTTTGGGACCACTTGGTTTGCTAGCTGAAAACTTGCAGCAAATTATGAATCCGCTGGTCAAGGTGACGATAGCAGCAATGCATATACAGTATCAGTCAAGTGTCAATAACTGCAGACACATGCATTAGAAATATATAGTATTGGTGCTACTTCAAAATAACCTGACAATGCTGCATGGTCCTCAGGAAGCCAGTCAAAGAGAGGTTTATACTTAAAACACAGGAGGGTCTTTGTTTTCCGGTAAAACAATAAAACCCATCTAAAGCACAGATTTTAAAACGACTCTTTGAAGACCAAAGTCACAGAACAGCTGATAAGATTTGTGTCTATGCCTCTGAGACAACCTTTACTTTTCGTGTCCTATTGTACTAAGTACTTGTGCATTGATGAGGCATTCATCAAGTAGAGACTGAAAAGAAAAAAAAAACCTCTGAGCAATGATCATTAAACAGATTTAAATCATGCCAAAGACGAGGAAAGTTATACTGCAATCATTACTGATTGGAAGAAGAGAGAAAGTATAAGACCTTCAGGAAAAGTATCAGGCCTCTATGGGCTGCTCTGCATTTGTGATTTATAATAATCATTGCTTCCACCCTATCAGAAATACAAGAACCATCTGAAGTACCCAAAACTTACTGAATATAAAGATGGAGTTAGGACTGAATATACAGCTTAGAAATGGAGAGTTATGAAATAGATAGAAAAGTCCTCTCTGTGCACTCATGCAAAAGACATGCACTGTGTGCATCTTTGGCTATGCATAACACTACATCTCCAGTGTTGAGGTGCAGTAAATAAGCATGACAGCAGGCTAAAGCTGACTAGTTTAGCCCTGGTCAGACTGCTTGCACTTGCTCAGGGAGTAGAGGACAATGGGCGACCCGTGTTCATGGATATGGACTATTTTCTGAAAGCGCCCATTTACTTGGCTATCGTGGCACCTTGCTGAGTTTGAGCCGTTTGGCTTTGGTATGAAGGAAAGACACTGCAACCAGGCAGTGTGAGCACACATTTGGTTTGGCTTTGTGTGACTTTTGTTTACTGTTCTGGACAAGGTGGTGGGCGGGGGGGGAATTATAGCCCTTGAAGTCAACATCTCTGAAATTGCACAGGGCGGCCAATCTTCCTCTACGTAACAGCACAGGCCATAGTCTTGAGTACATCAAGGTTTGCTCTCTGGGTTTTGCTGAGACGAGGCTGAAATCATCTTCCAATCATGAGTCAAACAATCTCTCCTTCCGTCACTGAGTGTTATGTGTCTTTATACCTGTCAAAAGAAAAAGCGTTTAGATCAGCATGCCAACACCAAAGACACATTACTTAAAACATATTCAACATACTAGACAACTTCGTTACACCCATGAAGGGAATTTAATTTTCATTTCTTTTGAAATATGGAAACTGCTCCAGCGTGTTCATGCGAATGCAGTTGGGCAAAATTGTTTAGAAAACGAAACTATGTTGGTCATGTTTATCTCACAAGTACATCTCACTGATTATATCACAGAATCACATCTAAGATTAAATAAACAACCTTACAGTTTCATTAAAAACTACTAAATCAATCTATTAATATATCTTAAATACACCGTATTTTCATGACTAATGTGCACTTAAAAGTCTTACATTTTCCCCAAAATTTAGGGAGTGCCTTATGGTGCGGTGGCCTTAATGTATTGTGTGACTTCGGGAAAGCGGATGTAGAGAGAGGACAGCATGACAATGGTAGAAAAGAAAGCTTAAAAAATCCAACACTGTCTTCTAATGTTACTCATATGTGACGGGGGGTGCCCACACCCTAAAACCCAGTACCCCTTAAGTGTGTGTTTAATACAGAAAAAGCAGCTGTAACTGAAACTGCGCCCTATAATCCAGGGCGTCCTATGGTCGTGTATGTGCTAAATCTTTGAACATTCAGATACTGCAGTAGACAAGGAATTAAGAACAAAGTTCACACAGTAGAAGCTTAAATTGCCTGAAGCGTTTAGCACAGAACAAGCAAGACTGGGATGAAAAGAAAGGCATCTCACCCGCTCTGTAAAGTGAACTCGGGCAGAGCACCGAGTGATGTTAGCTGTTCCTCCAGCGCTACAATACGCAAACCAATATATCCTGAAGACAGCAGCAGCAGCACAACCCTGCAACAGAGACATATATAGGTCAGATAATGTGTTCACTGATACCAGCTGTATCACTCTGAATTAACTGTAAAAAGATTGAACGTTTTAAACAAACTGATGATAATAATGATGAACACCAGATGAGTGGACATATAAAATTGCTCTTAATGTGATAAGATACTTAAAAAAAAACAACCTGGTTTGTACTTAGAAGAGTTTTTTTAAGCTTTGTGAATTTTAAAAGGAGAAGCAATTCCTATCCGACAACATGATAAGGATTAAATGGAACCATGAAGGGACAGAACAGAAAAACAAACAAAACAAAAGGTTCTTACAAAATCAAGTAAATGAAGAGGAGGGTGTTGAGGGTGCTGGCCTCTCTCTGAACCAGCAGAGACTTTGCTTTTTCAGTCACATTCCAGACCCACGATCCACCTGAAAGAGCATAGGAAAAGTAAACAACATGAGTACCATGGCTCACTGGTATTTCACTTACAAGGTTTGTAATCCATCAGCAGTAATGCACATATTATGCACAATTACACAATTGTGAATAAACAGAGGCATCAATAAATGGAAAGTTTATATAGAATTAACAATGGACATTATGTTTAAGAAGGAAATGGCTGCCGTTCAACATATCAGAAACTACAGAAACAAACACAAACCCCATGCGGGATTATATCTGTACATTACCTGACTCTGAGAGCTCCTCTGAGGACGAGCTATCAGTTTGCTGCATGTGCGAGCTGCTAAAAGTTCCATGAGGCACTGCTTCTACAGAGCGGGAGATAAGGGGAGAGGAGATCAGTGTGAGACTGCTATTACACCTTGACCTCTGCATGTTCAAGGAACACTTATTTCAAAAGGTACTGCAGGAGATATTGCAACATCCCAAGTGGAGCTATAGGAGTTTATTAATAAATATTTGCAAGTATTTCCCCCACCCGAATAGTCATTCTATGTACATTTGTGTTACATAAACTGTTGCTTGGCTGGTGAACACAGTGTTCGAGAGAAGAACTAGGAGCTGTACCTTTGTGAGGTCTCTGAAGAGTCTGGCCCTGTAAAGACGGCGTTTCAGAGCCATCCAAGTGGTCAAAGCTGTCATCCAAACTGGACTGGCTGGAATTCTGTTGGTGATTGATGGAGGATCAGATGGGTTTAGATGGGAGAAACCATATGGACATTTTCACTGTTTTTGCTGCATCCTATCTGGATAAAAATGATTTAATCTCTTAAGTTTTTAATGAAGCATGTCTTACCACAGGTTTGCTCTTGTCAAAGCTGTTTTCACCTGAGGAGAAGAGGGGACTGCTATTTGTGCTGCCATCCTGGGAGAGAAAAATATAAAAAAAAAAAACTGTAAGATTATGTTGTTTTCTTAAAATAAATTGATGCATTTTTAGTCTCACAAGTCAAGAGCTAAATATTAACATCTATAAAAAGGTTATATCAGCTACATTTTTCATTTTTAAATTAGAGCATCAGATTTTCTAGGAAATGTTCGACGTATGCCACCTACCTCTATCTGAGGACAGACTGAGCGCAGCAGCTTGTAACATGATTCTCTGTTTTGCAGCGACACAAAGAGGTACTGCACAATAACAAAAAGAGAGAAGAAGAAAAACCAGGATTATTCGCCACAGTTACGCAACATCAAAAGTTCAGTCAATAAACCTCCAGAATACCAGACTGCACGACATTGACAAGCTGAGGATGAAAGACTGACCTTGCATCCTTCTGTGGTGCGAACTGACAAGGCGTTGGGAACCAGCAACGCTGTGTTCTGCTTCTTCACTACATGGATGCTGGAAACTGGAATCACAACCTGTAATAACAGAGAACCAGATGCAGATAAGTCAACTGCTCAACTAAAACTGATGACGGGCCAAGTCTTGGCTGATGCCTACCTTAGTGTCCTTGAGCAAGACGGAGGAGTAGAAGCAGGCGTGGGTATCAGTGATGTACAGCCGACCATGGTAGGGCACTTCCTTCTGCAGGGCACAGATGTATGCTGGGAGGAAAGTGCAAAGAGCAAAACTTTTCAGTTCTACACAGATTCCTCATTTTCACTTCAAACACTCGTTCTTGCTCCTTTTTCTTCACTTACCATGTATCAAGTCCTCACTTTCAGGAATGTCTGGAAACAACTTGTGGAATGTTTTGTTGTGCTTTGTGAAGCTCTGAAAAAAAAAAAAAAAGATGATTCCTTCAAATGTAAAGCAAAACATAAAACAATAATATCCACATCCATCTGAAACAGTATGATGTTTATAGTTGATGTTAAGGTGAACGTACGCTTTGTGGGCTGATGCCCTCAGTCTTCTCAAAACCGTCAGCATCAAATGTCTGTGACCTGCAGAAACAAAGAGCGACAGTTAAAACAAGTGTCAATATTATTTTTAATAGTAAGTAAAGAAAGACATGCATCTAAAATACACCTTTTTACCCAAAATATTATTTGTATTTTTGTGGCATTATGAGTGCTACCAAAAGATAGAAATTTAATCAGGCGAGTAAACAGAATCAGATTATTAAAATATTAGCTGAACAGAGGATGACAAGAATATATTTTCTACACCTAGTAACACCGGTGGCATTTCATTTAGAGCAGTGGGGACATTAAACTGTTTCCGTGGCCACAAGAATGTGTTCCCCATTACCATACAGGTAAACTGCAGTAAACAAGCACAACTTTCATTTCTACTTTTAACCTCTTTACTTCAAGCAAATTTCCCAGCTCTATTTAAAAACATTTGAATCATGTGAGAGGACTGTCCGTTTACATGGGCTGTGCAGTCATGTGTGTGTCACGTCTGAACAACGGCCGAGAACTGGGTCAGGTCTTGTGATGCATGTTACGAATAGCTTAGGGTCTCTGATACAATAAATGTGATTTTAAGCTTCCTAAGACAAAGAAGAAGTAGTTGTTGACTTTAAGTACCATCATGTGTAGAATTATTACATGTTAAAAAAAAAAAAAAAAAATCGGAGCAAAATCAGCAAATATGATTCTTCCTTCCTGATTCTTACCTGACAGCTACTTGTCTTGTGAGGGTTTTATGCTGTTGCTGGATCTCAAGCTGGGCTGCCTCTAAACTCAAGGCTTTCTTAGTCTCTGCCTTCTTGACACCACCATTGCTTAAGCTGCTCCTGCTTTTCTTTGTTTTAGTTGGGGGCCCGCCACCACTGCCCTCCACGGGGTAACTGCTGGAACTAGAGAGAGAGAGAGAGAGAGAGAGAGAGAGAGAGAGAGAGAGAGAGAGAGAGAGAGAGAGAGAGAGAGAGAGAGA
>JBAMHX010000016.1:10683850-10698727 GCA_037177515.1 Pseudomugil tenellus | reverse complement strand
CTGCGTTTTGGATCATCTGCAGAGGTTTAACAGAGCATGCCGGCAGGCCTGCCAGTAAGGAATTGCAGTAGTCAATGGGAGAAGTGACTAAAGCCTGAACCAAGACTTTTGTTGCGTGTTTTGTCAGGTAGGGTCTGATCCTCCTGATGTTGTACAGAGCAAATCGGCAAGTACGGGCAACCGAGGCAACACCAAGATTTCGGGCAAAATATATCTCTGAATAAAGTGAGACTGAATAAATAATATCTCTGAATAAAGTTTCCATTTGTTTACATGTTGATGTGGTAAATTTGACACACAGTTACACATGTACATATATTTGTAAGCGACTGTTAATGCTGCTATGTAATTGCACTTTAATGTAGTTGTGAGAGGTTGGAACCAGTTTGACATAAGCTTTCGCGCCAAAGATCACCAGTTACAACAAAAGCGGCACAGTGTGTTAGAACAGCATGCACTATGTCCAGTTTGGAATTACCAGCTGGATTTACTGTATGTTCATGTCTTTGATTTGAAGAAGCTGCAGCACTGGAAGAATAGTGCGGCTCTCCATCTCAAGCCCAGGTCCTCTACCAAAGCCCTGCGAGCTTGAGGGTCCTATGCTGTATCTTAGCTGTTCCCAGGACTGTGCTAAATTTATCCCATGTTTTCAGTAAAAAGTCTACAATTATTACGTAAATATGCCACACAATCCACAAGGTCATTGTAACCGAGAAATGTATCCTCTTCTGTTTACTATGAACCATAGCCAAAAAAGGCTTTATTTCCTAAAAGGCTCAATTTAATATCATTAGAGCATAAAAGCAAACACCAATAAGTAAACAGATAACTGTGAGCTGCGAGCCTTTTATGGTTAAACAATAAAGTGACAATTACTGTATTTTTCAAACAATCTGACCTTTGTAACAACACTGGATTTATGCAGCAGATCTATGTGTATGAGTGATTGCTCATTTGAGGATGGCATTGTCTTAAAAAAAGTATGTTAAAAGTAAGTGGATGCTGTGACAAGTTAACATATTTTTATTGGGTCTCATTCTTGTGTATTCAAGCTGAAAATGGCTTAGTGTACACTGAACAAAATTCAGAGTATGTATTCAGTAGAAAGAGAGGCTGAACTATGGTAGAGGGCCCTGTCGATGTTGATTCAGTTAGAGTTATAACACATTATTATCATATTTCCACCTAAACTCCACTTCTGTGCTTCTTACCGTGCTGGAATGCAATCTCATTGTGTTCAAATGGACATGTGTACAAGGAGGCTTTAACGGTTCTATGCAGGCAGTTTCACATGTCCTAATCATTCCTATAAGATTCACTTGAGACCCCAGGAGAACAGACAGCATTGTAGGATGTTATTCAAATCCATCATTCTTATGCTGTTTCCCATTACAGAAACATTATCACCATTGTACTGGGCCAATGCTGTTAGTGAACTGGTGTTTCAGATGACATCTGAGACAAAATGAGCTTTTAGAAACAGCTACAGAAGAAGTGTTTTTTTTATGCACAGGCCAAATTTCAAAGGCTTTTCTGTTTGAGGTTACAGCGCTTGTAAAACACAAACTGAATGATGACTTTCCAATCAGAGCCAAGCCGTTATGTAACAATAGTTCTTACTTGTGACATTCCTTGTCCTTGTATGGTTATAGATGGAGGGAAAAACGTCTTAACAAGAGATATGTGTTCTCTTGTCAGGCACTGAGCTAAACTTATTTCCAACTGGATTAACTGGATCAAACATCTCATTTCAGACTGATTCCAGAAACTGACATTAGAGTGAATATGACCAATGTGCAGCTTCCTTTAAAAGAAAATATCTTGGAAGTGAACCTGTTGAACATATTCAGCTTAATTAGTTGATTTAAGCCTGTTAAAGAAAAAAAAATGTCTGCCATCATAGAAAAACCTTCAGTTTGAGCACCAGTTAAGATTAACCAAGCGTTTGAAGTTAGTTTGAACTTTACTCTCTCATGAATCTAAACGCGTAAAGATGTTATTTTTTTTTAAAAAGAAATGACTTGTTTCACAGAGCGGTGAGAATTACAAATGGTAAAACCATGAGTGCTTAATTCCGTGGAGCCCTAAACCAAAGTATGAAGAGGATTAAACAGAGATGGTGGAGATGCAACACAAAAAGGAGCAACGTGATAGAGGAATATGAGACTGAAGCAACTAGCAAGTCTTTTCTTCTGAGCAGGAGCCTGTTTTTAATAGCAGCAATCACTCAGTGGTAGAGCTCTGGCTGCACACAGAGATGGTGGAAAGGAACCAGGGAACACAAGACAGATTACAGGAAATAAACGGCTCTCTGTGTCACTGCACAGTTTTGAAATGCCACTGTTTACTGCTGACAGATGTTTGAACACAGAGTTCACAGCAGGGGCTTTTTACATTTTAATATTAAATAATATGGCAGCACAAAGAGATTTCATTTAACATAGTCAAAGCTGCGGGTATTTGTCTAAACACAATTTCCTAATGTTTGCATAGACGTGCTAAAAAAGCATTACTAACACTTCATAATATTGTGATTAGCATAAAAGAAGCAAGAACCTCTGGAGATATGCATTTAAATAGATCATCTATGTTAATCTCTGAGTTAATTGAATGGAAATAGATGTTAAGTGCTGTCACCGTAACAATCTAATGCCAAACATCCTGCAGATGGCAGCAAAGTTCTTCAATATTGTTTTTCCTTTCCTTTACAGGCAATATTCAAAGTGAAATTAAACACATCTTTTTACATTTTTAGCCTCAGAACACTTGTTTGAACAATTTCACAAAGTATCTATTTTTTCTTTTTATTCCGTCATTT
The DNA here is from genome assembly GCA_037177515.1 of Pseudomugil tenellus. Classification (NCBI taxonomy): domain Eukaryota; kingdom Metazoa; phylum Chordata; class Actinopteri; order Atheriniformes; family Pseudomugilidae; genus Pseudomugil; species Pseudomugil tenellus. Next base: position 10,695,909 of record JBAMHX010000016.1, on the reverse strand, counting down.
TGTCTTCATCTTGTACACCAGGCATGTATTTTACATTGAGTCACAATTATTGTGCAGGTTGATGGACCAGGTTCGTCTTTGAATACACTCTTAGGGATGTAAAAAGTTAGAAGAGATCTTCCTGTCTTTACATTTTATTTATCGAGGCTCCTTGGTTGCTCATGTACATCATCAAAGCAGAGCTATTTCCTTCATGATGAATCAGTAGGCATGTGGCACAGTAGCCCTCTGACACCTTTATGTTTCTGGCTGCAGTTCAAATGTCAGTAAATCTCCTGTTATAAATGGCAGTCATAAACATGTAATGGTCTGTCATGAATATTTTAGATCCCTGAATATCGTACAGAAATGACCTCCAGAAAACTACACTCTTAACAAGACACATCTCTCAGATGGATAACCTCCCCAGCCGGTGCAACACAAGGTCCCTTTTTCTGGTTCTTTGGCTTTTTTTCGTGGCATGATTGGATTGATTTGTCATTTGCAACAGAAGGAGCTTGGCCACGGGGCTGTGGATAATCCAATTTATCGCTTTGCCATTTATTACAAATTTCTGTGGCTTTTGGGTCCACTGTCACATCGATTCGTTGATTGCTTGCTTAGCTGGGTCCTAATGAGCTGCTGTCTGAATCACTGCATAATCGCCGCCCTAATTCACTTCCTCGTCTACCCTCACACTCTGCTGGCTCTCCACTATAAGAACAGAATGGACTGAAACATCTTTCTGAACAGACAATTAGTAACAACTTCACTGAAATAGGGTGTCATCCTGCAGATATTACCCTTTAAGAAATGACAGTGTCTTTGAGACACAGCGGAATGATGACGTTTGGTTGTACGAGCCTTGCAGTGACTCATCATCATATACATGTAAATCAAACCAGCTGTAAATATGAGGGAGCGCTTAACTGGTCAGTTATTTATGCATTTAAGGCATTATGTATGATATATAGTTCCACATTACTACATTTGAATGAGAGGTATCACTGACATATCTGCTGGTTTAAATGGTACATCGGAAGAAACAGAGAGATAAAGTAGGTAACACATTTCCACTTAGCAGAGACCTAGAAATAAGTTAAACAGGGTCTATAAATAGCTCTCTAATTTCATCCTTCGTTCTCAATAACTACTAGCCTACATGTACATTAAAAAAGGATAGAGATTGCTTTGTTTTATGATCTGTAACAGCACTATAATTAAAGCCAAGGAGTTTACCCATTTATAAAACTCTGTAACTCCACTAAAGATGAGCCAGAACCTTTTTTTTTCTAAAACCATACTATAGGCATATAAGGACCACGAGTAATCAACATATAAACTAAAAAAGAGGCGAAAAAGTTAAAGATGAACGAGACAACAGGCAATGTCCCTTTGTAAACTTCACTGCTACCCTGTCAAGAATTTCTCTCATGCAAAATGATCAAGCTTCAAAAAGCAGGGAACAGCATAAAACAAGAAAGCTGAGTGAGCCAAAAAGGTTTGACATCAGCACCAATACATCTTCGACATTTTACTTTAAGGTTAGCAGATAGCTGAAGAGCCTCTCTTGACAACAGATGAGAGAGCAAATACCACCAGGTGAGGGTTTACCTCTTCACCAATATCAGCCTCTTGGGGTGGCATTTATCAAGATTGAAGTGGGGCTTAAGGACATAACAGGATATGTTTGCTAAGAGGCTTCTGGATAAATATAAGAGAGAACTAATCAAGCTATCTACCAACAAAAGGATGTGCCATCTGTTTCCTTCAACACTTTTCCTGTGGCACAGATATCTTGTCCAACGCATCTTCCAATCTGTTGAGTGATGAACAAAGTAAGTGCTGATGCAGTTGAAGTATTGTAGCTAAAGAACTTAACATATTTTCATATTACCAGATGGGGATTTCTTTTCAGCTGGTATCTTGTGTGAAATATGAATTACAATAAAAATCAATGACTTTCAATTAATGTAAACCATATTTGTTGGAAAATAGCACAAATAAATAAAGTTTTGAGACCATTAAAAAAACAAAGTTAATTTTTAGGAAGCATTGTATTAAAGACATAGGCACTGTTACCTTAAACGATCAAGAGACATTAAAATAGCTTTATAGTGGAGTAGTTTCCTTTGTCATTCCTTTGTACATATAAAACTGGAAACATGAAGAATGGTGAATAAATGTGACATACAAACACATACATGTTTTGGGGCCATTAAAAATGCAAATTTCTCTTTTATTTTTCTGTTTTTACTTCTTCATCTTTGTATTTCTTCTGTCAACAGACTACTTATACTGGTTCCTGATTAGGTGGATAATGATCCCGTGTACCTAGACATGTTGAGCATATGCATGCAAGATTACTATATTTTGATTTCTCTGTTTTGCCCAAAAAACTTGGCGATATAAGTACTTTTTTAAAAGCATCCCAGGATCTTTGGGAACAGGAATTTTAAAACGCACGGAACAACAAGCTCATGCATTGATAAAGTCTTTATACTTGTTTACTCCCATGAAGGTTGTGGGGCAACTGGGAACGATCCCACCAGCTAAAAGGCAAGAGGCAGGGTATACGTCCTGGAAAAGTTATCAGTCCATTGCAGATCCTGTACAACAAATATTTGATTGAAACAACAATTTTTCCATAATCGTGTCTGGGAATCAATAACTACAAGCAGAAAATAGGGAATTAGACTCTTATGAGCATTTCTACATCAGATATACCCTTTAATGAGCCACAAATTCTTTGTAAGCTTTAGAGGAGCGTGAAGTGTGGCTCCATAAAGTGCTTTCAAACATTGATGAGTAACTTCAGCATCTTTGAATTAACTTTAGCTAATAACAAGACATTTTTGCTGCTTCCTGCTTTAGTTTATGAAACTGCTATGGTTGGAAATGAAAACTTTATGTTTCGAATTACGTGACCATTGGATCTTAGAATATGGAATTTTAGAGTCACTCTTATGCCCACTTGAGTTTCCATAATCTTAAGGTATATAAGTTATTCTGTCTGAAATAAACACATTTCAGGAGATATATGAGGAGGAAAAAAAAGAATCAAGACTTTTCAGACAACATTTCTTTAATACAAAGTCAACATATCTACATACACAGTGGCTTTAAACCAATTATTGTTTCAGTTAGAAGTAACAGCTTGAAAGTGATAGCACTTGGCCCTCATACAAAGGAAAAACTGTTCTGCTGAGTTTGAGTTCTTTTCGTATGTTGGTATGTACTGTATATGTTCTCTTCTTTTGATGTCATCTTTTGTTTGTTTTGTCCTTCTGTTAGTCCCCCCACCTCCCCCCCCAGTTTTTAGCGACATATCCCAGTAAATTTGGCAGATGTTGTCAAAAGTCTAGCATCTTTTACATGAAGTCAAAATAGTAACACATTGCACAAGCTTTGAACAACTTCCACGGTTTCAGTTTTGGCATGGGCCCTTTTCATCAGTCTCTTTGAATCCCAAAGGGTTTTAGCTCATAATGAAGCATCTCAAGGTTCCCACTGTTCGAGAATGACATGCTGGAAATGTGAATTTGCAGCAAGTTTTTGGTTGTCTCGGTCTGTCCTTGGTTGCATCACACTCCTATATTTCATTGGGTCCTCATTTCCTTCTGCATCCCACAATGAATCATGGTCAAACGAAAACACAGCATGATTCTATACAAGGTTAGAAAAAGCACTAAGAAGAAAATAAATCAAATTGTCATGTTGCATCTGAACCATGTACGGCCTTTAGCATAGCTGTATTCCAACTAATGATACATTATAGATTAACACCTTGGCATTTTAGGCCTTTGGACAGCTGAAAATCCCTGGATTTGAGAAAACTGTTTAAGACAAAATAATAAAATAAATAAATAAAAAAAACCTTTGGGTCTCAGAGTAGTGGAAACACTACGAATCGGCACTCTTGAAGCTTATCTTTTTCTCTGCTTTAGTGGCCAGATCATTTCACCACAATTGGTTTTTGAAACCCTCTAGTTAGTGATGTCCACGCTGTGAATAAGAGATGATTCACATGGTTAGCCTCAGCTAAATTCACTCATTAGATCACTGTTGCAAATTTTTGTGTTTTTATTGAGGCTATGGGTTTTAAAACAGAAGCTGGCATGTTTCCCAGTTTAGCTGCTGGCAGGGGAAATTAAAGGCAGAAAAAAAGAGATTTGGGAGGTAATTAAAGACCAGGGAGCAGGGCTGGAGAAAGAGGGTTTCAGAACAGTCTTTACAAACACCAAGAAGCTGGATATGAGCAGAACCTTGATCTGTGCATTTCTGTTACCACTTATGGTATGAGATCTTGAGGGTAAAATGATACAAATACATATAATCTATATATTTGTTTATTTACAGGTATACTCTAGATCATAGTGGATTTCTAATAAAATGAATGTCCACAATGTCTGAAAATATGAATAAAACAAACAAAAAATATGGAGAAATTTGTTGTGAGGATCAGTCTGTAATTGGTTGGTTTGATGTTCGAGTTATTTTATCTTTTTTGATTGAAACTTGTAGATCCAAATCAATAAATAAATCATCCCATGTGTTAGTGACTTTGGAAATTGGAGTTTTTAAGATGACATCACAAGTTTTAGCTGTTGTAGAGATGCTACAGATTGACGAGTGGAGGCAAAAGATTCAGCCATAGTACTGAAATCCCCTTAGTTTACTGTAAGAGACACACAGGGTGTCTGGGATTACAGAGAAATGTAAAAAAGGGGAAAAATAATGAATTAATAGCAAGCCATTGTAATTCTGAATGTGAGAATAAAAAGGCAAAAAAAAGAAAAAATGAGTAAATTAAATTCATAGTAAGATTTTGGATATATCTTCATATTCTGCATTTTAATATATATGCATGTGGAAGTGTGAGTATGTGTATGTAATTTTATACATACAGATACGCACACACACACAGACATGTTATACTTAACATTTCTACAGTGAAAAAATAGAATGTCTTTCAACATAATATGAACAGATAAGCATTTCTTTTTTTCTTGCTAATTAAAAAAAAATTTCATACAACATCTCTGTTAAAAAACTAAACCAAAAGGAAAATTAAAAAGTCAGTTATGTCATGTAAAATAAGTTGTCATAATACAACATTAATGTTTTTCATAATGTTACAGTAACAATAAGGCTTTTTTGGAAATAAAAAAAAAAAGATTACACACAGTTCTGTCCATCACTTTGGGTTTTGTGCACACCCACTGGAAACCATAGCAGAATCCATATGCTCACTTATACCAAAGCGCTGTCCTCAAAATGAAAACCTGGAGACTTTTTGTTGTTACTATACATACACATCTACCTCTGGTTGTTTTAGGGACATTCAAGTTTAGTCTCTTTTGTCTTCTGGATGTGCAAGTAATTCGTGCTGAAGAATTTCATTAGCACACGATGGCATTGAGATCCAACATGGCTGCTTGGTCTGGCTGTGTTACCCACAGAGACATCATCTATAAAATGAAGGGTAAACAGCAAAGCATATATTTTGCGTATCCACCATTTACCAAACACACACACACAGTGGAACTTAGAGCCAATTTGTCAACCACATTAATGTACAGTTTTCTAATTGCAACAGGCCATTATCAATTTTGAGTGTCTAGCACAATGAAAAAGATGATTATAGAAGGGGTTTAAACAAACAGAAAAAAACCAGATAAAAAAAACAGGAGTGGACAATGATGTCATGTGGATGCGCTTTTCAGTCATGTCCACCTGGGCGAGGAGTTAGCAGAGCTGGCATCTTTTATTCATCACTTTCCTCTCCTTTAAGAGTCACGTCATGTACAGCATACACGAGATAAGCAGCATGTTTGGTTTTGACAGAAAATAAAACAAAAATAGAAAGAAAACAAAAGATAGTTCCTCATAAGACAAAAGAGTTCCAAACAACGATGATGAGCGTTGGTCACTGTACACAAAGAAGTCGCTACTTTGCGGCAATCCTTGTTCATTGATCAAAAAGCCTCCCGCCCCAGTAGAATGAAGGTAGATGTTACTGCTGCAGCCCCATAATGCCATGGTTCCAGAGAGAGGAGTGGTTGTAAAAAATAATGGGACATGGTTGCCATTTCTCATACCTTGGCCATCCAGCAAGAGACGATTCTTGGTACAGATGATGTTTTCCTTGATTTATCTGGTGACTGAAACATGAGCTTCCCAGAGAACCTGTCAGCGCAAACACATTGTGGTTCTTCGTAACCTCACCGTGGTTACCATTTCTTGGGGTACTGAAGTTCATAAAACTAACAGATTTTACGATATGTGTTGCTGTATTCTTCCTGAAAACCACTGCGGGTGCCCTCTCCAAGCTCCTACTAAACAGGCAGTTCGGTGACGTGTACTTTAATAGTTGAGTATTTCTTCCTGCACAAATTATGCATATTGATAAAGGAATAAAACAAACAAATTAAAATAAAACTAAATAACTCAGTTACTATTTACTGCCAAATAGCATTATTGGGCTATTTCAATGTGTTTGTATGATTGGAGTTTGGGGAAAAGCTCCATTGACTGTACAGAGGCAGTCATTTTTGTCCATTTCTCTTCATAACACTAAAAAAGAAAATAAAAACAAAATGTTTAATAGAAATACTTGAACTCCTTTTACACCCAGAAACAAGTCTCTCAGTCTTGGCTACATCCATCTGCTTTTCACTGATTTATGCTTTCCTTTTCCTTCATTTTCTGTTTCTTGTTGCTGTTGTATCACAAAGATATTTTTTAGAAGAGAAAAGTCCACGAATGTTTACAATGTCCTCCACATTGAAACACTTGAGGTAATGTAAGCAGTCTGACACTTTGATCAATACCCGCCTCACGGTTTGAGCCACAGCTTCTTGCTCCTCCCCTGCAGAGGATGTTCTTCTCTTGAAATTGGGCAATTTTCTCATGTCTCAATCGGAATTACTCTAAACTTCTTGGGTTGAGTGTTGTCTTCTTAAAAAATCTACAGGATCCTGTTCAATGTGTCTGAATTAGGGGCAGAAGAATTGTTGTCTCCAGTCGTTTCAAATTTCAAAGTTTCTATGGCTCAGGAAACTGCTGAGGTGGGTCGGGGCCAACGGGATTCTGGGGGAAGAGATGGCTTTTTACGTTGCATAGTGATCAAAGCTTCCTAAGTACTCCAGAGCTGCATGATAGCAGAATTGGTACTCATCCTATAAAGAAAGAAAAAAACACAAACAAATGTAAGAGATGCCAAAGAAAAACCCCCAGCTGATGTTTAAAGGGTTTGCTGTATACAAAGAGGAAAATTGAATGATTTCTAACCTCAGTCTGGACCATAGCTGGCCTCTGTGTCCGAAGCATCTTCACTGTTTGGAAGATGTCAACCACACCTTCATAACGCATTCTTTCCAGAACTATGCTGAGGGTGATGAAGACTCCAGTCCTTCCCACTCCAGCACTATATAAAAAACACAAAATGAATCAACAACCAACATATGTCTTGTTTAAATACCATTTTCTAAAACCTTTTTTTAATCAAAGCTCCTTCTCCAACTACTCAGATGATGCATGTAAACCTAAGCAATACGTGCAAAAGGATTTCACACTTTACAATAAAATACCCGTAAAAATGATGGCATGACAACCGCAGGATTTTTGGTGTAACTAGTTAGCAAATCCATGGCTCTAACTACTGGAGAGAAGTAAACATCTTAAGTGAGACTGCTGCAAGGTAACAACAGCGACAGCAAGGAGGCGATTTGCATGCAAGAACCTTGTGAATTCACTTATATGTTTGCCTACATTGTCATCCTCAAGGACACGCACCCACTTTGAATCACACATACTAACATTTAATCTAATAAGCCCCGCCTCCTTTCTGCCAAAAAAGGATAAAAATCCCAGGCTGCTGCTGCTGCTCTCCAAAAATACAGTTTGAGTCTTAGCTCAGATCCTGAAATACTCGAGACTTGCCTTTCTAAGCTGCTTTGCTGTGAAATGACTTCCACTTCACCAATGGAATCAAAATTGATATGACAACAGATTTATTCGGGCATTTTCCAGCATGTGATGCCACTTTGTTGAATTAGAAGTGAATGTGATGTCTGCAGACACTTTTAGTTTGTGCATGCCGAAAAAGACGTGTGCAAACTGGAGGGCAATTTTAGCCTGTATCATTTGACTACATTTGAATAATAACAGCACAGCTGTCTAATCATGCAGAACACACAACACACCCCACCATGTGGTAGTATCTTTCAGCCCACCCAAAGCTGCTTCCTGGGATTCGGTCACAGCTCGTCTCATGGGCTCTTAAACTCAGAGTGTCTCTCTATCTCTCTCTCTTTCTTTCAACTTCCTTCTCTTTCCAGATCCAAATCTTTAAAGCTTGAAGAGCCACTGCAGACTGAGAGGATTTGGTGTCCCCATTCACAGGAAGTAATCAGGCAATTAATAACAAAAAGCATGTGGGTCTGTTAGATAGAGGCTGAGGAGAGAAGAGGAGGAGGGAACGGGCGTGGAAGAAAAGAGCTCCAGGAGAATGGATTGATGAATAGGAAGAAAAAGAAGGGAGAGGATTAAGAAAATGGCAGATGACATACGAAGAAGTCCAGTGACAGAAAACTAAAGCGTGCAAGAAAAGGAAGAAATAAGCTCTTCTCTCAGAGAGTCCAAAGAATGATGCATGCAGAAAGAGGAGGAGCAGGAGGTGGTATGATGCTAACAGATATGAAACACAATAAATGTCACCCCCCCCCCCCCTTGATAAAAAAAATGTATCTGCTGTTTGACACTTGTTTATATCCTGATAAACAGTGATGAATATCAACAAACACCCAAAAAAAATGACCCAAAGTTCATTGTTATGTGTCTGGAATTCTTAAACTGTACAATAAAAGTGCTGAATATGGAGTGGTCATACAACACTTGCCTTTAATAGGCAGGGGGGTGTTTCCTTCCATTACTCCGGTCCTGCAATAACTAAGTCTCACGCTTCAACACAGCCCCCTTCCAATAACGGCTCCACAGAAGGTAGAATAACTCAGTCTTATTGGAGCTTCCCTGACACATATTACAACTCCCAAAGGGCCATTTACTGGCTGGTGACATCATTTTACTTTTTAATCCGAGCTGGCTGATGTTATGTGCGATGATGTCATGGCGCCTGCGTGCTGAAAATGTGGAGCAAAAGTGACCTTCTGTTCCAAAGATAAAACATTTTCATAAGACAGCAAGGAAATAAATCAGTGTTAACACACTGAATAATCGCATCCAAAAGAGCAGTTGTACTATTAAAGCTTTCTCTCTGAATTCCTATTAAGCAACAAACACAGATAATAAAATTGGGATCATTTCCACACATTTGTCATGCAGCACATGCAAAGTCGGAGATATAAGCAATACCCATTTCTCGACTACTGAAAGCCAAAGCTTATTGACAAGGATCCCATCTCAAGGTCTGTTAATAAATATGAATAATCTGAAATCTTTATGGAAACCTTTGCCAAATATCAATTTTTATCTTCCTTCAGCACATCAAGTTAATGATGGAAGTTACCTTGGACACTACACCTGAGGTAATAAAAATGCATCACGAAGCGATCATAAAAACCAAAAGAACGGCTGTATCATTTCACAGGTCTCTTCTTTGCAAATGCCAAGCTACATCTGAGCTTCATCAATTATGGAAGAGAAAGGCCTGTGGAGGTACAGAGGGCTCCACTGCTCCACAGGGGCAGAAAGAAGAGAAGGAATCCTATTTGATGATGAAGTTGGGGCCAGATCTTAGGAGAAACTCCAGAGCAAAACAAAACATATCTTAGGAAGTGATTTAATCCGGATATTTTCATTGTTCTATTATACTTCCCAAGATGTATTAAGAGTTCAGTGGAAGGCAACAAGAAATAAAGAAGAAAGTGTCACCCACCCCCTAATTTTAAAGAGATTTATCATCAACATGTCAGGCAGACATCTTACCTGCAATGGACAGAGATTGGGCCATCTTGTCCAAACTGCTCCTTAGTTTTATGTACCTGGCCGATGAAGTCAATAAATCCTTCCCCAGATTTGGGAACACCTTGCTCTGGCCAATCAGTAAACTGGAACTGTCTTACTGTTCTGGACTGGCCATCCTGCAAAGATGAAAACACACATATATATATATATATATATACACACACACACACCTGCAGTTTCATATTAGAGTTACAAGGTGTCTTCTGCCTTCCGACTTTCCCCCTATACCTCCAACTTAAGTGTTTCCATTTTCTCATCTACTGTGCTGATACATGTCCGTGTGTGTGTCATAACAAAGTTCTGGTTAAAGCTAATCAATAGTGTTCCACAGAGAGCATCTTCCAGATGCCATGTTTGATAGGATAATGCTGTGATGCAATCAATAAAGTGACCTGATGGATAAGCAGAGCGACAGGGTACATTGCAAAGTCACAGTAATCGCTATATAGGAGGGAGTGATTGGACGATGAAAAATGGCAACCAAGACCCTAAACAGTCGGATTCCTATACACAGCCTTAAAATTCAGTTTTAATGACAAAACAGTCGTAATGGCTTCCAATTTAAAGAAAGCAATTTGACTTCTTTTTTGAAGTGGGATCACACTGGGACAAGGGGAGGGATCTGCTTTATTTTAAGAGAGTTGCTTACTCAGTTTGAGCGGGTACAGTTGATACTTGTGTCCTTGTAAAGAAAGTTTGCCTTGATTTGTCACAGGGAAAACAATTTTTCAGGAAAGTCAGCGGAGACAAGCAGTTCTGCACATGCAGGCTCTCCGCTTGATGCCACCAGCAATTAAGACAACCAGGTGTTCATTCCTCTGGTTGTGTCTCACTTCTTTGTACAGCAGACTTCAGCTTAGACGCGATGTGTCATTCTCACACATCCTCTTTCCATCTGATCACTCTTCAACAGCCCTATAAGATGAAGTTGGCAACTGGGATTTTTTGTTTTTTTTGCTGTCTCTCAAAAATCCTACTTTTAGCTGATAAAAAAATGTGTTTAATGTAAAAATAAAGCTTAATTGTGTCAGATTTATGCTTTTACGAACAGGTTTAAATACAGTAAAAAAAGACAATACATTTTTACATCTGATAATGAGTAAAAGATACGATTTTAGAGATGCATGCACTTTTTAACCTGATGAAAAACACAATAAATATTTAAATGCAAGAAAAAATAGACCTAAATTGTATGTTTCAGGTATTAATATCACCAGACGTAGTGAAAAACGTAAAAACCTATGTCATGAATAAAAGATATTTAGACTTTTGGTCATGACATAATAATCCTCCTCTACCAGCAACAGGCTAAAGCAGACTGTGATTGTGCACAGATTCTACAGTATGAAGCTACTGTATGTTAAAGGATCTACATAATCTGTCTCTTGACTCTGCCCGCCAGTTTTCCCGCTGCAGATATGTTTTTGTACTGCCACCAATTGTTGGGTAATTGGGTAATTGTTTCTGATAAATACAGTGATTATAATAAGTTAGGCTTCATGTATGGTCTCTCTTTGTTTGTCATCTCATGTTTCCCTGTTTCATGACACATTGCATATTTTCTTTCTTTCACTGCCTTTGTTTTTTTTTTCTCTCAGAAACATTTAGCCTCAGTAGGGGGATTAAAAATGAAAGAGGGGCAAAAGACAGCAACACAATAAACCAAGCATGCCAAAGAAAAAAAAAAAAACGAGGAAAATTTAACACACAACCTGAGGGCCCACGTGGCGTGTCAAATTGTGTGATTAAATACGTGACTGGCTCGCTAGATGCAAGAGTTGAGGCGTGGAGTGTGTGCTATTATTGTGCAGAGGCATGCAAAGACACACATCTACAAGCACTTTAGGCAAAAAGACAAACAAGCATCGATCAACGATATGTGAACTTGAAACCAATTTTACAAACCCTTTTACATGTATTCACAAGCAGTGATATAATAATGTCCTGTCATAACAATATACTTTAACACATAAGCTCATCTCTTCCATCTCTGCTTTGTTTTAGAGCCATGATGATAAGGTTACTATGTGTGAGTGCTGCAGATGTACGTTTATATCTATCTATCTATCTATATATATATATATATATATATA
>JBAMHX010000016.1:10636373-10657793 GCA_037177515.1 Pseudomugil tenellus | reverse complement strand
AGAAAGAAAGAAAGAAAGAAAGAAAGAAAGAAAGAAAGAAAGAAAGAAAGAAAGAAAGAAAGAAAGAAAGAAAGCATATAAACCCAGGAGAACGTTGTTTTCAGTCAACGATAGACATAATTTGTAGTTCATCAGTGGTTAATTGGTATACAGGAACATTGCAAACAGATAAATGTGGACTGCAGGCAGATATGAAGCCAAATACCATTAAATAAAATGATATGAAAACATTCAATGGGCGTAAACACTTCAGCACACACGTAACATTGTGTGCCTGTATGTGTTTGCAAGTTTGCATATGTACATGCTTTTAAAATGCAATACTTAATTTTAATGTTCAATCATACATGCAGGAAAGGTTCTCACTTCAAATTAATAACTTGGTGTCAACTTAGATCAGAGGACTAAATGCAGCTGCTAATGTTACTGTAATTCTGTGCTGTTGCTCATTTTTAATTGTGTTAATAAGAAAAAACAAAAAAAAAAAACCATTAGACTCAAAAAGTCCAGAGTATTTTAAATTCCTTCCAAATTTTGATATAAATTGAATCAAAAAGGTCTAAAATACAATATAGTATGCTAAAAGTCACATCAGGCTTTTTTACAATTTCAGTGATGGTAACTCCATACAAAGGGAAAATTTTTGCAACTTTCCATGTGTTCTATCGTCTGACTATACTTCTATAATGGAACTCAGTTTATTAATAAAGTTGCTTTGTCTAATATAACATAGATGTGTGAGTCTGTCTTTTACCTGGAGTTTGGAAGTTTATACGTCGCATCTCCACAGGGTCTGTAGGGTGGTGGGGGGTAATGTCTGCATTGTTAAGCAGGCATTTTGTACGTGGCTCTGACTCTTTTCTTTTGCGGCTAAAAGAATGACAAAACCAAAGAGTACAGAGAGGACAGACGTACAACAAAAACAAAAGAATGCATTTTGAGTAATTAATCCAAACACACATTTACCACTTTCATTAATGACTGAACAACTCCAACTAACTGGTAAATCGGCAGGTCAAAAAAGTGTCATCAAATCAAAAACTGAAGCTGTGTGCTCCTTCACCCCTCAAATAATTAACAACTCTGGCTTTTTCTTTTTCAATTGACTATTTTGTTTCCTCTTGCAAAGCGCTGTGAATCTAAGTAAGACTATGCCTTACCTGTCTGGTTTGCTGTTCCCAGAGAAAGCAATAGGCCAAATAAATATATAAAACACAACACACAAGGAGAAAGGGGAGAAGGGGAGGCAAGAAGAGAGATAAATCAATAGAGAGCAGTTTAAAATTCACAGGGGTCACTGCTGGGCTCGCAAAAGGGGAGATAACGCTCATCAGCATTTGGAGGAGGCGTGCGCATGTGTGCGTGCATGTCAGCGAGTTAGAATGGGTGAGTATTCAATGAAATGTGCAAGTAAGAGCATGAATTTGGTAATACATGTGTGTGTTTATGTGTGCGCACAAGGTGCAGATATAGATAGGAAAGGGGGAATGTCAGGGCCAAGGGCAGACCCGGGAAACACTATTAACCAGGGAGAGATGGGGGGGCAGAAGATGGGAAAGTGAGGTTGAGAGAAAGAGAAGAAAGAAAAAAGAGAGATCCAAGGAGAGACGTTACTCTCCCTAACCACCAAGACGGAGGTAAGGCAAGGTCAGACAGCAAGGGATTATCTGACAGTAGCTCACACCGGCCCTTACCCCCTTTAGAGGATACAGACTTTTCTCCTGGTACTTAGGTGTTGCCTCTTAAACTCAAGCTAAATGAAATACATAACTGTAAAACAAGTTTTTTTTGTTTTTTGTTTGTTTTTTTTCTTTTTTCTACTAAAATGCTCACCAGGTTTGTTATCAGGTAGTAAAAGCCTATCAATTGATTTTATTTATTCAAGCAATAAGGATCTAACTCATAGTTCAGTTGATTAATAGCTTTAATTTGAAATCTTTGTAAATGCAAAGGACTGGATGACTAGAAGATTGGTGGTCTTCTTAATACAAATCATCTCAACAAATCTCATCGTCTCTTCTTTCTCCAACTAGCTCACTTACCACAACTCCCTTTTTACCACAATAAGACTGCTTTCGCATTTACATGCACAAACATTATTGGGTGTTTGAATGTCATGCTGCAATGAATATAAAATATGCCCCCGTTTCAGCATGCATCTTATCGTGCAATTATCTCCTAATGACCCAATTCCCCTAGTTACTAATACTTGTTCAACATCAAATGACCATCAGCTCTCTTCAGGTGGTTGAATGAGAGTAAAACAAAAGGATTTTACAGCACATTTACCCTAATTAACAACAAAAAGGAGCTGCAGTTAGTATAATAGGCATATATCTAGGTGGATTCCATTCACTGCATTTCTGCACGACAGTGTCACAGCAAGAAGGCTGGGAAAACATGCAGTGTGATCTATTTACAGAGAAAATCCCAAAATGGTTACCCATTCAAAATGATAGTCTTTGAAAAAGTAGGCCCAAGATTGGGAGCCATTTCTATCATTTGAAGTTGAACAGTTTCATTTTGATATGCTGGTGACATCAAATCTAAGGATTCTAAAGCCAACTCACTTTTTGTAAAGAAGAATGGCGATGACTATGCAGATTATGAAGACAACAGCTAAGACAGGACCAACCACCCATATGAGTCCGTCTCCCGTTTCTACAGGCAAAGGGTCCACCACCAAGTCGGGAGTTTTCACAGTGTCCGTGTAGGGACTGGTTGCAAACATTTTCTGAAAAGAAAGAAAATGTATTCAGGTTTTTGTTGCAGAGACAAAAGTAAATTAGTAATTAATAATGTTGGAAGTGCATTTATAAAAACTGAAGCAGTGTGCATTAAATTGAGAGAAAGTGATGAATCCACTATAGCAGAAAAAAAAAGAAATCCAATAGCTGAACCACATACTCACCCCTGAAGAGGCATTGAGTTCAGCCATTAAGAAGAAGACGTACTCCTGACCGGGTTTAAGCGGCTTATTCTCACAGGTGCTGTGGCGATGGTCAGATCCCACCGTGAAACTGGTGGGAAGCTGTCTGAAGCAAGCTGTGATGTAGGGATCCCTCTGGTCCAGCTGTGCCAGCTGACGGCGTGAACGGCGCTTTGGGACAATTTCCCGCAATAGCTGCTCAATGTACAAGGGTATTAGCTTACATTTTTTACATCATTTTTTCATTTTTATCTAAAATTGATACAAGTCTAAAATACATCATCCTATCTTATAAAATGGAAACAATCACATCCTACCTAAATAGTAAAATGTTTTGGATGTTGCAGTATTTACAATAACCAAAAAAGTATTTATACCAGAAACCAGAAAAAAAAATAGTTTAAACTGCACACAGAGAGACAAGCATTAAATAGAGGAAATGTGTGTAATCCCAAATCCAATAGGGATGCTTGCTATTGATCTGGTGTTCAAGGTGACCCCGAGCTATGGGAAGAGTGGGAAAAGACAGTGTAATTCTCTCTTCTGCATGCTTCTGGGGATACTTATGTCTGTGTTATGTGCACCTATTTCTTAACCATGGTATTTGCTACACAGCTAGCATATGCAACCACTAGTATCACAAACAGGGAATCTCCCATTGAAAATACATTGCATTGCCTCATGCTACAATACATATGTTACACTTCATTCTATGTAACGGTGCCTCTAATAATGTGGCTGTCTGACTCTGTAACAGATTTTACCTCTTCTATGTCCATCTCATCAGGGTTCATCAGGTTTTTAACTGTTCCGGAAGATGTCTTAAGTGGCACCACAACTACATAGAAGTTCCTGGAAATGCAGCAACAAAAAAAAAAAAAACATTCCAATAAGAAAATAAAGTTTAAACTAAATCTGTTCATGTTAATATTTGTATGTCTGTTGTAAATACTTCCAAGAGGTGTAACAGTGAAAATATTTAATAAGCAATATGTAGACTTCTCACAACATTAAATGCTTTGATTCCTCAACACAAATTTTGTCAAATCTTTCACATTTTAAATTTATCTATACTCACTTGACATCCTTGGTATTCACTGGTGGGAAGGACATGGTGAGCACATTCTCTGGCTCAAAGTAGCTGTCTAGTTTTGGTTTTTTGACCAGAATGAGTGGTGCAGTCCTGGCAACCACACGATGTCGTGGCCCGCCATCCATGCTTTCTTCGCAGGTCACCCTAAATTCATAAGTGGTGTTGTGTTTTAGCCCTGTGATGGTCGCCTTCATCTTCCTGGCATCAACGTCCATCTTCTGACGGTTGTACTCAATCTAGTGTACAACAGATTGATCAGAAGTTTAAATGAAAGGAGAGTGGAGGAGTAAATAAAATGTATCTAGAAAAGTAAGATTGAATATGCAATGAAATAATTGATTATAATCCAGTCATTTCATTTTATCTACATGTCCTAGATAATAGACCCCCCTTAAATAAACTCACCGTGCATTTATATGGAGAAGTGGTTTTGGAAAACTTCCATGCAAGGACTACTGTGGTTTTTGTTGCCCACTTCACTGTGAAATTCTTTGGAACATCTGTTGAATGGGCAAATGCAAGAACAAAAGTACATCTCGTGTTAAGAGATAAAACAAAGACATAGCAAAGAGAGCAAAAACAACTGAGGACCCCCATCTTCAAAAACAAAACAAAAACAAAACAAAGAGATGTTCTTCCCCCTGCAACTTTCTTCTGGGTTGAAGAGTGAATGCATCGGTGAGCTGTGATTGGCTGTGAGAAGGGCAATGCCATTGGTTAGGACACACAGCACGAAAGACTCATGGACACAAACCCATGGAGGACAAGGGTACACCCTTTGGCCAACCACCGTGGGTAGTGCCAACCCATCTCACCACTGAGTTTGAACCATGACCACTTGATGATTAGAAAATGACCCATGTAAACCCAAAGCCAACTGTTCTTACACATTACTGAGTTTGAGTTGGCACTGCCTACGTGCTGCCACATGGGCACAGAGACAGACCCAAAACACAGCATGCCAACAGTCCTCAGCAGTACATCTGTGGGATGCCATGCCACAAGCTGTCCTGTTCGGGAACAGGGGATAGGGGGAGGAAGCCTCAGTAGAGGAAGGGAGTTAGGAAGGGAATAATATCTCGAAAGTAATCAAAAGTAAAATTAAATTAAAACAAAATTTGATCTTTCAGTCTAAGAAATTTTTCCACATTCTCTTGAAGTGACTGGTTTTGACTGAAATCCTACCTTGTTTGCAAACTGGGAATGTGAGATGGCATTAGCTTAGTGAATGTGCCTGGCAAAGGGCTGCAAGGACTGGCAGGAGTGTCTGACCAAACACTTACCTTGAGGCTCTATGCTGATCTCCGCTTTCTTTTAATGACTGACTAGAACTTACTGACTTGGGTTTTACCTGCTTTGGGTTAGTGAAGTGAGAATTCCACTGCAAGCAATTAAAATTTCAATCCTTCCCCTTTTTGAGGAGAGTTGGAGGAGGTCGAAAGAGTGGAGGGGGATGGGGGGCAGTCTTATTTATGTGTCGTTGCAGATTGGTATTTAGCCAATTTCCAACCCCTGCCACTGGGGTGGGAAAGAAACAGGCAAGCCCTACCTGCTGGATCAATGGCCACCGTCCGATACTGGATAGGCGGGCTGAAGGGCCCTGGGCCTACACTGGTGTGTGCACGTATTTTCACATCATATGCTGAGTTCGGTTTGAGGCTGTTGAGCACATAGCTGGATAGGCTGGGAGGCAAGCGGAGTTCTTTTGGTGTTTCTTCAGTACCGGCTTCTTTATAGGCCAAAGTGTATTCAGTGATGACCCCATTCCTCTCTGCCAGCACTGGTGGAGACCAGGACAACTGTACTGAGCAGCATGTTACATTGGAGCCCTCATTAATTTGAGGGTATCCCCCTGGTGTATTTTCAGGCACAGTGAGTTCTGCCACAGCCTCTTCCCCAAAGCCCCCTCTACTCTTGGCTGAGATCTTAAAGAGATAAGTGGCACCCCGGTGAATGCTGTCCACAGAGTATTGCCGCTCTTGAGGAGCAAATTCCAGTATGGCCAAAGGGAAAACGTCTTTTCGGCCAAACTGAAGCCGGTATCCCTGCAGTTCCATGCCATTGGTCAAGACTGGAGGTCCCCAGTGAACAACAGCTGAAGTCTTTGACTCTTGAACCACTGATAGATAGGGTGGACCAGGGACTGTACAGATAAGGGAGAAAAACAAAGATCACATCTTAATTCATGTGCTTTTCAGTTGCAGGAGAACATGTTGCTGTTGAAGAGAAGAAAAGAAAAATGGAACAAACTTTAGTTATGCTTCTTATATCATGGTTATGAAAGATTTCCAACAAAAACGTTTTCCAGTTGTCTTTTAATCTCCAAGCCAAACAGAGCAAGTAAGGTTTGCATGTTTCATGAGTCATGTTTGTAGTATCATTTTGAATGTTTTATCACAGTTCAAAAAGTCTTTTTGACTATGATTAATATTAAAAAACTGCATAATCTTTAGCTATACTGTCACTTTTAATTGAATCAATCTGACAAACTCACTCTAGTTGTGATGTATGGAGACATCACTGATTTCCAGAGTTTATAAATCAATAGTGATGATTGTGTCCATTATTTCACGCTGCAGCCAAAATCTTAGTGTTGCAAAGCATCACTAAAAACTTAAGCACAGAACAATGCCGCTTTGAGCTGTAGCAATCTGTTGTTGCAAAATGGATGATCTACTCTTGGGGTCCAGCCACCATTCTTCATAGTGGCCCAGTTTTGCCACTGTTATGGATGACACACGTTTCATCTGAACCCTTCTTTTAAGACCAAATCACTGAGAAAAAAGCAGCACCAGTTAAGAGGAGCTTTCAGTTCTCACGCAACTGTCAAAGCTTTGTGAGAGATGAGTGCGAATGATTTGCTCTTGGGCCCCATCTCACAGTAAATAAATTCTAACTTGACTCACTCATCAATTTGCTTTTCCTTTCTTAGATATACAAGACAGTTTTGGGACAAATAGTTGTCAAATATTAGTCAAGACATATGAGATGCTGTCAGACCACAGAAACTTTTCCATAGTTTTTATAAGTATTTCAGGTATTCTCTTTTTTTGTCTGCATGCCAAGAATCAAAGATCTTTTAGGGTATTCTCCCAGCATGAGCAAGACCATCTGTGACGTAACTGTTTGGCAAGAAACCCAAAGAACAAGAATGTACAGAGATTTGTTGAACACATTAATGCAGTATCAACATCCGTCATTCTAAAACTGAAAAAAAGGAGCGCTAAGAACTGTTCTAAGCATTATCATTAAAAGAAAGAAAGAAATTAAATGGACCAAAACACAGATGTTTTTCTAATACAGTACACAATTAAGAAATTTGTTGACTTTGACTTGTCTACAAACATACTGGCAAGGTATTATGCCGCATCAGCATTCTGTCTGGTGAGTGCAAATACAAAAGAAAAAAAAAAAAAAAAAAAGCTGTTGTTGGTAAGCAGTCCTACAGGGAGCTTCCTACCCCCTATTATTCTAGCAAGCCCCTTGAGCTGTTGAGTAGATGAGGGAGTTACACTGAACAGGTAATGAAACTCTTTTCAGTATATTTGCCTTCCTGAATTTAATTGCATGTATCTACATAAGACTAGTGAAGAGACTGAGAATCAGTAGGGATTTGTGATTCAAACAGATTTCCAACTAGGTCATCAAACTGGGTCTGCAGCTCTCCCAACACAAATTTAAAGAGCTGAATAAGCTCAAAACAAAATATTAACTCTAGTCAACTTCACAGCATAAGCCTGATCATTATCTTAAGCTGCAACAATTATGGATGCATTTTGTTCTTCACCAAGAAGTTTAACTGTTGTACTACTACTACATACCACTACTACATAACTAATTTCTAAAAATTAATCTTGGGATTAATAGAGTATTTTCTCATTTTAATTGCATACATAAAAATGAGCTTCATCAAAAAAATATGAATGGATGGATGCTGCTATTACTTCAGTTCACTGATTTTTGCACAAGTCCCAATTTATCAAGTCAACACAACAAAAGAGCCACTTTAATAAAAGAACACAAAGGTCCTAATATCACCGGTTGTCAAATATTTCTGAAGATTTTAATTCTGTTTTACCTTTAATTTCCTGTGTTCACCTCATCTATTTATGGACCCGTCTAAACAAAAAACATGCTGACGCGTATGCAATTTTATAAAAGTTGACAATGCTGGAACAGTTTGAATTTGTAATATATTTTTTTGTAACTTAGATATTTACTGTAATTTACTAGAAATTGTTAGCTGACATGCAAGCTGTGATTTAAAAACTGGTTAGTCATATGTGGCTGCATCATATGTAAACAATGATGTAGCTGAAAATGGAGGTAGTGGAGAAGGATGAATGTCAATGATCTATATAGGCAGAGAAGTGAGGAGGTGAACCCAAGATTCAGTTGGAATGTCCTCAAATATGAGCAACATAGAGGTGAACGTGATGCTGAGCAGAGAGATAATGTTTGCCTACAAAGTGCATGATTGTTAGAAAATAACATTAGCCTTTAGTAATACTTTTTATCACTGCAATGTTGTCTGACTTGACTACGTAGATTACTAATCAGGCATTGGATTGAAGCATTTACACTTAGGAAAAAACTGGAAGCAAATCACCTGCCACGATACCTATAACCACAGCCAATAGTGGTTATATATAGTGGTTATGGATAGAGCAGTATCCATGTAAAACTTGATGTTACCAGGTGAAGCAAGTGTTGTAACCCCTAAAAAGGAAGGAAGCTCCATTTTCAGGAGATAAAAACTGCTTTCAGAGGTGTATTTTCCATCACTGACAATAAATAAATAAATAATCCAATGTGCAGAGAAATTGCAGGGCAATATTCATGAGTTGTTGTAATTGTCTGCCATAATGTGTCATTTCTGTTATATTCAGCAGGTTGAAGTGTTTAGCCTGTTATGAACATTTATAATATACTCAACCCATCAAATTTTTATTCATTAATTTACAAAGAGAGAAACTGCGTGTTTGTCAAAAAAGTTTATTACATTTTTATCATTGCCAACCAGTTCCAGCAATGAGAGTACCAGCCATGGTTTTGCCCCTAGTATGTCCTATAGGCACATCCAGTTTGTTCACAAAAATCCCATCTATGATTACCCACAAGAATCGTCTGATGTAAGGCAGAGGAGGCAAGGAAAAAGTAGCAGTGGGAGTGAATAGATCAGCAGGAAATGGATTCATCTGAGCAGTGGCTCCTTTGCTCAAAGGTTAACTTTATTAGCAAAAACACAGAACAGTCCACTCCACACAGTCTCCTTCTTCCCTTATTATTCATGTTTCTTTACTAATAACTCTTTTTGAAGACTGCTGCTAAAGGAACATGGAGGTGGATGAGTGGGTGGAGATGGTGGTTTTTAGCTAACTTCAGCCTGTAATGGAAAAGCGGAGGTGCTGCATGTTGGATGAGATAAATGCTCCTCATACCACGTCGGCTTGGTGTCATTACACTGTGGCCTAATGCGTTCTGGGGAAAGAGATCAGAGACACTGAGCCAGCAGATTGGTGTTGGGAGGAGAGGTGGGACATGCTGCTTGGATGTGTGCGGTGCTTCAGGGCGGTGAGAGGAAAGCAAGAGCTTGGTGAGGGGATGAAAAATGAGTGAATGAGGGATGATGAAGGTGACTAGGGACAAGGAACAATCAGCTGCAAAGAGGGCCCAACAAGGATAAGAGGAGACCGGGACATTTGTGTGTGGATTTCTTGGATTGCAGGACACCTTGATTGTCCCTCTCATTTTCTCCTCTGTGTCACACTTCCACGACCCACACCCACACGCACACACTTTTATTCTTTACTCATTTTATCCCTTCTCCTCTTGCACTCCACCCAATCACCTTCTTTCATTTCCAAACCTCCTCCACATCCTTCCTTCTTTCATCTTTGAGCCGATGCTTGTACAATCCCTCCTTGTGGGACCCCTGGCACGTTTTCCCATCAGGCTGCAGTATTAACAGCTTGCTGTTTACCCTCACTCAGCCCAGCTGAGAAAGGGCTGATCTGGTTTTCTTCTCATTAGCCCCACTATTGTGCTCGCCAATCATCCATAGTCATACCAACGTGCACTGTAAATACAAACACACCATCTTTGTGCTTGTGTAAAGGACAAGATGAAAATTGAAATTTTTTTAATCAAGTCGCCCTGGATGAAAGATTCTCTGCTTTGTGCTCAATTTCTTGACAAAGAAAATAAAATCTCCTACAGATGAAGCTGTGATTACCGCCTACCCATGTGGACTTAAAATATCGAAGGATGTGTGTGGAGTAGAGGAAGATCTTTTTTAAGCTTTAAAGGTCAGGACAAATCCGCCTCTGTGCCACCTTTACTTTCTCTTCTTTTATCGTAGCCTACTACTGGAGAATGCTCACGTGTATCAGGAGTTCATAAAGATCTTTACTGGTAGAACAGGAAATGTCATGAAGACATAACTCATTCAACTCCAACATGGCTCTTTCAGGATAGAAAGAGTTAAGAGAAAATATTGAAAAGGTAAATATAAAATTAAGGGATCAAAAGTGGTTCAAATCGGTTGTCTGGACTCAGTACAAAAGAGGTGAATTACTTAAAATGATTAAAGGGCATGATAACTAATAAATGTCTTTATTAACTTGGATCTATAATCATTCTTACTTGATAGAAGATGTATTAATGGTTTAAGCTATTTAACAAATTTACAGACAAGTTAACATATATTTCCAACCATTTCTTCCATCCATTCTGTTCAGCAATAGTCACATTATACCATAAATGATGCACTGATTTATCTTATTTTCTAGATGAGGCATTTAAAATTAAGATAAGTTGTGTAGAAATGCTTTATTTCCATTTTATCTACCACTGAACCTTTGTCATAAGATCACCAGAAAGCTCTCGGATGGAAATATTACTTTTCCTTGAGGAAGCTTAAATAATCTTTTTCTCGCTGTCTATGGTTAAGTTTGTTTTTCAAAGGAAAAGTCTCAACAGCCTGAACCACCAACCCTATTAAATTCAGACTCTACAACAAAGGCAGATCCAGCCACAAAACTATTTTGGTGGCCTGTGACTCACAAAAAAACATGTTTTTTTGAAAAAAGATTTTTCCTACTCTTGGTACATGAAATTACATTGTCTCATAATCCAAAATTCTGGAATAATATTTTGGATGATGTTCTGATCCACAAAACTATCAATAAACATGTTGGAATGTTTAGATGATGGAGAGGCTAAAAAAGTCACTGAGCTGAACTGACACTGGCATAAAAAATGGAAAATAATTCTCTTTTTGTTATAGTGTTCTGCATTGTTGTTGGCTTTCAGGCCTTTATGTTTTGTAAAAAGGAAATTACTTTGAGGTTACCATTTCTGGATTGTTCTCCTAAGTGCATGCTTTTCTGCAAGAAAGAAAGAAAGAAAAAAGAAAACTTGCTGCAGAATATACATGTCTCCGTGTGTCCCAAAATGACATGTGTGTAGTCTTTAAATTCAAACTAAATGTCTTTGTGTCAAGCAAAAATTAAATCTGTCAATGGGGTGCTGAAATTTTGGGTTCTAGTGGCCTTTACTAAATAGAAAAGTGGGTTATAGAGACGGTTGGGTTAAATGTAGGAAAAGGCCCAGATTTGGTGGGAAACCTGGGCCATGTGTGTCAAGGAGATCTACATGATGCAGTCGCTCAAGTAGTTGAGCTAAATGTTGACGTCTTCTTCTCCTTGAGGAATCTCTGAAAATTAGAATACCCTAGAAGCCACTAAAAGATGATTAAATTAAAGAAATGATTTGTTCCTTGATTGATTTTTTTCTAAGAATTGACACCTTAATCTGGAATTAACGATGAGAAAAAAAGGCAATGAATTAAGAAAGAATTTCTTCAAACAGAGTAATTAATAAGTGATTTAGTCTGAAATTAAGAACAAAAGCATTTATATTTTCAGCGTTTTTTTTTTTTTCAACCAGTTTTAACGCTGATTAACTCAACATTAATTAGGGATCATTTACTTTTGTTCCAGATTGAAAAGCCATTGATTTGATTTTGAACCTGACTGTAGCAGCAAACACACACACACAGTTGCCTGGTATGTGCAGAGTTTATTTAAACACACGCTTATGCTGTCATACAGCAGATGGCTGGACTGGCTGCTCCAGGTTGCTTCCCTTTTTACTCCAGAGCCTCACTACACTCCTGCAGATAAAGACAGAGTGATTACCATGGAGCTGCAAGGTGTCGAACTGTCTCAGCTGCTGCAGGTCCCTGAATCACATCTTTACTTCTCCCATCCATTACAGCTGAGCAGAAACCACGCACCACTAGAACTATTATCAATATGTATGATAAAATACCACTTGGATACTTAAATTTGATGTTTTTTTTCCTTTATAATAAGCCAAATGTTGTCATCACTCCATTTGTGTTTTTTAATAACATATTACATTTTTACAAAATCAAATTAAAAGTGATGTTAAACAATAAGTATTGACATATATTTTTCCTAAAATACAATTGATTTTACAAAGCAAAATGAGCTTAATTACATTTATCATAAGTTTGTACAAAAAGTAAGACATCTTGGTGGAAATTTGTCCAATAAATTTCTATTTCAAAAAAAGGAAAAGAAATGATTAAAAAAAGAAGAAAAAAAATAAATAACTCTGGGGACTCAGTCCTCTAAGAATTAAAACAATGCTTGTTTATTTACAGCTTGATACATATCTTAAACTTCCTCTTTATTTGAAACAAAGTGAGAACAATTGCTATTTACAAAGCCATCATAATATCCCTCAGCACACGAAGAACCCCAAAGAGAGGCTGTTACTCTCCTTCTCATCTTTAACCTGCTTTCATATTTTATTTATCTTGTCCTTTGGCAAAGAAACCCTTTCCTTTATTCTAAAAACTTTGGGTTAGAAAATAAATAAATAAATAAACAAATAAGACTTTCCCCTATAGAGGATGGCAAGAAATTATTAGAATGGCATGTCACTCAGTGAATCCCAGAGGTGGGTAAAGAGTGACAGCACTCACTCAAACCTCTTTAGCACTGCCATGTTCCGTGACACTTGTAACACACACACCTGGACACATACACATACACACCTATCAAAATGTGGGGAATCTGCCTACGTTTGTGTGTGGGTGTGTTAGTTTGGGGGGATTCACTATTAAGTCAATGATGTATATGTAATAGCACCACATGCTGTATGTGTAGATGAAATGTGCACACCGGCTCTATGAGAAAAAGCAAACTGACATGGATGCGTCACGATGTTGCTGTTTTCCGTGAAAACTTTTACATACTAGCTTCACAGTTTCAATGACGTTCACGTTTCTTTCGCATGACCCAGTCAAACAGTGATCACTAGTGATTAAAAACAGAAAAAAAAATGAAGAAAAAGCTTTGTAAAGTGGAGGCATCAGCCATCTTATATTTTATTCCTACAGCCGAAACCAAAGACCCAACAGGGGTTTTCATGCTGTCATAATCTGTCTGAAAAATCTCGACGTAACTTAAACGAATCCCTTGATCTCTAAAATCTGTGGAAAATCTTCAAACATGACTGAAATGATAAAAGCAACACTGATAATAAGCCAACATCCACTTAGCCTTAGATGTGCCTCACATAAAATGCAGCAGTTGAATAGGCTGTTAACTCAGTCATGTATTTCTAAAGCGAAGATCTTAACATGAACCACTGCAATTGAAGACCTTAGATGCTTAAAATACCACAAATTCTCATAGTTGCCAATATCTGCTTATGCATACCTTGATGTCGGTTTAGCCAGTAAATACAGCAAATTGTGTATCTAAACAAGGGACTATATGCAAAGATTGTATATTACATGCAAATAGCACTAACAGTAACTAGTCAGATTGATGAAACCTCTTAGAAAAGTACCCTTTACTTACATAAAATGTCTCATGAAAATGCATGTTCCTTACATAAAAACAACAAAAACACAATTTATTTCTCTACTGACCTGCCCCTTTGGTCACCACCAGTTTAGGTTTGCTCCGAGCTCCATCCCCCTTGGTGGTGTACGCTGCCACCGTGATGGAGTAAGTAGTGTCTGGCTTGAGTCCTTCAATGACCATTTCCTATGGGAGATATGGAAAAGACAGAACAGGAAAATGTCAAAATGTGGTTTGAATTTTTCATGATTTGACCCCACTTTGTGCAGCTAAAACTGCCATGTGCAGAATGTTAATCTAAGTGTCTCCTGGTCTCCTTTATTAATTTTCAGGAAGCATGCATTAAAGTAATGTTTCCCCCCCCCCCTGTGTAATGGGAGACCATTCCATAGAGCTGCCAAGGTGGAGGAGGGACATTATGAATGTAAATGGAAAGTGGCCTTCCTTTATTCCTTTAGCAAAATCCCAATCAACAACTTAACTTTGATAAATGCATGCTGAATACATCCTGGCCTTTCGCTGGCAGTTTTTACCTAAGCCATTAAGTTTCCTCAAGTCCTCTTCAAAGAGAGGCTTCCGATCAATTCTAATGAATCTTTCAAGGCAGAGGGTTTGAACGAATGCAGAATAAGGTTTTTAACAGGCAGGTTGGCAGAGGGATGGTGGAAGTCGATAGAAGTAAATGAGGTATAAGTACTATGTTGCCCAGTATTTGTGTTACACAAATGGACAGGGACCTTAAATCTGGGTTCAAAACAAAGATGCATTTTGAGGGCAAAAAATGTGACTATCATGTGATGAGGATTTGCATGTTTAAAACATATTCTGGAAAATATGCTTTTACTTAATCACTTTATGGCACAAGCTAAAACTAAGTCACCACAATGACAAATAAAATATAAAAGAAGGGGAATAATTCAATAAAAACACACCATCAGAACACAAGACAAAAGTCTATTTCAGCAAACAGCAACATACAAGCAGTATTAGCATTCCAAGCACAGTGGCCAGTGGTTATTGCATCACCCAATCTTTTACACAAGCTAACTGGCAACAGAAGTTTGCCTGAATTTCCTTTGTGGCACGTAGAGAAGAGGACCGACCAGACAGACAAACCAAAGCTGCTGAGCAACTTTGTTATCCAGATATAATAAATAAAACCTAAAAAGGGTCAAGCATACTGCAAATCCAAATAGGTTGATGCAATAGCCTCTGTTTCAGGCACACAAAGCACACAGGAGAAACGTCATACTCACATATTCAGCTGTATTGTCCGTTTCCCACTAACCCCCCCCCACATAGGAGAGCGCAGGAAAGAGAGAAAAAGAGCAATATTCTTTTTAAAAGTTAAAGAAAGATGAAATAGAAGAAACAGGATTGTTTGAAAGAGGGATATTAAAGAGTTTTGGGAGCAGAGTGTGTGGAGCAAAAATAGGTTACTAGTTTCAGGAGGTCAGGAGAACGAAAAGATGCTTAAAGCTTAAGGGAGGCTGAAGTTTGAGAGCGGCATATGTCTGCTGGTTGCCCTGGAGAAAGGATTTTACTTGTAAATACAGTCAGTAATGATGTTACAATGAAACATTGTGGGGGTTTGTTGTCGAAATTTCTAAGAAAAAGATACAATAGATATTTTTTTTAGCATTTTGCTAACTGCTTTGCTGTGGGGTCATTTAATTTTTGCTATAAAAATTCCTGACTTCACAAGGCCAGAGATTTAATATGATACTTGTGGCGCTGGGCTTAAACTGACACAGTAGTTTTTGATTCTTTTCTTGCCAGTAACATCTTTTTTGTGTTAATTGTATCACTTCCAGGATAATTTAAATTTGAACAGAAACATCTGTCTTCCACCACTTTTCAACTGTTTAAACAATTAGCTTTGTTTAAGGATAGCATATCCTGTACATGTCAGCTAGATAAAATGTTTTGATCCTTACTTTGCCCCCAGGTTTTAGCAAAAAGTACCAAATTCAGTATTTTGTTTAAGTTTTTTTTCTCATTCCATTTGAGACAAGCACGCAATCCAATATTTTATAGCACCTGCTGTTTGAAAGCAGATGTGTCTAATAACTGCCATAGAGATAGGACAGAAGAAAACAAGACAGATGCTTTGATTATAGTACTTGTGGGTTGAGGCAAATAGAATACTGCAGCCATGTGAAATGACATGTAACAGGGAAAGAGGGCACATATTTCTGCTGACACTTCGGTGCAAAACCAGAACAACATACTGTATGTACGCTTTTGCACAATCTATAGTCTCTATGATGAAAAAGAGGGGTTTACATTTGCTAATGCTTCTGCCACTAAAAAATGAGTCCATAATATGATCATACCTGGGCATCAGCAAGCATGACGTCCTTAATGAAGGGCAGACCCCGTGACTCGCCATTTTCCACGCGAACATAATGAACCTGGTAGCCACGGATCTGACCATTTTGCTTGCCTGGTGTTGGGGAACGCCACATCACCTTAATTGCTGTAGAGTTGATAACTTCCACCTCGACCCGCCTTGGTGGAGCCCCAGGCACTAAATCCAGAAATCAGAAAGTTTTTAGATGTTTGATAAAATGTGTTTCATCCTCTGAAGAAAATAAACAAATGAAAGATAGAGCACATGTAATTAATTCCCCCTGCTCTACATATAGGTATGTATGCATAGTCTTTATTAACTATAAAAACATAAACAAAATACATTTAAAGTCATGCTGAATTTGGCTTATTTCACTACACCACATCTCCTTTCACACATGCACACAGCATCCCCTGCCACCTCCACCTTTTCATTATGGACTGGACTGTGGAAAGCGTTGCCTCTCAGTCATAATGACTGACCTTTATGACAGACCTTGCTTCCAGACCATTCAGGGTAGCATGGACTGTCCTCATCTGAGATGGATGTGCAATGAATAAAAAGTCTTCCTCTCAAACTGCTTCTATTTTCTCCTTTGCAAACACTCTTAGTGTCTTCTTCAACCCTAAATCACAACCCCATTCCCCTCCATTTTGCACTAGTCCTGTTTATTACCGGATTCTCTGCCACCTTTTAACCTGGGCTGTTATTTCTTCAACAGGGACTTTTGTCCCACATCATCATTGCAATGACACTAGAAAATAAGTTATAGTTATGGATATTTAAAACAGTAACTTGCCAAGCTTGGTGTGCATTGTTTGCATGTAAAGCTTTAACAGCTGTGGTACGGGGTGTAAAACAGATTATGAAGATCTAAAGTCAATGTCAGTCATTCAGTAGTAACTGAGATGTGCAGTGACACTCTGACATCTTCACTTCGCAGTTTATTTACATTCTGCTATTCAACTCAGCTGTATCGTGTTTAACCCTGTTAGACTGACTTTCCATTGTTTTTGGTTTTTCTCAATTTTTATATTCCCGTCTGATTTAAGCTCAGTTGGTTGAGTGGCCTGGGTTGTATGCTCAATAGCACTGCAAAAGCAATCATCAAGAGTGATGCCCCAGCAGGTAGATTCTGACATGGAAACATGCATTGTCCACATCAGGCTTGCAGGCTGTTATAACCATAAATGGAAGGACAGATACAACCATGAGGTGTACAAAAGTAATACTGTAACTGCTTATTTTCTTAAATGTGCAATAAAATACTGTTAAAAGCCCACATATAAAAGGTGTGCTGTCTGTTGTATAAGTTATTATGAATAATATTTAATTAGTTATATTTAAATATCATCATGGTTTATTTTTCCAATAGTGTCATTACAGTATTTTTAATGTTCAAGGGCTAAAATTGTGCCATGCAACAAATGTACAAGTATTTCTATTTACAATCTTTTTGTGCTTAACATCAAGGCTTATGGAATAAACCGTACATATATTATGAAAGTCTGCAGAAAACACACTTCCCCTACCATCTTCATCTGTCCGACAGATCAGGGGCTCACTCTCCGGGCTTAACCCAATCGCTGTGGAGGCGGACACAGTGATGTGGTACTGGGTCCACTTTTCCAGTCTCTGCAGCAACATCTGCTCTTGAGTTGGAGGCACTATTGGCTCCTCCATGACCTCGGTGTCATCACCAGCCTCCTCTGATGGGCCCACCACTTGGTAGAGCACCTTATACCCCGTCAGGTCACCATTCTGACTCTCCAGAGGCGGAGGGCGCCAACTTACCAACAGGCTGGTGGAGCTGGTGCTGCTGCATTTAATTTCTTGAGGAGGAGCTGAGGGCTCTGGTCAGGGGGGAAAGGACAGGAAGGAAGGGGGTAGGTGAAGAGGATAGGGACCAGGGAGGGAGGGGTGAAAAACAAAAAAATAAAAAAGATGGAAGAGATAAAGAAAATGAACAAAAAGAAAATTCTACAAATCAAATAAAACATAATAATAATTAAAATAAAAATTACAAACATAAAAGGTAAAAATAAAAATAAGCAAAAGAAAAACAAAAAGCTAATAAAAAACAAAACATCAAGCAAATGGCATAAATGAAAACTGCACATACATATGTAATAATGAATCAAGATGGCTACCCTACAACTTATCCAGGAATGCAGATCTATGTATTTCTCGGTTAGTTGTTTATAAAATAAAGGAATTAAAAAAATGAATGAGGCTGCAAGATTAAAGCTCTATGGGCCAGAACTTGACAACCCTAGTCTAAAAAAAATGCAATAATAGGTTCACTAATAAGTAAAGTTTACAACTGTAATTAAATAAATTTGTATTTAAAAAAATCAATAACTCATTTTGTAGTATAACTTTAAGGAAAATTTAAATTATGCTACACAAGCTTCAAAATAACAGGGATATTATAATTTGTGCTTTACATTTAAGAGCTTTACCCTGATTCACTATTGTGTTCTGAAATCTAACCGTTTTTACAATCTTCAGTTGTGCATTTTCTAAAACACACTTTGTTAAAGGTCTGAAGCAACTTGTTCTCGTTCAGACTGTGTGTTGTACACATATGATGAATTCTGTCTCTTGTCATTTACAGCTTGGTATTATATGGATAAGAGAACATCTAAAGTGGATCTTGTTGACCCAACGGGATGACTTAAAGCCACACTACACTGCTTCCATCTTAATGTAGCAAACTTAGTTCATTATTACACATTTTGAGCTGACACAACAAGTAAAAACAAAATCATATTTCATTATAAAAAAAAAGGCATCCCATACAGCAGTTTAAGAAAAAAAAACTTGGAAGAAAACAAAACAAACAAAAAAGAAAGAGGAAAAAAACTATGGAAAGAAGCAGCAATGTTGTCATTCCAAACAGGAAACAAGGAATATGAACTAAAGAAGAGCTCTGAGAAAGATGTTTTCTGTAACCCAAACAACTCAAACTGACCACATGGAGAAAAAATGAATTTAAAAACACAACAATAACAACAAAAAACAACTTTTAAGAAATCAAACCAACCAAGACAACAAACGAAAAATCACAAGCTTTGTCTGCATAATACGTACCTGATTCCCAAAAACACAACATTTTAAGACTTTCTTACCACCAGCACCTGACTACAGAGTGAGCTTTCTCTGGAGTCAGTGAGCAGCAACACTTTCTCTACCCAAAAGCATTTGATAAATTTTAAAATCAATGCTTGTTTTTGAATCATAAGCACATCTAATTATTATCCACTTAGAGCTAGTTTGGACCCACCTTGAAGTTAGCGGGAGGGAAAGTGTTGTCTCTGTGCTTTAAGGGCTGTTTAATACTGTATTATTGGGCCTGAGGGTCCACAAGACTGTGAGAGGGGAAGCCATGGGGGGTATGCAGTACAGAGATATTTTGTAGCTGTGAACTTGGCCAAGCTCACAAACATCCTTCTTTCTTTAAAATTTATACAAATAAATCCCATTTCATAGCAGAATCTCAATGCATCTCTGTGAAGCCTTCTGCCATTTTGAGAGCGCCAAGACACAAGAATAGAGTAGGAAACAGTAAAAGCTTGTATAGGGGAATTCGTAAAAGTTTAATGATAATGTTCTGACTGTAATGTCACTTTGGGAAGAACGGCTTTAAAAATGAAAATAAAAACTAGGAGTTTTGAGTATAAAGGGATCCACCCAGGGAAAACTGAATGCTCTGGCTCAGAAAAATAAGACAGGATCGCAGCCACAGTTTCCAAACCCTTCTCTGTGTCCAATGGGCTTATTTACTTAAGGTCTTACTGGATATTGAGCCTTTCAGCGTCTTTCCTTTGCCCATATTGTATTTGCAAACTCTCCACGTCAAAAATGATTGCTCAGTTCTCCATCTTTGTGGTAAGAAAAAGGCTATGAATCTGACATGGACTGTGCTATCACAGAACACAGGCATCCCCAAACCTGATAAGAATTTAAGTCTGGATGGGGCACAGCTTTAGTAAAGTGCATATAGCATGAAGGCCAGTAGTAGGATTATGAATACTAGAACTATGCAACCACAAAAGAAAAAACTTAGCTAAGGTTTCACTTGGGTTTCTTTCAAGCCTCCCTTGAAAGACTTTCTGAAATGCTATTTGACAAATAATTAGTCATGTCCACATGAATATCCGTCCTTTTGACTTTTAAGTCTGCTGTGATGTGAACAGGAGCTTTGAGTAAAAACTCGGCAATGTCAAATACCAGTGGCACAACTAATAATTATGAATACCTTGAGATTAAAGTCTTTTTTTACAAGAACCTTATCTGCAGCTCGGAATGAATGTAAAATTCCAAGTACAATGGTAATTACTAAGTGTTTGTTGTTGACTAATAAATAAAAAAATACTGCTAATGTGTTTTCATGTCAGACTTTAAACACATGTCTGTGTTTGGACTGCATTTTACCCAAAGCCTCAAATGACAGAATGTTGGTATTTGCAGATCATTATAGAATTAATCCCTGAAATGTCAAGCGGCCATGGTGTAGCTCACACAAATATTCCAATATATCTAAAAACCTACTGCAATTACAGTAAGTGGGGGGAAGCTAAACTGCTTGTTTGGCTAAATACGGAGGATTTAGAATCTGCCACTTTAATTTTAGAGATAGCTCTTGACTGGCCACTGGCAGGTTCTAGGTATAATCTAAATGTGTAACAAAGCCTGACAATCCAAGGCCTTGGCTCATAGGAAAGCATGAAATTAATTCTGACGCTATGAAATGGGATTCTTATCTGCCTTTCTGGGGCTCTGTAGTTCCTCAACACCCACTCCCAGGGTCTGCCTCAAGTTCTGCTACCATGCATCGAATCTGGGTAACAGCTAAAAGACATGCTGGGAGCCTTCCCAGCACTCGGGTTATGGACCCACCAGACCGCGTCTGAACAGTTTTGCAAAAAATGGTTTTAACCTGGTCTGACAAAATAGTAGCATAACACACAAGGCTTTGCTTCTGAATGAGGCCCAGAGCTGTCAAAAATCTCTTAGCAACAAAAGGAAAATAATAGCGAAGAATGTAGCTGTAGTAGTAGTAGTTACAATAATAATAATAATAATAATAATAATAATAATAATAATAATAATAATAATAATAATAATAATAATAATAATA
>JBAMHX010000016.1:10597388-10624568 GCA_037177515.1 Pseudomugil tenellus | reverse complement strand
GATATAGAATCTTTGAACACTTTCTAAGCAACAGCAAATGTGATGTTAAAGTCGTTATATTGTTATTGATCCCAACTATGGTGTAAATGGCATCTCTTAATGACTGCCTGAAATCACCATGGAACCCAATTAGGCCTGATCAGGTCCAATTTTCCCAGTAATGGACCACAAACAAGATGGCAGGAACACTGGCTGTAAAGACACTTATTGTTTCATTCGGCATTTGCACTTCGATACCCGTCAAGCAGAGCAGCATCAGTTCGAAAAAGAAACACAAATCTCACAAACAAATAAACCACCAAAAAAGACAAACATTTTTAACATAAAAACTAAGGTTAGAAATGGAACTGAAACAGAAATAAACACACAACACTACACTGGAATAAAAAATACAAAACAACCGAAGTAATAAGGTAAGCCAACAAAAAGGGTTGTATCTGGGAATAAAAACTGGAGGAAAACAAAGAAGGAAAGAGGAACAACTGAAGTAAACCTGGGGATTGCAGGAAGAAAAGAGGACCATTGCGGTCAAAGGGATCTGGCAGAGGCATGCAAGCGCAGTTACATTCTCCCATCATGCAACAGGTTCTGTAATTTTCACGTGCTGGGTTTCCATGACAACATGTGCAAGAAAGCCTTTAGGTGCAGAAGCAATACCAAAGGATGCAAAACGAGAAAAGGCCCCACAATGCAAACATAAAGGTAAATTATCAAGACCCGAGATAATCGGGTTTGCCTTCATCATTTCTTCTTGGAAATAAGTAATTTTTTTTATTTATAATCATTTAGCAGTTTTGTATTTTTATTTTTTTTTTCATTTCAATTAGTAGTTAATCGAGCTCTGCAAAAGCAAATACAGCCAAAATTTTTCAACACGTTGATTTCTTTTTTTCAAATGTGGGTTAAAAAAAGTAAAAAAGAAAAAACACACCAACCTTCTCGAAGCTCTGAGGGATGTAAAGGGGTTGATGCAGAACACAATGACATGAGGAGAAGAGAAAAATAGGGGAAACACAGAGAGAGTAAAAAAAGCCACCTCAAGGTGTTTAGCTGCAGCTACATATCCCTATTTCTTTTTGTCTCTCCCTATCCCTTGTCCATGCTATCAGTGATACCCATCTTGAAAGTACACTTGTCTGCCCTCCCCCTTAAAGAAACCTAGAACCAAAACAATCAGATTCACCACAGTGGCTGCACAGTCGCCTGCTAAGAAAAAAAATTATGCGGCGCCACTGATGTCAAATCAAGTGTACCATATTCATAATTTAAAATTTCACAAACTTCTTATGGCCACAAGCAGGGGCTCCTGCAGTGGCCGTATTTGCATTTGTCAGAAAAAGTAAACCAAATAAAGATAAAACAAAGAAAAAAAATAATGAGAGATTGAAAAGAAAAAAAAGACAGTTTGGGATGAAATTAGCAGCTGCAGCTCAAATTAAAGTGTACATTTTAGAAATCAAAAAGCAACTGTCTCGTTTTGGTTACTCTTTAGATACTGGCATTAATCCAACACAGTGTGTTTTTTACAATTCAGGACTGTTGACCTGATTTTTTTTTCCCCTCACAATCGATCCCTACAGCTGCTAATCTCAAGTGCATTTTGCTTCATGAACAAAACATAGTCAACATCAAGTATCAGAATTGATTGACAAAAGTTAACTGAAAACAGACAAAGGTTGACACCATCACAGCATAACAAGTGTGTTACATAGTGTGACAGTACTTAAGTAATCATGACCCTTGTGCACTCTTTTCAAGGCATGCTGATGGAGCCAGTGTTCATGGAAAATTGCATGAATTGCAGGAAATGATATAAGGGTATAGCTGTGCGTCTTCTGATCAAAAGAACTGCTAACTGTCCCGGTGCTGTGTCAATAAAATGTCCCCATCACAGGCTTTTAATGACTCATGTAGACAGCTTGAACATAATTTCCAATGAACGTTCTGCCTATAAACAAGGTGAATAGCTACTTGACATTGTCACTGAATCATAGTGGAGACAGCACAAGCCTCCAGGTCGAGCACTAGCAAGAAGAGATGCTAATCTTGATGGACCATTTTTTAACCTTCAGCTTCACACGGCTGAATTTTCCCTGTGCTTCTATTTCACAGAGCATGATAATAGCAATAATAATGAAAAAGCAGCTCCCTGACCCATTTTATTATGTCAGAGTGGTGAATTATTTATTGGGAACAAAGTTATTTGGTACACAGCAGAGGGAACAAACTGCGTAGATACCAAGGCATCTTTATTTAATATGCACAGTATAAATAATACATGTTGAGAATGCATCTGCTTCAATTTATTAAAGCTCCCTCAACAGGGAATCATTGTCATTTAGCATTAGTGGGGGAAGACATGCTTTTGTCTTCATTGTGTGTTTCCTATGATATATTTCAGTGCCTGTGACCAATTGTTTTTTTTATATCTCCACTTTGCTAGACCACGCCAACCAAAATTATTACTGACTGTGAATTCCTTTAAAGATAATACACCAAAGCAGAAACTGAGGAACACTATGGATTTATGCTCCAGCTCAGTAGGCGAATGAAGTAGAGGACCTTTGCTATTTATTATCTAGGCAAGATCTTTTCTTTCTTTTTGGTCTTGGATTCAAGTAGTTGACTGTGTCAACAGCCAATATCTATCAGATTCCTTCTCCCAAATCCAGAGAAGGCTAAAAGAGTTGAGATTTTGATTGCTGGGCAATAATACCTAGCCACCCAATCAAAATCAAGACTTACCGTTTTGCTCCTTCACCTGTAAAATCACTATTAGTTAATAATAATTTTTAAAAAAGTTTTTCCAGACTTTTTTTTTTTTGCGTCCAAACTTTGATACAAGGGGAAACATTTGATCGAGCACATAATTACAGGTTAGTGGTCTTTTACATCCGATGAAGTAAAGACATACGGCTTGTTGTGCTACACATTTCCTTCCAACTGAGTAGGGGAGGGCATAAAAAGACAAAATGGATCATAACATATTAATAGAGAAGAACATTAGTTGGTCAATTATAAATTTACATTAAGAAGTTTCATTGTATATGAAATTACATTTATGGGCAGGCATTACTACCAATGCTAGAAGATTTATATTACTTGTGTATTAGTATTTTATAAAACACATTTTGTCCAAATACATTTAAACTAAAATGGAATTGAATAGAAAAAAAACTACCATCCATTCAACTTAACAGTATTGCTAACCTAAAGCTGCACTGAAAAGACATTTTATTTAGAATGGATAAATGTTTTTATTATTATTTATTTATTTGTGTTTTGTTTTTTGGGTTTTTTTTATGCCTGGCTCTGGGGGCCGGGTTGCTCCCTACCTCGCACATAAAGGTTAGCAGGGGACGAGTAGCGCACGCCTTCCTGATTAGACGCAACGCACTCGTACTTCCCCTGGTCTGTTTCCTCGCTGTTCTCGATCTGCAAGGCTCCTGGGAAAAGATAGCATCAGACAAAGACAAACACAAAAAAAGAGGGAAGGGAGGAGAGAGAGAAGAAAAAAAGAAGCAATGAGAACATGATTAATC
This sequence comes from Pseudomugil tenellus, assembly GCA_037177515.1. Classification (NCBI taxonomy): domain Eukaryota; kingdom Metazoa; phylum Chordata; class Actinopteri; order Atheriniformes; family Pseudomugilidae; genus Pseudomugil; species Pseudomugil tenellus. The sequence continues at coordinate 10,621,026 of JBAMHX010000016.1, read as the reverse complement.
ATTCTGACTGTGAACGTGCATAAAGGAATCAGACAGTCCTCTTAATGGTAGATATCTTGAATTTCTCATGACCATTGCACCATGAACTGTTTCACCCAGCAACACTTATGCTGATCAGCATGACTAACTGAGTTCCACTCAAGCCTTAGCCATTTGTTGGGGGAAAAAAAAGAGTAAGTTAAATAAATGAAAAGGTGAACTGAATCAGTCACACTAAATTTGCAGTCATGTTGCTATTTGCAACTCATCTAAGAATGGAGATCTTTCACCAAAAGAAAGCAGCTACAAAGTAATGACGTGGGATAAAATCTCATGGAGAGAGTGTTGAGATGGCCTTGCAAATGCAGTGAAGTTAGAAAAATCATCCTTTGCCGAGAAGAACTCACTAAGGATCATGTGTGCAGAGAGAAGAAGGGCTCATGGGAAAATGTACAGGCATGAACAGCAGTTCATTTCTAAGTGAACATTGGTTACACATGGTAAACAGTTATATTCTCAGTCTTCTGTGTTTGGGTGGTAAGTTCTTATGAAAAAAAATTACATCTAATGTATATGCATCAATACTATTTATTGCATCCATTGGAGCTGGAAAGCTTTAACTCATTTGTATTCTCTTTTAGTGACTGATGTGCTTCAGAAGACCATTAAGATTAAATGCATTTTCTCATTCCACATACACCTCACCTGCACCTCCGCTCTCTCTCCCTGTTTGGTCATTATTATTTTATATGAACACCTTAGGGCTTCTGTTTTTCAAACACACTTTATTTCTTATCTCTGTGTAGATTTTATCTCTCGCCTGTGCCATCCGAGACAACCTCAGAGCTCAGCGGCAACATGGAGGGGGGAAGGGAGGGAGGTGAAACACCAGGCGTCAGATCATTCCTCGTTAGAGTGCTGTTGACGGCACTTCCTGATGATATCATTAGGGCTTCTGGCTGGCTCAGCAGACAGATTGCAGCCCAGGCCTCGCTGACAAACACAGCACCATCGCTCGTTAATGTTAAGCCAAAAAGCATCAATATGCCAGCAGCTTTCTAATATGTTATAATCTTCTCCATCACATCTGCAAGTTGAGTGAACACAATGTTGTACAACGTTACTATTCTGGAATACTGGTCGAATAATACGTTTCAGCTCTGCTACAAATGAGACAATCGATCGCGACTAATTATAAAGATTAGTCACACTTCCACCGAATCTGTAGCCTAATAGAGAAAGGAGTATTGTAGTCATCGGGGTCTAAACAATTACACTCACCCTTTCACAACGAAAACAGACCTGGAGCTAGAACAAACTATAAAACTCCATTCTTTACCTTCTCCTCGTTTCTGTTGACAGCTCAGATCATTGTCATTGCTCACAAAGCTTCGTTTCTGGCACATAGCTCATGAACCGAATGAAAATGTCTACCTGCAGAGTGCAGGTGGTGCGATTTCAACTATGGGTTTATAGAGGCATCTGATTTGGATCCGTTTGATGTACGCTTGGAGCAGCTAATGCCAGCGTGGTGGCAGGTGGGTTGGAATGTGCTCAGAAGCTGAGACCACAAAGTAAGGACTGTGTGAAGTTCAACTCCAGGTGGACAGTTCCAGCAAGCTCTGCCAGCGGCTTGTCTGCTCTGCACCCTCCCATGAATTATAATATTTTTTCAGGTTCTCTTTTGGGAAAATCATAAGCAGTGATCTATGTATATGTTTTATTTTTTTCCAAGCCTTCTACCTTTTGATGATCTGATAAACCAGCTGCTTCCTACAACACAAATATTAATCTCAAAACTGCAGTGAATACATTTATTTGACAATCAGTGAAGAGCAACCAAGAAGCAGTGAACTGTGTCTCTCTTTGCGAAGGAGACAAAGCAAAGAGGAGAGAAAGATAAGAGCCATTGAGGAGATAGAGGGAGTGTCATTTGTCCTTGCACATCTTTGGTGGAGGCTTCTCACCAGGTGGTATTATCTGTTTCCAAGCCCCTACTGGCTTTATTACATACTCCAGCCATCATTTCAAAGTGAAGCTGTGAGGAACACATATGGAGTCTATCTGTTTTCAGAGCACAGATAGTGGGAGTAAAGTTAGCTGAAGAGAGAAGCAAAAACGACGGATAAGACCGATGCAAACAAAGACAAAGTAATTATTGATTCTTGCCAATACTCCTTTCTAATGATTTTCCATCGTCACACTTTATTCAAATGCCAGCTTTATTTTTGTAGAATAAAAAAATAATTAAATGACTATCAGACTAATGAAATTAGTATCTGCAGCAATGTGAAAAGAAACTAAGCTAAAGAGTAATTTAAAAGCCTGATATTATTGATAATGTAGGGTTTAATTACTGACTTCTAAGAAACAGAATCAAATGATATCTTTTGATATCTTATTGCTCGGAGCAGTGTGTGCATGTATATGTGCACATAAAACAATCTCTACCCATGTGTTTCTTTGTTGCTGTTTCCTTTTGTCTCCTTTTCTATCACTTCTAGTTTTTTTTTTTTTTAAGTTGACGGCGCTCCATGATGCATAATTGCGCTCCATCTCTTTGGCTAGCCTGTGGCTTACCAGAATGCATGTGGCCAGCGGTGTTTCGCTTTTGTTTTTATTTGTTTTCCTTTTATCAGAGGAAACGGAAATGCGAGAAATTGAATAAAAGTTGAAAATTATCTGTCATGAACACAATAAAACCCGAGTCTGCTCACATGCTGAGTGTTTACTGATAAAAACACAACGCCCAACAAACAGCAATTTTGTGCGTGTGTTTTTCAAAAAATGCCCGAAAAGAGCTCATTAAATAGGTCCTACATGGGGTCTCTTGGCATGTTGTCCTTGTTTCCAGCTATTATGTTTTATCACATGCAAAAAATAACTACAGCCAACAAGCTTCATTTGCTTGATTTCAGAGCAAATCATGAAAAACTGATTAAAAAAAAAAACAAGTTTGCTTGCCAAGAGATGTTCTGCTGTGTAACATTCATAGCTGCTATTTGACATCAGCACAGTTTGCCTGTCTTGGTTACACTCAAATACAAAAAGTAATTGTCTTATTTTTATATGAGCTATATGAACAACTAGTTGTTAAATGGTCTACTTTGCTTTCTCTTTGCATGTTTTTGTTAAAACCCTGTTACAAGAACATCTATTTTACATAAGAAACCGGTATGATAGACCATTTGAGGAGAACTGCTGTACTCTCAAACTCATATCAAGTTAAATTAAAAAGGACACACGGATGTTGGAGGGCATTTTTCTGTTGTGGGAATTGATTTGCAAATGCCCTGGAACATGAGTGCCATGAGTCCATTTTTGCCTTCACAAACTGACCATAACTGCTGAAGAATTGCCCCTGAGTTTAATCCATGGTTTTACTAGACCTTAGAACAGAAGATAAGAACACCTTTACTGAATATTTCTTATTTAGATTATAGATTCTGTGAGGATCCACACCTGAATATGTACAAATCAGACAAATGAACTCCCTGGTAATAACAACTTCTTCCACATGAATCCATTACTCTCCAGTCAGTATAAACAGAAACACACACAACTTCCCGCCCTTCACTGCTCTCCACTTCTGGCTGTCTTGCAGTATGTTCACTGCCTTCATCCATCCGATAAAGAAGGCTGTAATGGGCAGTGGGTCTGGAACATTTGTCCCAGCTGTGACAGCTGCCCTGGTTAACAGCACAGCGTGCTGCAGGCTGATCTGATGAGCGGTGAGGTGCCAAGATAACAAAGCGATCTGTCTGGGCAGAGTTCAACTACGACATGTTTTTGGGACAGATTCTCCAGAAACTGTGAAAAGGAGATAATTCTGGCCACTTATTCTAACATTTTACTCTTTCCCCATCTAAAATTAGCAAGAATTAAATTAAGTCTAGGTACTATCTAACATTTACTTGAAGGTTTCATATTTTGCCATCTGAAGACTGGCAGGAAGAATACAACAAAACAGGAAAACAGGGAGAAAAAAGGTTACGGCAAAAAGAGGTGGAAGGAAAAGTAGAAGAGAGACAAAAACACAAAAAATAGAGAGATAGATTAGAGAATAAATGAAAAGCGAGGAGGGGCTGGTATGGATGATTAATTTCAGAAAGTGCCTTAGGCAGTGGTCTGCCCACCCCGGCCGCTGCTTTGTAGCAGCTTTACCATGTGTGTACCACCCCCAGTCCCATTTGTGTAATTCAATTAGTGTGCTCCAGTGGGGCTTGATTGATTTGTTTAGGCGATCAACAAAATGGCTGGCCAAGTCTCACTCTTCTTCCTATCCCTCCCTCTTGGTCCTTGTGCATCCCACTCAGGCCTTCTGGTGGCACACTTCTCTTTTCATCATTTTATCTCTCTTTTTCAATTCATGAGTCTCATTAGCGCCTCATTTCGCTTCTCCTGCTATTCCCCCTTATCCCAACACTGCTCACTAACTCTTCTACAGTCTAATTAAAGCTTCAAATTAGCATCTTACTATATCCTTCAACACACAAGAAATATTACCCTTCCTTGTATATACAGTCCACCTAAATGCACAGAAAGTACATTAAAAATAAAATTTTGTATGTTTTAGTTCCTTACTGGATTTCTAGAGATTGAAAAATGGTCCAAGGCCAGTTTGTATTTTTACACATTACAGATGTGTGTCAAAAACACAAACCACCTCACTCATTTGTAACGTCCAAAGTTTAGCAAAAGTTTGGAACATATTCTACAGAATAGTTGTAGTGCAGGAGATCCTTGAAATACATTTTGCAGCTATAAATGGTAATGCTGTCTTGGGAGATGTCAACTGTTAACTTTTGGTTTTATTTCGCTGCACTAAAAAAACATCTGCAAAAGTCTAAAAAAGGCACTCGAGTCTGGACTTGCCATTCTCTCTCCATCTCTTTGTTTTTTTCTCATCCTGTCACTCTGGCAACACTGTCACTACTTCAAGGTCATTACACTGTGACCGCACCAGCATGGAGCACCACGTGTGATGCCATTGTTGTCATGGCCCATCTGGTGGTTGTAGTGCTCCCATTAAATAGGTGATGAAGCAGGTAGGGAGTCAAGCTACCTTTACACCTGTCGCTTACATCATGGCTTTGTGCGAACATAAAATGAACTCAGACTTTCTATTTTTTTTATTTTGGGAATCAGAGAAATAAAATGACGAAGAAGCTGGACATTAATGTCTTTCTTTAATGGAACTGATGACTGAGATTTGTGTAAATACACTGATCCACGTGGATATGGATTTGTGCATATCACCATGCACCAAATCCTACACAATTCATATTCTAAAAACTGGCAAGACAGTGCTGCCAAGAGATAAAGTGTGTTTATGCGTGCATGTTTCCCTCTTTCTAAACGCAGCTTATCTCTGCATGCATATGCAAAGTTCATTAGTAAGACTTCCCTTTGTTCACCACAATATGATTTATGAGTCTCTCTTAATCAAACAAAGGAGATGAGGAAAGGGATTGGCAATGTCTTTCATAAGTAAGGGGTTTAGAGGGGGTAAAGCATTTGAAATTAGTCTACGAAATAACACAATGTTCTTGAAAGGTTGAGGATGGAGAACCTTAACCTTACTGTGGGAGCTGTACTGTAAAAATGAATCACCTCCTTGGCTGTAGCAAGCTGTAATCGCAAACACCAAAAGCATTTATTCCATCCACCCCTTTAATGCATGGGCAATCCTGTCAAACAGAGATATTCACTTACCTGCTATGTCTGTGGAACTAAAGCATTTTACAACAAACACACTGAATATCAATGAATCACCTGGGAGTGAATGATTCAGTAATAACACCTGATTGATAATTACAAGTGAAAGTTACACTGTCGGGGGAAATTAGGAAGATAAACAACATAAAGGGAAAGAATATCAATTATTTGAACAATGATTTGGTCTAAATCAAAATAACATCTTTACATCTTCGTCACCTCACTCCCTCCTTGACATAATTCCGTTCATCCTGACATTATGAAAGCTGTTTTTTTCCCCTGCATGGTCGAGGGTGTGCTTGTTGCTAGCTTTAAAAAGGCAGCCAATGTACACAGCAGCCTCCCTAGTTTTGCAGTTACATGCGGCAGTACAGCAGAGTGGAAGGAATTAAATCAAAATATAATTTATGCCAGCTCTTCCCCTGACATACTATCTCCAGCAATGGGGAGGTGCATTAACATAGATGATGTGGCTGGTGCCCTAGTGGTGAACGGAAAGATCAAAGCAGACAAGGAGAAGGAAAAGAGGGCAACTAAAATTGCCTTTAACAGATTATAATATAAAATAGCCTGGTCTTACCAATTTACAAGGCTACAATCACTCGCCCTTTATTTTCTCCATTTCTTGATCCACATGCCTGCTTATAAAAACCTTAAATGTCACAGGCACTGAACAGCCAAGCCACCTTTTAATAGCCTTGGCCATTCCTCTCTCTTTTTTAACCTTCCCAATCTTTATCACAAACAGCTGGCAACTTATTTTGAATTCCTCAGTAGTTTCTGGACATTGATGATGTGGAGGAGAAAGTGAGAAATTACAGCACAGAACACACACACACATGGAAGAACAGTACAGGAACAATAACATGAGACAGTGAACAACAAGACTTGTCTTACAAACTGTGTACAGGGCACACAGAACAAAAACAGATGAGCTACAGATGTCAATAAAATAAAATAACAATATGAAAATCGTTTAGTTTAGTTGGTAACTATGAATAAGGAGTGATTATGTCTCTTTATGTGTTAGTTAAAGTATTTTTTCCCGTTTGCTACTTTCCTTTTTGAATAATTTTGTGATGACATCTTACCTCGAATCGGGGTATGCTCTGGAGGAGACACAGAAATGAAGACACATCATCAGTTCAGGTCCAGGTTAATATGGTTAGAGAAGGTTTGGGGGTTGAAGTTTTCACTTAACCTAGATTATCAAAGAATAATCTTTTCCAGAACTTTTTTTTTAATTGGGAGGGTGGTAAGGGGAAGAGGACCAAAAGCAATACGTCTTGTTGCTGGTATCACAAAAGAATGCACATATTATGATGAATGGCATTTAGCTTGCTAATCTCTTTATTACCCCCACTCCTTGGTTTTGATATCCTATGACGGGAAGTACAGCGCTTTGATAAAGTGAAGACAGATTAAGGTCCTACCATTTTATCGTGGCTGCATTTCAGTGTGATAAGCAGAGCATGAGAGGTTTGGTTTCCCAACTCAACGTGGAATGCTCCAGTATAAGCTTTTTTGCAACCAATGGACCTTGAATAAGAGGTCAGTAAAACAGTTAAAGGCGCCACTACTCTATCACATGTATCCAGATAAGTATTAAACAAACTTGCAGCAGAAATAATGGATTCTCCTTTGCACTAGAATTTCAGACTATACCTTAAGGCAACACCAGTTAAATCTTACAGATTGACATTTGTATTTATCCTTCAAGTCATAAACCTGTTTAACTGTGACAGATAGACTCCTTACCTGAAGGTTCATCCCTTCCCCTCAGTCATTCAATCCCCTGACTCTTTCAATTGTTTAAATTCCCTGAGAGTTGTATGTTTTTCTTGTCTGTGTTTATTGTGAGTCTGTATTGTGTTACATGCTTGAGTGCAAGCCAAATGCCCCATTAGGGACAATAAAATATTGAGTTTTTCCGGTTTTAGGCTGGTGGGCTTTTAAATGCAGTAAGAACTGTTGAAATGGAAAATGTATGCCTTTAAGCAGAGCTTTGTGTTTCTGTAGGGGCGCCAGCTTAGCGTCAACCCCTTGAAATTCACATTAAGCAGTCGTCCTGCTCTCGGCTGTTTTTCTTAATTCCCTTTCTCTTGTTGCTCGACCTGTTCCTTGGTATATTTTGTCTTTCTTTGTCCAAGTTAGCCACATCTGCATTGAACATCATGGCATTGGTTTCCTCACAACGCACTTGCACTAGGAAAAATTATGAGTGGTTGCTGTTCATCTATTTCGCCTATAACGCTACCTCCTCCCCTAACCCTATTAGTATGCGTGTTAACCTGCGCCCCAATATATGCTAATGCAGATTCTAACTTCTTTACCAGCAGATCACATACTGTTTATGGGCAAACACATCTTGCCCTCCATCTGTCTGAACACTGCATCATAGAGAGGTGTGTAAACCTCTTCTTCTCCAGCTACACTTACAACTTTAATGGAAGCAACACTAAAGTTAGGATTGTTGATGACATCTTCAAAATAGGCAGAATCAATGACGTCTGAGCAGAGTTTAAAACCTGGAGATCTGGAACAAAAAATGACCTCATGACCAAGATGAAGGTGGCGATCCTGACGGCAGGAGATGGAAACCAGATATCCATCTCCTCTGCATCATTAGTCCTGAGAGTGCGGAGCTTGTTCAGACTTTTAGACACCACAAATCAGTACACATCAGTCAGAGATTGACTTAGTCCATCAACACCAATGATGATGATGAAAAACTGGCTTTTTGGAGCATCTAAGGAAGACAATACTTCCACATCCACTGCTGATGGTCATCCATAGTGTGGGTGTCATCTTCTGCTACACTGCAATGTTGTATTCTGACTGGACTAGGTAAAATGGGAAAACTCTCTGGTAAATTAGTACCGGTGGTGAGTTGAGATGAAAAAATAAGTATCCCTATGTAAATTCCCATCAGTGCGCCCATGGGACTTTTATTGTGAACCTGCCCCTGGTGTTTGAGATGTAAAGTGGTACCAGCAATTTCCATAGCCTATGTATTTTATGTCTATAAAGGACGTGGGTGCGTGAGCTCATGAGATGGGCCTTTCAATGCCTTCTGGTCAGATTGTTATTGCACTTCTGAATATGGAATAATCTTTTCTGATACCAGCAATTGGGATTCAGTCACGGTGTTTAAAGTTCTGCCTGGCTTGCAATGGACCTTCATTAGTACATTATTCCTTGCTTGGAATTGTGCTTAAACTAATGATAAAACTAACCTAATAGTGATATATAAGCTATACATACAGAATATGTGCAAAATTTGCAATTGCTAAGACTGATTTTACTTCAATTACAATTGACATACAATACATTCTGAGTATTTACTTATATAAATTGCTAACTGTTTATAAGTTCATTAATTTAAACAAATAAGCATTCCCACTGACTTTTTTCTTAGTTCCAGATCTTTATAGCCTAAACCCATCATAAAAGAAGAATTATATATTCATGACAGTCACAATGAAGGCTCAGTGTCATTTAAAAACCAGGCAAAACCAAAGTAACATTTTAATCATTTCTGTAATGATAGTCTACATAGTAATGGGAAATTCACAAGACAAGGGCTCTGGAAAGGGTTACAGTGTTATTGAGTTAGAGTTTGATTAAAGACTGCAGGAGGCTGGTTTATTTTGCTTTAGCGAAGATGAATTTTAGTTGTTAGTTAAGAGGTCATGAGTTAAAGGTTAGAGGTTAAGGTTAGAGTTAGGTTAAAGTTAGAGTTAGGTTAATGTTAATAAAGCAGGTTTGTACAGGGGAAGACTTTCACAAAGACCTTATGTAGAAAATAAGAACAAAAGAAGGATAATGAGATGAAAATGAGAGGGGGATAATGAGGCAGGTGAGGGATTGCAGAGGTAGTTCAGTGCAAAGGTTGAACAGAAACATAAAAGGTGGAAAGGAAAACGAAGTCAAGTCTGTTTTAATAACGATGCTGAGATATTGCAGTCAATATCTCTTGAAATATCAAATTTTCAATAATGTTTTATAAAAAGATTAAGAAAAAAGAAACACTGTCAAACCAAGTGTGCACAGGCTGGCCAGTATTTATTCATAATAGTAAATTCACCTGTATTAGGGTCATGAAACCTAATGGCCATAAGCTCTCATTCTAAACTCTAGTCATCCAGTGGTTGATCAGATTAAGGTGGCAATGACCTAAATAAATAAATGTGATATTATTTTTTTCTTTTCCACAGAACATCCAGCTGGGTTGTTTAACAACTCTCTGATTAAAAAAGAAAATATCAAAGCTATAGTCTGGCCAGAGGCAATCTGGGCAGAAATGTTGCACATCTGCATGTGAGGTAAATGAGGTTGCATGATTGGCTGAGTGCCAAAATCTGACCACTCTCCAGAGGACATCTGTCTGACCTTCTCCTCTGCAGACCCCAGACTGAATTACAGGCAAGTCATGGCAAATGTGGCATTATATAAAAATAAATAAAAATATTGTCAATTGTTACCACTACACATACTCATAGAAGCTTTGATGCCAACATGTGAGAATTTCCTGCAGATTAACTCAGTGTGAGTCACACGTGCATAAATCTGTGAGTGAGGATTCATGTGATGTTGGATCATAATTTCAAATTTTTATATTAAAAAAAGACCCTTAATCTTTATGAATACTCTTCTCCACCCTCTCACTGTGTTCTGTGGTTAATCTGTTATGGCTGACAAGGTCAGTGACAGCCTGGGGTCTGCAGCCATGGAAACTTAGGGAGAAATGTCAGGCTCCCCACACTCCACTAAAGGATCTCCTCGGGGGAGCTTGATGCAAATATCACTGCCCCACCAGCACAGCATGGTCTGGAACATAAGGAGTCAGTCTCCCAGCAAGTCAGCCATCTTGCAAACAACAGTTATATAGATATATTAATACCTGTTAGTATCATGTTATGGATTTTTGGGGGTGAATACAACTGGAATGGGAAATAATTTGTTTTGACACCTAGTTGCCATTTCACTTGTAATGTTCCTGGTTTCCTCTCTGGTAACTCGTTCTTATTTAATTTAGCACCAGGTCTTATCGGTTCAGTTTTCTCTAATATCAGAGTGTGACCAAAAAGCAAGCAACCAGAGCTAAGAAACTTTTAACAGCAATCTGATCAACACATCAGCATAAGTTTTAAAGAAGAAAAACAAAATCTGGTGTCATCTTTGTTGCTTTGACCTTTTTCAGCTTTGCATTGCTGGAATTAACTCTAAAACATTGAGGTCCAAGATGGCTGCCAGAATTTCTCAAGATATGAGCTGGTGGCAGAATTAGGGGCTTAAACACACACAGGCTTTTTTTCTCACAAGCGTAAATCCTATGCAAGTACTGAGCTTTCCAGCAAAAGCACTAAAAAATGGAAAAAAATAAAGGGCCAACCCCACAAAACTAACATTATCTTGCAACAGTCTTATTGAAAGAAAGGAATGTAATTTCCTTTCCTGACCTCCATATACACACATAAAGTTTAAAATGCAAGTAAAATATACAGAGCTTCAAGTGGCTGGGTATATTTTTGCAAGTAGTTAAAAAAGAGTCCAAAATGTGGCACTGTTGGCCAAGGTGGCAAAAAAGCTTGAAAAAAATAAATAAATAAAAAGCAAAACTCAACGAGGGACCCTGTCTAAATTGCAGAAAGGAAGGTGCAGCCCTATAGGGCCTTCACTTGGAGAAAATTCAATATGTCTTCAGCTCACATTGACACATTCCAAAGATGTTTTGGGTACTTTTGGACTGCGAAGCTTGTATTATAAAAGCTGGAGTTCAACCATTTACCATCCAAGGATAAATATACAGTATATAAGTAAGAAGAAAAAAAAAAAAACATTTGTGTGTTGCTTGAGAAATATGCTTACTCTTCATCTTGTCCTAAAAATACTGTGAGCTGTGACTGGAAAGTAATTATTATCTTGGATTCAAACAAGAGTCCAATTATCTCCCCAAAGCTCACAGTTTTGAAACATAGCAGAAGATGGAAAAAAAAAACAGATGCAACATGGCGAGCGGAAAATTAAAACCTGGATATCATTGTCATAGAGAAATAAATAAAGCAGCAGTTATTTCCAAAGTGATATTGAGAACTCCTAAAAAAACTGTATAAAAATAAGCGTCATCTATTTATTACATTTAGCAGAATTAATAAGCAAATTAGCATTTAAAAAACAGAGCAGACTTATTCCTATATAAGTAAAGAAAGGGAGAGCTTTGCTGCCTCCTTGTACGGCATCTCTTTGCTTTAAGTTTGTGGTGCTCAGAAGTTACAATTGAAAGAGTGTGGATTAAACTCGTTTAAACCAACTTAACTCATAAAGTTAGGAAAACAGAAAGAGAAAGCAGAGAACAATTTGGGAGAAAGGAGGAAAAGACTGGGAGGGCAAGGGATACATGCATTTTGGAAAGTAGTTATATGCCATCTGCTTCAAAGAGAGAGGGTTAGTTTGAGTTTTGTATGACACTTACCAAATGCTTCTGAAAATGACAAAGCAAAAGGTAAATAAAAAAGAACATAAGAACAACATAGCTCATTTTAGGCTAAGGTTAAAGGTGAGTGTTACCTAATTTTTATAAATGTATCTTATTTAGGAATAATTACAGAAAGAATTAGTTATTTTAGTCAAGAGGTTAGACTACAGTTAAATTTTTTAATTAGGAAATTAATTTTTGCTTTAAAAAGAAAAAAAATGTTATTCAGTTCATGTCCGATTTTTTATATTTTAATCTGGTTTTGTTTAATTTAATCCTTTGTGGTTTTAACTCTGCTTATGGGTCAAAACCAAATAAAATGTATCTGAAGACTCGGATGTGTATACAGAAGCACATCTGAGTTTCAGACACTGATATAGATTAAACACTTTCAGAAAGAGACAACAGTTAAACAAGAAACACAAAGACAAAAGAAGAAATTGCGAAACAGATAAAGACAGATGATACAGAGGTTGAACAACAGACAAACAGCTTCTTTGTCTACTTCTTTGTCTGCCATTCACACATGTTTATAGCTCACAAAACCATGTTGTCAAAATTGAGTCAGTTTTAATAGCCTTCACATAATTACATGACAAGCTAAAACACTAACAAGTGGAAAAGATACACTTTTTTGGATGACAAGTGTGCCCAAGAAATAAACACCAGAATTTTAACACTTTCTCTGACATTTGAAAAATCTTCAGCATTTTTCAGAGATCTTCCTGCAGAACTCTTAAACCAAGCTTTATTAAAATCTACAAATGTTTGCAAGAATATAGCTAAATAAAATGTCCAGGTGAATCCCGTGCTTACATTGTGCTTATCAAATAACGTGCCTACATTTGGATTATCCAAAAACAATCTCATTTAAAATACATTCACTAAACTGTATCAAACTAAAAACAGTAAATGTCCCCTACAGGATGAGGTCAAAGGCCTGCATCTTTTAGAACTTTACCAATGAACCAACGAAATGACAAATCGATTCTTTTGTCTGTACAGCTTTTGAGAGCCACAACTAGGACAGAGATGCAATGGGAACAGTCTTTATTTAGTGGTGTCTACCCTGATTTACATTTGCAGCAACAAATCAAATGGGAAGCATTGGATTTTTCAAATGGTGACAAATCATCGACCTAAAATATCTACCCTTCTTGCCCAAAGCCACTCCAGGGCCCGCACTTAATTAGCTATGTAATTAGACTTTGTTTTACTGGGCCTCTCATCAGGTTTTAATCAATGGGAACAAGACAACATATCCACATCTGAGTTTTATCATTAGGGTATGGACATTGCTCCAATTCTCTGCCATGATACATATATCGCGAAATCCTTTGACCTCATTTTGCAAAATCCCAATCAAAATTTAAAAGTTTCTTTTAAAAGGAAATCTTGGCTACATGGCTACAACACAGACTTTATACTGCACTCATTACGTCATATTCATATTACATAGGCTACTGATGTATATTTGAGGTACTTGTTTTACAATTTTTAAAATTTACTTTTGTGAATTTCTTTGAACTCACACACCAAATATATAATTCTACTGGAAAAGTGATTTATTTTAACAATATGGCAATATTCTGAAAAATATTGTAAGCTGAAAAAAAAAACAGTCAAGTTGACTGTTCAGAATGCTTGAAAGAATCACAAAACACTTCTTGAGTTGGAAGAAAAATATATATTTAAATGAATTTTCCTTACCTGAACGTAGCTGTTTGATTCGCCCGTTACTTGTGCTGGGGTCTATGGGTAGGAAATCTTTGTACCAGGTGATTTCGGGGTCAGGGGTGCCACTGGCAGCACATAGCATGGTGGCTGTTCGAGTTCGCTCCACCACTTTCAGTTGAGGTCCCATGTCAATGTTTGGAAAGCCTAATGGAAGAAGGTCCTCTGGAAAAGAAGAAAAAATTTTAAAAAAAGTTATGCGAATCCTGTGTCTTGACAAAACTCATTTTGTGATTTGACTGTCACATTCAAACTTGCTGCACATTTGTTACTTGTTAAGACTGCATCAATCAGTTTAATGGGAAAATATGGAGGCCCGCAGGGTTCAAATAAGTTAATTAAAAAAAAATCTCCGCCAACAACTCCGCAAACAAGTTGAATAATGAAATCAAATTTTTCATTAACATTCCTCAATTTCAGTCAAGTTCATGAGACTGAAGTCAGTTTTATGTTAAACAAGTCCTCTGTAGAACCAGTACTTGGTTAGGACCCATTTCAACTCCTAACAGACCATAACTGAATAGAAAAAAATAAGAAAAGTAACAGATCAGTTATAACAAATTTTCATCAAAATGTGAACAATTTATCTCATTAGAGCTAAGCGCAACATATATTATAATCACAATTCCCAAACTATCACACCAGTCAACACTTATTTAGTTAGAAACACAAGCCCTAGGGTTACTTTGCAGCTAATAAACATGCATGATTGAATCATTATTTATTTTTTAAGAGATGACAGTGTAGTGCACTCTGTGGTCATTGTTCCTCTATCTGCAGTCTTTGGGCAATTATCTCCATGGTTCAAATTGCCTGAACTCTACCCTGACTGGAGCCAGAGCAGTGATTCATTCTGAGATGACAAGAGCTGAGGGGGAAGCACCCAGAGCCATAATGTGCATCAGAAACCGAAGGCCAAATCACAAATGGGAGAGGATTGACTGACTTAGATGCTGGCCAGTGGCACAGCCGAATTCACTTGGCAAGTCAGTGACCTCTTGTCCATTTTACAGACATTATAGTGCTTTTTTTTTGCTGTTCGAAAAGACCTAAATTAATGGGAATGAGGACAAAAACTTCAACCCCAGTTTAAGTTGCAGACCTATGAAAGACAGTAAATTGCATACAACACTGATTCATATGATAACACAATATATCAACATAGATATCTGAGAACATTCCATCTTGTCTAATGTTTATTTCAATTGTACTATTATTCAAATTAGTTAAAACAATTCAAAATCAATGAATTGTGAAAAAAAAGATAACTCAAAATAATGCATAATTTCTATTAAAATAACTCCCATAATACATTTAACTGTTTTGTAATCTTTAATTTTTTTTTAATTAGAATTATAAATGAAGAAAAAACTGCATAATTCTTATGCTATTGCATAATGCTCTTGGACTGTGGAGCAGAATTGTATTCATATTTTGAATTATTCAGTCTTGTAAAAGAGAAGACACATGACAACGTTAGGAGGAAGAATCCCGAAGTTCAGACAGGTTCGCTCTAAGGCTGTCATCAGAACAATGCATATTTCAAAAGCAAGTTAAAAAAATACAGGCATTTACACTGTTTCATGTTTCTGAGCCGTATATTCACCATCATTTATTCATGATCATCCCTGTATAATCTCTTTATACCAATTTCACTGAAGCTCAGAAAAGCTATGGCCCAGACTTAACTTTGTCAAGTTACACAATATGTTCTCATAAATACCCTCCTCTGTGTCATCAATTATCTATGTACAAGATACCATCTAAGGTGCAGCACTCGTATATCCCTCTGGCTAGGTCTGTCTCTTAGAGAAGTATATCTGCAAAGGATAGGTCTGACTTGCACTATGAGTGTTACATCTGATGTCACCAGGCCTATCTGTACATCACATCACATTTACTCTGTCTCCATGCTACGAAAACATGACACTGTCGCCTATTTTGACCCCATTAATGCTGCACAAAAAAAGAAAAGAAAAACATAATACACTAAGTGGATTTGAGACTAATGTTATTAGGCAAGAAACAGAGGGACTCTGTACAAAGGAGCAGAAGAGGGCAGAAAAGGTGAATGAACAAACAAACTGGACAAAAAAAGCAGTAAAGACAAAGATGGTGGATTCACAAAGAGATAATGCTATCATTACAGCTGCTCTGTCCAGATACAACACCAGAAGCCATTTCCTGAATAAACAGCATGTATGCAGACTGCTTGCTTCCCTGGGAATAAAGTCCGATACCATCTTTCCCCCTGAAGCTTACAGACTCTGTCGATAAAGGCGGTCATGCAAAAATAAATAGATCACTCACTGAGGGAGTGTTACTTTAGGGTTAGCCAGCCTGACTGTGAAAGGGAGAAGGCAACAATGACATGGACTGATTATATCCCAGTATTCCCAAAGGGCTTGTCCCTTGTAATGGCACAACAATTGCATTTCTATGATTTGTGTGCTTGGTGATGACAGATACACACAGGTCAAATAGAATCAGTTCATGCGAACTGCTGGTCACTGACAGCATTGTTGCCTGATTTGCTGGGAGCAGCATTTGTCACTTGGGCCAACAATCGTTAGCAGGAATATTAGACACTCGCTAAAGAATGACGCACGTCATTTTCACAAGAACCTTCTAAATATATTTAACACACACAACCACACGGACTGAGGTAAACCATTTTTAATCTGATGGTAAGACTGGTAAACACATAATCTAATTTGCATAATTAATGATCATCTTGCTGGATCCTATAGACACGTTGATTGTTGTTGTTTTCATTTGGTTAATCCTAGTCATGCGCACTAGTTGTCGGCAGAAGACACGCCGTAACCGGCATCAATCGTAGTTTTTACACGATGGAATTTTCAAAGAGGCAAAAATCAAGTCGCTTATTAGCAAAAGAGAAACATCTTGACCATTTATCGGACAGAGATCGTGAAAGATACGAACAGAAGTTGTATGTGTGTGGTGTTTTGTTGCCTGATCCGTTTGAAATGGACTAAAAGCAGTGGGACATTATGTTGTAGTGGCCGCCTGTACAGTATGGCGACATCTGGAACTATTTATAAACACTCCTGGGTAGGTACACAGCCAAAACACTGAAAGCTTACAAATCGCTGGATGGATATTTTTTTTTCATTTGAGCACATGTTCATGAAGTTTTATACTACAGTGCAAACAACTCGCTGTTTTTCCTACGAGTTACTTCTTCCGTCCGCATCTTGAAAGTTCCTGCTAAAGGACGACAATGGAAGTAAACGCTTGACTCTTTGGGTGAGTTTGAAGATTGTGTTTGCATATAAAACATAAGCTATATATTTGTTCTTTTTTGGACACCTGATCTGAAGCCTGTATGGACATTTTAGGCTGAAACCAACGTGTGTGTCGGACTACTGCACGTTCACAACACACACGCTGCATACCGGAGAGAGCGGATTTTTTTAGTGCATCTATTTCACAGTGATTGTTGCCTAATTTTCCAGCTTTGATGGAGGTCTACCAGACTTTTATGAGCAAGATGGTTTATTACGACCATATGCACAGCAACTCAATTCAGCGATGTGCACGCACAGCAAAAGGACTTACAGCTCATAACGAGACATGGAAAGTTTTTAAGGCTGTAATTAATTAAAGAATTAATGATTGGCGCAGGGTGCTCATCAATCGCAAAGGTGTTACCAGTCGATGCATAACATCAAAAAATATATATACGTCAGTCTATCATCCATCTCGCCACTTTACTGTTATACAGGGTGGTCGATACAACAGTGCTGCACTAAAACACTGCGTTTGGTTTTCAATTAACTGACAGACAGCAGTAAAAAATACCATCAGATCTGTCAAATCATTAAACGATCTCATCCTGCATCCTGAAAGCGCATACGGAGAGGCACATTGGGTATGCAGCAGATGGGTATGCTTCCAGAATTTAGCTTTTCTTTTTGGCTTTTTGTTGTTGGTCTGAGTAACTCATATTCTATAATTGTCTTTAATTTCACATCACCGTTTAATATCATTATACAAGTGACAGGTGCAAAGCCTTTAATCAGCCTCTAGTTGGTTTAGCCACTGGCCGGCTGTTAATCTGCGGACTTATGCCTGCTGTCACATTCTGCTTTTTATTATGTTAGCAATTCACTACTTGAATGCTTTGTCCTTTAAACTAATTTAACTCTCCTGACTAATCTCTTTTCAAGTGATTCATTTTTAGTAACACATCTCTGAAGCATCAGACCTATTTTTACCATTTCTAAAGTAATGACAATTGGATGATCCAATGTTCTTATTAGAAATACAAAGAAACAACCTTAAAGCACTGCTCTTATATACATTTAGTACATATTACCAATAATTCTCCATCTGTTTCACATGTATTAAAAAAAATTGAATCGAAAACACTTTTTAGACTGACAAATAACACTTCATCCCGATTGGTTATAGGTTATTTGAGAAAGGCACAGCCACCTCTAATATCTTTCTATGCTTATGTAACTACACAAATCCTAAAGCCTTTAATTTCACTACTGCCTTGCTCAGACCAATTTGCTACTGTATTACACATGACACCTAATCTCTAGGTGTTAGTGCTGTGCTCCACAGATACATAAGCAAATGAAGCATAAACCCTGAAGCTTATTGCTTTGCATTGGTCAGGATTATATACAATGTAATATAGACATTATCATCCTGCATATTTAATTTATTGAATAAAATATTGAATTCTGATTGGTTGTGACTGCAGCAAAATGACGTGATGTGCTCCACCATATCCCGCACCTATTACTCATATTATTATTTTCACTTACCACGATGATTTAATTTCATCAGCAGCTTAATCAGGTTAACTGATTTCTCAGCGCCACAGCATACAGAACACAGGCTTTAAGCAAGCCTGTGCGTCAATATCAGGGATGGACAGAGGCTGAGTGAGAGCAAGGAAAGGAACGACTGATTGACATGGGAGAAAAAAAGTACAGATAGAGATTGGAACTTACAAAAAAAAAAGGATAATAGAAATGGTAAATGTAGATGGAGGAACCGTTGCCCGGATTCACACAAAAGAGTCTCTAGAAAATAGAGTTTCAACTAATGGACAGACCTAGCTGCATAGACTTTAGACAACACAATCCATTTGCTCAGTATTTTCCACACAGACACAAGTGTTCACATCAAGCAAGAAGTTCAGAGAAAAGGGAGGAGTGCCTTTTAACAAAGACACTACATGATACAAATGGAGTACTACTGCGGTATTTTGGAAAACAAGCTTTGCATGTGAGTGTGTGTGAGTAGTGAATCTTTGATTAATTTGTGGAGTTTGAAATAAAAAGTTGTGGAAAAAAATAATAATCCATACTTTGTGCACAAGTCATGTCTTGGGTGTGTTGATAAGGTTTCGACGACAAAGAGTCTGAAATATTCTAAAACCAAATCTTTCCAGATATGTGCTTGCTCCTCTTTCTGTTGTGAAGGAAAAGTACATCTATTTTGTGCTGAGAAGTATCAAAAAACCAAAGGCTACTTTAAAGAATGTGCATACCAATTTGTGATGATTGTCCACCAGAAGAAAATGATCTTAAAAAACCATCCAGAAGTTACCAAAAGGTTTGCATCCATTCCTTTTTCCTGAATGGATTTTTCTGACATTCCTTGAATTATATTACCAGCAACATTCCTGTTGAATTGTTGAAGTAATAAACAAAAGTACACAAGGGAACAGTGGCACAGAAAAAATCTAGAGACAGAGAAGAAAACCAACAATGAGGAAATTTAATAATGTCTCTGGTCCTGGCACTGATAGCCTTCTCCGGACAGCCATCCCAGCTGAATAAGGGTTATTATACAAGTAGCACTCAACCTCTACCCTGTGCTCTATTCCCAGAAAGATGTCTGATGTCCTGATGGTATTTTTCACATTTAGCACATTAAACCAACAAAGGCAATACAAGGGAGAAATACAATCCCATGAAAACATTTTAAGAGACCAAATAAGATAGAAGAAGCACTGAAAACGAGAAACAGATAAAAGAAAGCTTTGAGTGTGATTTAATGTTGTGGAAAATTGGTCTGTTTGGTCAGCTTTCTGACACATAGGGACCCCACAAGGTAATCCAGCCCTTTCTGCTAGAGTTTCCAAAAATAAAAACAAGGATGGCTCTTCTGACACTGGAAGAATAGTATACTTCTGCGTAAGTGTCGAGCCCTTGTGTAATCAAGAGTATGAAGCAAAGCGATCTGTTGATAGTCATAACAGGAGAATCCCCACAACTTAAAATAACATAAATAACAATAATAAATAAGAAAAAAAGGTGGGTAAAGAGAGTGTATGTTTTCTTTGTGTATGTGTGGATTGTGTGTGAAAGATCATTAGGTGTGTGTTTTAAATTGTTGTAATAGACTCAGTTGTGTGAAGGCTTTTTAGTTTTTTTTTTTAATATGTATAAATTGTTTTTGTAACGTAAACTATTTTGGGTTGCTTTGTGCATGAAAAGCACTTTTTTTATATAAAAATTAATTTAATCTGTGATGAAGGAAAGTCATCCTGACTTATAACAATTTACAATGCATTTTCACAATATAATACACACTCAGGTAAATAGATAAAACAAAACAAAACAAAACAAAACAAGGCACCTAAATATAGATATATCCAAAGAAGAATATGTATAAGAAAATAAAAATAAATAGAATTTCCATGGTAATCATTATTTTTCTTAATCCCCCCCTTATATTAAGATTAAATGCTTCAACCAGAACCTTGCATGCAGAAGAAAATGTGAAAGAACTAATGTCAAACATATTGTACAAACATATACCCAAAGATAAAAACTTGTAGGAAAAGCATATATAAGGAGCAGGGGAAATTTGGGGATATGAGTTGTTTCATACCTTCAGAAATATACCACATATAGGAAAAAGACCAGCAGCAGGGAAACCTGAAAAATATTATATTGTTACCTCCCCCAAGGAGGTTGTGTTTTTCCTGGCGTTTGTTTATGTACAAAATAAACCGAAAAGTTATGAATATATTTTATTGAAATTTTCAGGGAATGTTGATAATGGAAAGATCAACAAATGATTATATTTTGGTGGCGTTCCAGATCAATGTCCGGGTTCCGAACCCAAACATAGCATATTCACTCTCTCATATTCACTCTGTCAAGTTGAGTTACGTGGAACAGATCCTTCCACGTCAGCAATACTGTATGGTTTGCATTTCTTGTTTATTTTTTTTTTTTATCTCCGCCAAGGATGTTATGATTTTGCCAATGTTAGACATCTAAAAGATATGAACTAATCTAAGGACATGTAATGAGCACCAAATTGGAGCTGAGATCATGGCAAATCAGAAGTATGTCAACGGATTTCATGTATCTTCAGTAGTTACATTAGCGGAAAACAGTTTACACCTAATAACTTTTCAACTAATAATAATGATAACTTCATTCCAAAACCTAAGGCTATGTTTTCATGGTCATGGTGGAGTAGATTAAATCAATATAGGACTGTTCTTTTAATGGGAATTGTTGTGGGGACTGGTCATGCTTGGCAGAGGTCTGCACTCTTTGGGTGCTTTTTCAGTTTCACTTATGAGACTGAGCTAATAGAATCATCATTAAAATGTTTGTCCTAACTAATAAGAAACAAATAATAATAATAAATAAATAATAATAATAATAATAAATAATAATAAGAAGAAGAAACAAGATCCTGCATTCTCATGTGATGTGAATTAGTAGAACATGTTAAACTCAATTTTAACAAATGCAGGCTAACATCCTTCCATCCAAAAAAACAAACAAACAAAAAACTAACAAACCAGGCTGTTTCCCTGATGTGCTGAGGCACTGTGATAGACACAGCACAGACACGAGAGGGGAGTAATTGTCAAAGACAGCCCAGACGATCCCTTTCCTGTGAGGAAAGAGGTGGGGAATGAAATAATAAAAAAAAAAAAAGAAGGAAAATTTTGTTTACCTGTCTCAGTGAGAGGCAGCTTATCAAAAAAACGCCCCACCCCGCACAAACACACACACACACATACACTTCTCTCCCTGTTTCCCTCTCTTTCAGTCTTGTCAGGCTCCTGGGGTGTCTCGGGTAAGACAGGCGAACTCCAGGGGAGACGAGAGATGAGGCCGAGGCCATTAAAGGAAGTGCCCTTCCGTAGAGAAACATCAACCAGTCAGGTCTAGTTTAGTGTTGGGTGGCTCTGAATGTGTGTGTGCATATGCACGAGAGGAAGGTTTATGAAACAATGTGGGTGGCAATGCTACTGCGTATGGTTTATATACTAAACGTCTGCTTAAAATTGTAGGGAGCTTCATTCAGATAAGGCTTCATTCTGCAGAAATACAGAATGTTCGCTTACACAGTAAGTACAAAAAAATGACTTAACAATATAAAAGTCATGCTTTCTAAAAGGATCCCCCCCCCCCCCCCATGCACTGTGACAAAAACAGAGGCTACAGCAGAATACAACTTTTTAACAAACATACAGTGGTTCCATTTTGTCAATAGTTGTAGCTAAGCGGTACAATTTTGTGCCACATCCAATTAATTGTGACATTGATGAGTGAGTGAACAGGGATGTTCTGACAGCTTATTGGAGCAAAACATGCCCCATAAGTTCAGCAATTATGCTGGAGTCAAAAACACTTTGTGCTAAATACATTTTAAAAATGTGGTAAACAGCTGAGAATATTCCCTGTCCCTAAAGTCAATATTTTCACCTCCACATGATTCAGCACTAGTAAAGACTCTAGGGATTGGGGAAAAAGGGGGTGAATCAAGAACATTTTTCCAATTGTTTAAAAGAAAAAAAAGACTGCATAATCATATAGATATTTGGAGCAACAAGCTCCATTATTGAATGAATTCTGTGTGACAGAAAAAAGGCCCCTGACATGTGACACTAAGGCCTGTCTAAGCTGACAAAGCAACAACAAAGAGGGCCGTGCTTCTGTACTGCGCTGTGCTGCCAAAGCAAGTAACATAGTCCAAACAAATACCGAGATTTTAAATCAAACACCAACAGTTAGTGCAAAAGCATTTGAGGGAGGTTCATGGGCGGGACTCGGGGGACAAGGTTATTTTCTTGCTTTGGTCATTAGTGCAATCAAGCCACTAATGACAGGTTTGGAGGCACCTTCAGTGAGCAGCACAACAATTATGAATATGCAGTGACTTGAAATGAGCAGAGGACTGGTCAGATGAGCACCTTGTAATTGCGTAATGTCACTTTGAGATGTGAAAAAAAACCTCGATGTGACAACAAGGGTCACAGAGGATACAGGCTGTCACCATGGTGAAAACAGTTAGCACTGTTGGAAAATGAGTCACTTTACAGATGAAAAGATGAAGTATGATTATTGGGAGAACTGTGTGGCCAGCAAAATCATTTCCATCCATCCATTTTCTTAACCAATCCAATTCATGGTTGTGGATAGCCGGAGCCTATTCCAGCAGCCATCGGGCGAGAGGCAGGATACACCCTGGACAGGTTGCCAGTCCGTCACAGGGCAACACAGAGAAACAAACAATCAGACAAAGAACCAGACACATACACATTCACTCCTAAGGACACAAAATAATTTAATTTATACATTACTGTAATGTATAAATTGCACGGCTGATTGGAGACTCTAAATTGCCCATAGTGTGAGTGTGAGCATGTGTGGTTGTTTGTCTGTGTATGTTGGCCCTGTGATAGGCTGGCGACCTGTCCAGGGTGTA